>CM053785.1:677990865-678165865 GCA_028749045.1 Cupressus sempervirens
TCTTAACCATTGAATTTCAGCTCTAAAAAAATACTCGATCTTTCAGTACCATCTTGACTTGTAAGTGTTCTCAACCACTGAGTTTCAGCTCTAATCAAGGTAACTTCACTTGTTGAACTTTCCCCAATGTCTACTCAACTTGTCATATTTGCCTATAGTCAAGCCCATTCGCATCACTTGTATTTGTCTATAGTCGAGCCCACTTAGCTTGCTATCTCATTTACACGTTAACAAAAGCATTGATGTGGTAAATATTAGTAATTAAAACGAAAAAGAAGCATTGATGTGATAAATACTTGTAACATAATGAAATTTTTCTCAGAAATTCAATCAGGAGGACTGATCATGTGATGAATAGTGCAGGAAATGTTAAGAGTGGTGAATCTGAGGAGCATTTCTCAGGAGATGAAAAGGACTTGATAAAAAGGCTATATAATCTGCTTGGTGACAGGTATCAATAGCATTTCCTCTCTTCTTCTAAAACTTGACATGGGTTTGAAACCCCAATTTAATGAACATCTGAAATGGACTGCAGGTGGGCTCTGATTGCAGGGAGGCTTCCTGGTCGAACAGCTGAAGAGATTGAAAAATATTGGAAGAGAAGATCATCAGATGAATAAGAATTGAGCTCTTCTTTTCATCTCTACTAAGTTTGAACTCTGTATTCATAGTGAGTTTCACCCAGATGAAGCAACTGGTGTGGAATCTGTACAAACGAGATTGTTCGCTGTGTGTATATGTGGATTTAGTACAATTTTGAGATTAAGCAACTGGTCTCCCAAATTAGGGTATTTTTATCATATTGGGAAGTGCAAAAACCTGTTAGGCCAGGGTTACGAAATTGTTGTTTTGTATCCCTTCCCCTCTTCTTTTTTTCTCTCTTGTAAGACATCTACTGCCCTGTGCAGAAAATTTGTTTAATCCAGTTGTATATGTCATTCCATTAATGCTATGAAATTAAAATTGATGTAAACATTCTAAAAAGTTCTTTTTCTGATCTGAGTGAACCAATGGTTTAAATAATTATTTATATAAATTAATCTGATGATGGCAAGAACACAGCTTATTTGTTCCCTGGATTTTCATTTCTGAAAGGTCACCAGTCATCTTTCACACTGACCGACAAAGACAACACCAGTCAACATAATATTATTTTTTTGTTTTGCATAGATTCCTCTTTAAAAAGTAAAAAGACCTTGAAGTTAGCCATCTAAAAAGAAAAAGTCTTGAAGAAATCTATGGAAAAAGAGAAGGGAAATTTCAATGTGATAATAAATATACGTTTTGTTATATACATATAGGAGTTGGCTTACTGTGAAAGAAAATATTTTTGTTGATATAATGATAGATAATATAAAAATATTTATATAGATAAATACAAAGGATTTATCAATTAATAAAACATAATATAAATAAATAAATCATTATATATTATACTTTTAAAAAATTAGGTGAGTTGAAAAGGATATATAAATTGTGGATACGGATATATATGTAGATGTACTCTATACACAATCTTGTGACTTGAACATCCTTGTTAGAAAATTAGAAATGAATAACAATAATAGAAGCTTAAATCAACAATAGATGGACAACACTGATAAATAGTATAAAAATATTTACATAGATAAATACAATGAATCTATCTTGATAAATAATAAATAATTTAAATAAATGAATGAGTCTATAATATACTAAAAAAGATTAGATGGGTTGAAAAAGATGTTTAGATTTTCGATAAGAATATATATGTAGATGTATTGTACATATATTATTTTAATATTTAAGTAATATTTTAAATTGATTGTTACTTAGGTTTTTGTTATATTCTTAAATAAATATGTTACAACTATTTCTTATGATTCTTTGATACATAAATTATTTTTCATCTATAATTCACTTTATGTTTTTTTATTAGAGTGAAATAGTAGAAGAGTTTATCAACCAAACATCTAGATCATGACTACACACAAATCTTATTTCATTGAAAAGGCTTGAACATCCTTATTAGAAAACTAGAGATGGACAACAATAGTGGAAGCTAAATCAACTCTAAATTGAATATGACAGTGTATACCAAATGAGGATTTAATCAACTATGACAATAAATGAATTGAAAATAATAGATTGTTTAACATAGATAAAATCTTTTCAAGAAAAAATCATCCAAATAAGAAATGAATATCTTGTATTATCAACAAATATGTGATACAATACAATACCTATTTACTCATTAACTTTCAATCCATGACACAACCCTACAAAACAATGTGAACAAATACCTTCATGACACTCCACTTCAAGAACCTATTCTAATAGGAAAATAATGCAACCATGAAGAATATTGTCCAATATTAAAAACTCTATGGCTTTCACCTTCTAATCACCATTTTATAATAACCTCTTACAAGTTCTCTTATACTTGTCATAAGGTGTCTTTTGTTTACTGCCATCTATGGGCTAAAATACCAAAAATATTGTCAACTATGATGTCATAATCATCAAAGAATATTATGACACATCTCATGGTTTTCATAGATGCTCTTACAACTAATGAAAGATTTCATAATACCCCAAAACAATAGATTCCCAAGATGAAAGCCTAAGTTGCTCAACTTTATCATTTTATTGTTATCATGATGTTTGTCCAATGAAAGTAACTTAGCAACTCCCTACATGTAAATGGACAATTATTAAGGCCAATAAAAACATATTCATGATACCAAATGAATTATTAATTATCACTATTAGTTAAACTATCCATATCTTATGAGTGAATTACAAGTAACTTTAAGAGATAATTGCATGGATTTATATTGTTGATCCCACCTAAATCACAACAATCTTACTATCCCTAATGCTCACATTTTGATTTTAATAGATTTTAAGGTTTCCTTTTCTACTCCAATTTATACTTCTCCTTTTTTGAGCCCAAGCAACTGCAAATGTCCATAAGACTATTTTATTCAAAGATAATTATTGCATAAAAATGGAATGCACAACAATGTACAAGTAGAAGACAATATAACCCATAGTAATTATTGCATTACACAATACAATAGAAGAACACATACTAAGCATCATTGTTCACAACACAACATTGTAAATGCCAACATTGTGTTAAGTTTTCTCTCTTTTATGATCTACGTAGCACTTCATACTACTTGTTAACCCTTATTTTGTTAGCCAGTCACACATTTAAATTAATCTTATCACCATTATGTCAATGTCAATTTAATTACATTTATTCTAATAGTTGGTTCAATCGATGTTATATTAAAATATGGACGCTAACCTCAACTTTACAATGATTCTAACTATCAAGATTTATCATAATGTCATAAATAATTAGTGTCATATAGTAAGGTACATGTAATCGTATTATAAGATTACACCAACTAAACACACTAGTCATAATGTAATAAGATCAAGACCCTTCACTATTTTTTTTTATTGGTAAAAGGTAAGTGCCCTATATATTTCATTTTAAAATATTCTTCATTTTTCTTTTACCTCATTCAAAGTATGGGCACTAGGGGAAAATAACGAGGAAGAAAATCCCCAATATCACTCGAGAATTTGTATCCTATTTATATGTTGTTATATTTGCCTTTGTTTCTTAATAAAGGTCTTGAGAAGGCATACCCTCCCTTGTTTTTAAGAATACTCTATTAACATCTTCTCATCCATTACATTTCTTGAGAAGGCATACCTTCTCTTACAATATGATCATCTGTAGTTTGTTTAATGATATTTAACATAGGTTTGTGTCATCAAATGCTTTTTCTCCTTTTTGGGTTTCTGGATTATGTTTTGTCCTCCAAGATTTCTAATAATTTTTGAATTGTTTCTTAGCTTTGTTGAGTCTCATCTCAGTGACTCAATCATTTATTCATCCATTTTTCTTTTAACTAAGATCTTTGTTAGTAGATTTGTATAGAAACATTCAAAACATTTGAACATTTTGAATGGAAAAAACGTTCCCAATTTTCTCTAGATAAAAGTATTTGGAGAATAAGACCTTAAGCTATGCATTCAATAATTTTCACTTCAAAAACTATAGTTGATATCCTACCTTAAATAGACAATGAATTGTGTTTATATCAAATGTTATCTAGAGATAATGTACAAGATTTGTAGGTTTAATGCTAAACTGGGTAGCCATAACTTTTAAGTAGATTAAGGTCCCTTAGCCCTTTTACCTCTTATATGGTCTGATAGAACTTTATTTGTGAGCAAATGCAAGTCAATTAGTGGTTTAAGTGAATAAACATTCTTACACATTGTTACCAAAGGGAGCTTTCTTTTGTCAATTTGGTTTAATTCATTATCCTATCTATTTCCATGTTGTCTTAATCTTTTGTTTATTTTTGTATTTGAATACTCTTGTTAGTCTCAATTTGTTATGTGACTATCTTTTAGATAGAGAGTTAGAAGAATTGCATTTATGGTTAAATGAGTCCTCCTGAATGCTTTATGCTTGTTATTTAATATTTATAGAGAATTATGACATAGGAACAATGAAAGAGAAGGAAACATGTGGAATAAACTCAACTTAAACCTTCTAATACTTCCTTGCTTAGAGTCACACACAAAATATTTATATAGAGTTCAAATAAACAAGAGTGCACAAGGCCAGATGAAGGAAAGTTAAAGGTGTAATTACTTCACTTCACATATAAAGCAACAACATATCTGACTATGAGGCCTTTAAGAGTTACAAACATGTACAGAGGAAATTATAAATCTAGAGTCAAGCTTGCATCTCTCTATCCTCTATTATTCTTCTACCTCTTCTAATCATTGTTTTTTCCTACTTCTAACCAAGCTTCTTATATAGAAAGCTAATCCACAAGTCGACTAGTTAGGCATTTAATTACAATTTAGGTCTAGTCTTGGAAGAGTAAATCAAAACCCAAGAAAAGGACAACATAAGATCACACACACTTAAGAATAGGTCCACATGAGATTTAAAAGTTAACTTCCAACACTACAAAACACCGCATAAGCATAGGAAACTGCAACAATTGAAACACCATGCCTCACTAGAAGGAAATTACAGGAAATAGAGACTGCAAATAATGACATAGAACTCAAGAAATACACATTAGAACTCGTGCACTTAGGACAAGGATCTATGATAGGTCCTTGACATGATACCAACTGCACACTAAATGAATCCAAAAATAGTAATGACTATGAACAACAAAACAAGCACAAAGAAAAAAGAAATGTTTTAATTTGATGCAAGATTTCTTAAAGACCAAAAATGCTTCTAGATCAAAGACCTGGGGTAAGAAGAGAATAGATGCCCACATTAGGACTCAAGAGCATTCTGACCTTAATCATAAAGATCCAATTCAACATGTGATATCGACAAACTATCTTTAACGAGTTTTAATTTCCACTGAAAAAAGTATTCCATGTTCTCTTTTCCTTAGTGCTTTTGCTTATTGTGGTATTCAAGATCTTCTAAATGCATTCATCCTTCTTCTTTGGATAATCTAGATTACCAGCCAACTCATTTTTAGGCTCATAATACTCAAAGATGTAAGAAATGTTGAATATGGGTGAAATACCCATATCTTTAGGCAACTTCACTTCAAAAACATTTCCACTATCAAACTTTCTCAAAATTTTATAAGGTCCAAACTTCTTCATTTTTAATTTTTTATATGTTCCAACTAGAATTCTTTTTTTCTTCAAATGAACCATTACCTAATCACCTTCATTGAAATATTTATGTCTTATCTTCTGATCATCTCATTGTTTAAATTTCTAAGTATTGTTCTGGAAAGTGTCTCCTACATCATCATGAGAATATTTTATAAAACTTAAAAAATATTTAGCATCAACAATACACTTTTCTTCCTTACTCAATTTTCTTAGTTTTGTATCTCCTTTAGGGTGTAATCCATTTATGAATTCAAAAGATCTATTCTTAGTACTTCTATTTATAGAGTTGTTGTATACAAATTTATCTTGTGTCAAGACCAAGTCCCAATTTTTAGGCTTACTTCCAACCAAGCATCTCAACAAATTACTTGGAAACTTCTACTCACAACTTCAGTTTGTCCATTATTCTAAGGGTAAAATGTAGTACTAAAATTAAGTTCAATATCCAACTTCTTCCAAAGTGTCTTCCAAAAGTATCTAATGAATTTAGTATCTCTATCTGAAACAATTGTCTTGGGCAATGAATGCAACCTCACTATCTCTTTGAAAAATAGCTTTGCTATGTGTATTGCATTAGATGTTTTCTTGCAAGGTATAAAATGTGCCATTTTAGGGAATTTTTCTACTACCACAAAGATAGAATCAAAACCCATCTAAGTTTTAGGCAATTCAAATACAAAATCCATGCTTATGTCCTCTTTGGGTCTTCTAGGAATAGGCAAAGGTGAATACAAACCCAAATTTTGACTAGTTCCTTTTTCTATTTGACAAAATCCACTACTTATTGCAAAAATTTTGAACATCCTTATATAGTTGCAACCAATAGTATCTTTTAACAAAAAAAAATTGTATCTTATTGATCCCAAAATGTCCAACAAGTCCACCACTATGTTTTTCTTTAATGGCGTTACTTCTCATAGATCCTGTATGTGTAAAAAGTCAAATTCCCTTAAACAAAATGTCATCCTGAATGAAATAATCAATCCACTTATTCTTATCAGCTATCAAATGGTACTTACAAGAGTTTCAAGGTTTTGCAAAATCAAGATCGGTCTCATACAAATTCTTCAAATCATCTAAACCAAGCATGTCAACCTTTATTTATGCTATCAAACTCCTACTCAAAGCATCAACAAATTTATTTGATTGTCCACTTCTATGTGTGAACGCAAAGGTGAGATTCTACAAATATTCTACCCACTTCATATGTCTTTGATTCCGATTGTTCTTACTTCCAATGTACTGTAGAGCCTTATGATCTATATACAAGAAAAATTCTTTAGGAATCAAATAATGTCTCTATTTATTGAAACCTTGAACAATAACATATAATTCTTGATCAATTTATTTCTACAATCATTCAATTTCTCACATAAAAAAGCTACATGTCTTTCTTCTTGACTTAAAATAGCTCTAATTGCATTCCCACTAGCATCATAGACTACTTGAAAAAACTTAGTGAAATTAGGAAAAACAAGTGTAGGTAACTCTACAACTTTTTGTTTCAATGTTTCAAAACTCTTGTTTTCTCCTTTTGTCCACTTGAAATCCTGTTTATCTCCTCTCATAGTCTCTATCATAGCATTGCATACTAAACTAAAATATCTGATAATACTTCTATAAAAACTATTGAAGTTGATGAAAGCTCAACCCCGTAGCTCCCAAGAATCACATACATGCAAACACCTGTCACAGAAAGAGAAGAAAAAAGATATGGAGGTAGGAATTGCAACATCCATTGATGAGACATTCTTGATGAGCAAAAAGAGAGATTATTATTATCAAAAGTGAATGAATAAATTACGAGGAGATCAATCCTTATAAAAGGAGATCGAAACCCAAAAAGGTAACCTAAAGCCTTAAAAAGCTAGGTTGCACATTATAATTAATATAAAATATTAATTATATGCACCTAAGAGATAGCTTAAGAAAACTAGAGTAATAGGAAACTTATTTAATTAAATCAAGGTGATTTAATTAATAAGTATAAACAAATAATTACTGTAACACCCCCCCTTAAGTGAAGCTCAAGAGGCAAGCTAACCTAACACAACTATGAAAGCAAAAAAATGGGTCCCAACAACAAGGCCTGATGAGGTACCCAATCACAAAAAAATCTCTCTAAATTGGAGAAATAGAGAAAACCACATGGGAAAAAACCCTACTCCAAAAAGAGATAGGAAAGAATGTTCTAGAAGATGGGAACAAAGAGTAATCATGAAGAGAACCACTAAAGCATGAAGAAGCCACAAAATCTGTCAAAAAGAAACTGTTGATCTGTAGAACCTCCATGGAAATAGAAGGCACAAACTAAGAGTGTCTATATGGTAGATGATCCATCTCATTGAAATGCATAGGTAGCTAGCCACTACAATTGCCTAGTATATAGGATCAAAAATTGAATACATAGCTTACTCCAATGAACCATTGAACCAAGGAAGTATTAGAAACCATAGAATAACCCCCCCTTAATGCAAACAAGGTGAGGTGACAAGAAACTAAGAAAATGGGCCAAAAAACTCTTGCAACATAGGAACCAGGCACATCGAGAGTGAGGTATAGGCACCTATAAAGGCATGTGTCACTAACACATCATGGGGCTAATGTCATGGAAGTAACACTCACTTGACAAAGGAAGAGGGCCTAAATGGCAATCAACTATCCCCCCATGGCACTTTATAATATAGTGCAAGTACAATATATCACAATGATGAAAAGGATCCCAAAATGCATGGAGTGGCACTTTATCTCAGTGTGTTTGCATAAAGATGCTTATAAATGATATAAAAAATAATCAGAAAAGACATAAGACTGATACAAAAAATATTATAAGTCATGACAAATCATCTAAAGCAACCAAATCAATCCCCAAACCTAAGACAACCAGGATATCCACTAGAATGCAAAAAAGTAGAAGACTGAATAGAATGTGCCTAAAGAAAAATCTGGAACAACAACTAGCATTATTGGAAAGAGCACAAAAACAGCTTTCCAACGATATAAAGAAGTCCCAAATCGGATGCTCAAGATATCTCTCCCAGAGTGCAAAACAAAACATCCAGCTTTGACTGCCAAAATAGGCAACCAAACTACATCAAAGCCAAAAAAAACCTAAACTAATGTCTTTCTCTTAGAACCAACTTTCTGGCGCATCTTTTGGATCGAAAAAATACGTCTGTATGCTCAAGTTATGGCCAAAAAACTACAAACAGCTTTTTAAGACAAACCAAATAATAGAAAAGATGGTTTGAAGGCAGTCAAAGTTTGGCTCCAAAAAAGATGACATCAACACCTGTAGCTGTCAAACCTACTGCATCAGTACTTTTAATGATGCAAGCATCCTTTTTAGGAAGATTTATGAAATTTTTTTGAATAAATAAAAACAAAAGAAAGCAAGTTTTTTTGAAACTTTTTTTTTTTTTTTTTGAAAAAAACATGCATTTCTTTTTTTTTAAAGGCTTTCTAATTTTTTTTTTTTAATTTATTTATTTTTTTTATAATAAAAAAATAAATCATTGCCTCATGAAGCTTGCCCAAATCTAATAGTAATTTTTTGCCTCAAATTTCAACTATGTCCAAATTGGACAAATTTTATATGGAAATAGGGGTATTTCAGTGCTACGAATCCAATAGTGAGGTCCATTTGGGCTCAAAAAGCACAGAAAAAAAAAAAAATTAACAAAAAAAAAAAAAAGACCCCCCCAATTCCAATACAAAATAACTCTGAAAACTGAAACCCTCTAAATTTTTTTTAAAAAAAGCATAGATCTAAAAGCCAAGAAAAAACCCTCATAAATTGGATAGGGGCATGAAGATTTGGAGTTCTGATACCATGTTGAAGTTGATGAAAGCTCAACCTCACAGCTCCAAAGAATCACCTACATGCAAACACCTATCATAGAAAGATAAGAAAAAAGCTATGGAGGTAGGAATTGTGAGATCCATTGATGAGAAATTCTTGATGAGCAAAAAGAGAGATTGCTATTATCAAAAGTGAATGAATAAATTACAAGGAGATCAATCCTTATAAAAGGAGATTGAAACCCAAGAAGGGTAACCTAAAGCCTAACAAACTAGGTTGCACATTATAATTAATATAAAATATTAATTATATGCACCTAAGAGATAGCTTAAGAAAACTAGAGTAATAGGCAACTTATTTAATTAAATCAAGGTGATTTAATTAATAAGTATAAAAAAATAATTACTCTAACAAAAACTTGCCAACCCATGAAATGATATAACTTCTCTAACATTTACAGGTGTAGGCCATTCTAGTATAGATTTTACCTTCTCAAGATCCATCTTCAAACCTTCAGCTGAAATCATAAAACCATGATATACTAGCCTCTCTTTCATAAAAGAACATTTCTTCAAGTTAATCAACTACTTTTCCTCTTTCAATCTCTATAACACTTTTATGATATGATTAAGATGTTCCTCTTTAATCTTAGTGAAAATCAATATGTGATCAAGGTATATACCATCACAAATTTCCCCAAAAATCTCTTCACAACCTCATTCATCAACCTCATGAAAGTACTAGGTGCATAAGTTAAACCAAAAGAAAAATCAACCATTCATCCATGCCTTCATTAGTCTTAAAAACTGTTTTCCATTCATCGCCTTCTCTGATTCTGATATGATGATATCCACTCTTCACATCAATTTTGATAAAGTGTCTAGCTCCACTCAAATAATCCATGATATCATCAATTCTCAGAAAAGGAAACCTAAATTTTACTATGATCTTATTTATAGCTCTAGAATCAGTGCACATTCTCCATTCTCCATTCTTCTTAGGTGTCATACATCAAGTACTGCATAATGAATCAAAGATTCTATTATCAAACCTCTCTCAAGAAACTCTTGCACTTGTCTATTCAATTGAGCATTCCCTATAGGGGTCAGTCTATGTGGTGCTTTACTCAATAGGCTAGCTCTGGGTATCAAATTCATACATTGACTAATACTTCTTATAGGAGGAAATTCCTTAGGTATATCCTTAGAAACAACATCTTGGAATTCATCTAACACAATTTTTAGCTCAGATGCATACTCAAGTTCATCTTGTTTTTTAGTCTTCCTAAGAATCAAGGCAAGGTATATGTTTTGTTCCTTCATATCTTTAACAAATTGATTTCCATTTATCAAATAAACTCTTACTATAGTACAATGTTTCTCATTAGTTTTCTCAATCAAACATAACAAAATCTTCTTCTTTCCATTTTCCCAAATACTATGTTGAATCAATCTACCATCATGCAATACTTGTCTATCATATTGCCAAGTTATACCCAAGAAAATGTGCAAACAACCCATAGGTATACTATCACACAAGACCTCATCATAGTAAGGCATTGTTCACTTACTAGTAATTTATGTTCATCCTAAATTCAAGCAACATGATAAGGGTTTTTGAACACTAGAATTGTGTACTTCTCTAAACCATTCTATCCATTAAGGTATCCCATAGATTGGAAAGATTGGATGGCAGATTAGAGCTCCCTAGTCATGGAGTACAAATGAATACAATGAAAAATGATATGACTCTCAGCTAAGCCTAAGTAATGCAACCCCTTGCGAATAAACCATGAGATGAGAGATTCTATGATAAGAGCAAGAGTGCTAGTGTCAAAGATTTCCATGGAAATGTAATGCAAATGTAGCTATGCTAAATGGAATATAAAATGCAACTATACTAGAAATATGATAATGTTACAAAACCATAATAATTAAGCTACATGGAGTATTCTATTACAAAATAAAATTAAGCTAATGCAAATGAAACTAAACTAGTATGAGGATGTACGAATGAATGAGAGAGAAGATAGAAGTTATAGAAGTTGTAAACTTGTAAGTAAAACTACAGCATGACAATAGCTCAAAACCAAGATCTTTAGAGAAGGAGAGAGCTCTCCCTTTTAAAGATGCATAGATGGTTGAGATCAAGATCAAGAGATGAATGATCAAGGGTGGGGATTGACTTTTGACATGATCCATGTGTACATTCGTCTCTTACAATAGAAATGAGTTGACTTTTCATATGAGACAAAGTCTTTTTATTTTAATTTGAAAATAGGAGAAATGATTTATGTGTACAACATGGGAACATGTGGGAATGGGGTCTTTTATTTAATTAAAAGGGACATGTTCTTTTAATCAAATATGGACTTAGGATATTATTGTCAAACCATAGGTTATTTTTAAATAAATTTATTTTTGATGATTTGGCCTAGGCAAATGATTAAATAATTTATCCAAAATATTGAGAAGGGGGCTAATATTTTAAGAAACCAATTTTAGGTGATTACGGTTTGTATGTCTCAACCTTTGCAACTTCAACTTGTTTACCAATTTGTCAAAAGCCAAATTGTTTGAGTTGCCATTGTCAATGATTACTTTACAATAATTATCATCAATTTTACATCTATTTTAAATAGACATCTCCTCAAAATAGGTTCTTGATATGAATTTTCATTCAAAAAGACCCTTCTTATCATTAGGTTCTCACTATTCTTAAGCTCATTAGGTTTTTCAACAACTTCTTCACAAGACAAAACATTTTTGCTACTTCCTCCAACCTTTTTACCAAAATTTTCCCTCTTCACCACATTTATAACAAGTACCACTAAACTAAGATCTTTCATCCCTTTTACCATTATTAATATTCCTAGTGTAAATAGTATAGGTACCTCTAGTGTAGTGACCTCTCTTTCTAGTATTTGTTGTGATGTGGAGCCTTAAAAAACTCAAAGGTTTATTCGGTGTGGTATCCCCCCAAATTATTTCTATGGTGGTTTGGGGGGCGGTGCCCCAGATGCACTCCTTATCTTTATATGGGGTGGGCTTGAGAGGTAACACCGCCATGGGGGGTTTTGTGGGTAGCACACCCAAAGCCAAAAATGACTATACTATTGTAAAAAGCATTAGTTGTTATTTTTCTATTGGATGATTTATTCTAGCCCTAGTTTTGTAAGTGGAAAAATCTTGTATAAAATGGCTTAGGGTTAGGGATTTCGTAATTTATGATATATTGTGGCCTCTTATGGTTGTATTGAGCTGTAAGAAATTGTGGATTGTAATCACTAGATAATAATAATATTGGACTTATTGTTGGTGGACTTAATCCAAGGACTGGGTGAACCAAATTAAATCCTTATGTATTTTCTCTTATGTGATTTATTATTTTCTGATATTGGTTATATTTGTATGTAATTTTTATTTCTGTCTATGGTTAATCTTATTAGTACTGTCATATTTCCAATCAAATTTTCCCATGCAGTAGCATCATGGGTTTTCTTAGTAACTACTTTGGATTTCTTGGAGGAATGCTCAGTAATTACTCTGGAGAGTACTTGGAGTGTTACTTGGTCAAAGAAGAGGTGCTCAACGATCCTGGAGGTGCTCAGTTGTTGAAGGCACTTGACATGCATTGGGAGCTTAGTGACGCTTGGTTGCAGTGCTAACCAAGTTGCAAAATTAACCGAGTATTAACTTGTCATGTTAACCAAGTTGTAATATTAACCAAGTATTAACCTATCATGTTAACCTAGTTAAAGTGTTAACCAAGTATTTACTTATCATTTTAATTGAGTTCACAGTGTTAGTTGAGTGTTCCTTCACATGCCAAGTAAACTTGATAGTTGTTGATACTCGTAAGTGGTTTTTTGATGCTCGATCATGTCTTAGTTTTGATTTTTCCCAAGTTCTCTGTGTTTATTTTCTACTATGAGCTGACCTTGGCATTTAATTTGGTTGTATTTAATTTTTGTTGTTAGCTGACTTGGGGCTTAAATGTACATTTAATACAAGGGTTTATTTAATTTATAATTTTTCTAAGCTAACTTGTGGCTTATTTGGGTATAAGTAGGGGGTCTTGTGGAATCTTGAGTCATTATTCAATGTGGGATCCAGCATGGAGAAGATGGAGTAGTTGAGTGAGTGAAGTTTTCCTAAGTGTGCGGGCAAAACACTAATAGTGAGGCAATTTAAACTTAGATCTTTAAGAAAGGCTAGTAGATGAGGCTTGGGAAACAAGAAGATTTCTTGGTGGGCTTGTACAAACACGTTTAGATCTTCCTTGGAGGTTTCTGCCAAAGTGTGGATCTAGACTATCTAAGGTTTGGATTGGATCTTGAGGATCTTGTAGAACTATTACTTCCTCTGTATTTATTTGTAATCAGGAAGGCCTTATAGGCCAACACATTGCATGTAATCAATTATTTTATGAATAAAGAGTTGTGTTTGCTATTAGATTTTGTATCTTGCATTGTTTTATTTTTTGTTGTGTAGTTATTTGTTGGGATCTAGGACATCTTTTTGGGGGATTCTCCTACCTTTTACTACATCAAATGGTATCAAAGCATAGTTGTTCTTGAGCATGTAGATAAATCACCAAAGTTGAGGTAGTTTGCACTAGGACCTTGGGTTGAGAGGAGTTGATCTAAGAAGATCTTGATCTGGTGGTGGATTGTTCTCTTTGGAGTCCTAGGTTGTGAGGTGGAAGGTCATGGTTCTATCTTGTAATTACAAAGGACTTTCAGATTGATTGATGTTTGCAAAGAGAGAAGGTCAATATTGTTGAAGCATGATCGTAGAGAGTCTGTGTGGTGTGTATTGTAGATCCATGTTCTCAGACTTGTGATTTGTTTTTGGTTGATTGTGCGAGGTGGCAAGCTATGATTTGAATTACAAATAATTTGGGTTACAAATAATTTGGGTTTACCAAAATATATGTGGGAAGGATTTGTTTCATAGGATTTGCAAAGATCTTGGAAGATGTCTCCAAGAAGATTAGACCCTAGGATGATTACAAATCTCTGTGATGTGGTGGAGAAGAAAATTTCAAAGATGTTTGCTCGGTTTGAAGCTAGATTAACCAATTCAGTTAAGGAAGGGATGGTTGAGTTTCATAGATATTTGTGGAGATAGAGTCTACCAATCCAGAAGAGAGTTATATGGTAAGTTAGAAGACTTTCTTGAGAGAGAAGATGAGATGGAAAGGTTGAAGAAGAGGTTGGTTTTGTTGATTAGTTTATGAAGTCTAATGTGAAACCTATAGAGAAACTTGTGGTTGTTGCCAAAAAAGTTCCTAACATTGTTGATGTTGGGATGGAGATTGGTTTTCATGATCAAATGGATTATTGTGACATAGAAATTTGAGAGCACTTGGTCATGGATGATCTAATTTTTTTTATTATGAGCAATGAGAATTGTCATGTTAGGAGTTTGGCATTTGCTGGTGATGGTGATGGTGCTAATGTGGATTTGGTTTTGGATCTACATGGTAATGCAGATCTATATGTTCTTGATTTATTGATAGTTAACATGGTTGAGGATTTACCTATGAAGTATTATGTTCAGTTTATTCCTAGGAGTGAGCATGTTGATTGGGTTTTTGAGACTCAGGAGATTCTAGTGTTTGATAGAATGATGCAAATGTAGGTGATTTACAAATTGGTTTTCTTGTCTCTGATCGAGTGGAAACCTTTGGTGAAGATGAAGATTGGATTGGATATTTCTTTGAGCATCAAAGTATGGGACACACTTTTTGATTGACTTGGGGATCTGATGCAGGAGTATTATGGGCTTTCTCAATAACTAGTTTGGAGTTCTTGGAGGAATACTTAGTAGTTTCTTTTGAGAGTGCTTGGATTGTTACTCGGTCAAAGAAGAGGTGCTTAGAAATCTTGGAGGTGCTTGGTTTTTGAAGGCACTCGACATGTACTAGGAGCTCGATGATGCTTGGTTGTAGTGTTAATCAAGTTGCAATATTAACTGATTATTAACATGTCATGTTAACTGAGTTGCAATTTTAATTGATTCTATAGTGTTAACCAAGTGTTCCTTCATGTGCCCAGTAAACCTAATAATTGTTGACTCAGAAGTAGTTTTCTAATGCTTGGTCATGTCTTGGTTTTGGCTTCACCCAAGTTGTCTATGTTTAGTTTTTAGTGTGAGCCAACCTTGGCATTTAGTTTGGTTGTATATAATTTCAATTGTAAAACAACTTGTGGCTTAAATGTGCATTTAATGTAAGGGTTTATTTAATTTCCAATCTTGTAAGGCTGACTTGTGGCTTAGTTGGGTATAAGTATGGGTTCTTGTGGAGTCTTGAGTCATTATTCAGTGTGGGATCCAGCATGAAGAAAATGTAGTAATTGAGTGAGCAAATTTTTCCTAAGTGCATGGATAGAGCACTGAATATGAGGCAGTTTACACCTAGATCTTGGGTAAATTTTGAGAAGAGCTAGTAGCCAAGGCTTAGGAAACAAGGAGATTGCTTAGTGGGCTTACAAGAACAAGTTTAGATCTTCCTTGGAGGTTTCTACCAAAGTGTGGATCTGGACTAGCTCATTTTGGATTGGATCTTGAGTATCTTACATAACTATTACTTGTTCTATATTTGACCATAATCAAGAAGGCCTTGCAACTTGATAGATTGCATGTAATATCATTTTTTATGAATAAAGAGTTGTATTTGGTATCATATTTTATATCTTGCATTATTGTTGTTTTTTCAATGTGTGTTTATTTGTTGGGGGCTAGGACATCTCCTTTGGGGATTCTCCTTCCTTACCCTACATCATTTTCCCTTCTCTTGCACTTATGATCAATATGCCACCTCTTCCTCTCTATCTTTGATCACGTTTCTTTTCCAATCTTACTTTAGCCTTCAAAGCATACTGATATGCTTCTTTTATGTTGCCAATCTTCACATAACTGATCTCATCTTGAATTGATCTCTACAAGCCATATAGATATCTAGCCACTTTCTCAAATTCATCATCCACATGTCTAGATCTAATATCCAATCTATAGAATTCCTTAGTATATTCCTTTACACTCATATAATTTTGCCTCAAATTTTATATTTTCCTCAATAAATTCATTTAGTAATCAGCACTAGGAAACTTATTCTTCATCTTTGCAATCATGTTCTCCCATGTCTTTATCTTTTATTTTCCCCTTTTTTGTCTTTCAATTTGTAAATGATCCCACCAAAGTGAAGCATGACCCTTTATCTTTGTGACTTCCATCTTAACCTTCATGTTATTAGGAGTACCTTCATTCTCAAAATGTGTATCCATCTCAAAGATCCAAACCAATACAACATTTATCTCAAGTCTTCCATCATATAAAGAAAATTTAATAACAGGTCTAGCATTCACCCTAGACATAAATCTCAAAAGCCTTTCCTCATCTTGTTCAACCTCAAATTCAAGGTTAGGGTTAGGTGTTTCCTCTTCATCATGCCTAACATATTGAAGATATATACCTCTTCTTTACATTGTCTCAACAACTTCAAGTCTCATTGCAATCTTCCTCACCATGTCCATAATAGCATTATCAAAATTTCCTCTACCACAAACCATCTTGAAAATAGTTCCTATAAGATCATAACCTTCTACAAGATATAGATCATATTTCAAATCTTCCACCCTACAACCAAACTCAACAAGGTTCTCCATGATCCAAGCCTCAAGAAAGAACTCACTTTGATACCACCTAGCACAAGAATAATGAAAGAGAAGGAAACATGTGGAACAAAATTAACTTTAACCTTCCAATACTTCCCTACTCAAAGTCACACAAAAGAATTATACAAAATCCAAAAAAAAAATAGAGCACAAGGACAAATGCAACAAATTTAAAGGTGTAGTTATTTTACTTCGCATATAAAGAAACGACATGCTTAGTTGTAAGGCCTTATGGAATGCGACCATATAATAAAGGAAACTATAAATCCAAACTCAAGCTCACATCTCTCAATCCTACATTATTCTTCTACCTCTTCTAATCATCTTTCTCTTCCTACATCTAAGAAAGTTTCTTATATAGCTAGCTAAGCCACAATAAGTCCAATCTTGGAAGAGTAAATCGAACCCAAGAAAAGGACAACATAATATCACACACACTTAAGGATAGGTTTGCATGGGAGTTACAAGTCAGTTGCCAACTACACAAGATGCCACATAAGCATATGAAACTGCACCAATCTATAGAACATGCCTCAATGGAAGGAAACAGTAAGAAATAGAGACTGCAAAGTGTAATCACCTAAAAATGGTCATCTAGACTATTAGCCCCCTTCTTAGCATTTTGGCTAAATTAATTTAATCATTTACCTAGACCAAATTGCTAATAATCAATTTATTTGATTATAACCTATAGTTTGACTATGCTATCCTAAGTTCATTATTTGATTAAAAGAACATGTCCCCTTTTAATTAAATAAAAGACCCCATTCTTCTAACCCACTTAAAGTGCACACATAAAGTCCTTTTTCTATTTTACAATTAAAAGAAAAGGTTTGTGAGACTTTTGTCTTATATGACAAGTCAACTTATATTCTATTGGTTGACTTGTGTGTGCACATGGATCACTCCTCTTTTTGAATTCCACCGTTGATCATCCACCATCTTCATCTTGATCTCCACCGTCTGTACATCTTTAAAAGGGAGAGAGCTTTCCCCCTCAAAGCATCGATCCATCTTTTGAACATTGTTATGCTGCAAATTTTCTAACAGGTTTCTTTGGAGCTTTGTGGAGAACTTCTATTTCTTGTCTACATTCTCTCATCCATGGCATCCATGGCATTTTAGCTTAGCTTAGCTTCATTTTTACATTTAGCTTAAATCATATAGTCTAATAGTTGGATTGTAACACTCTCATCCATGCTTAGAATAGCTGCATTTTTCATATTCATTCTAGCTTAATCTTCATTTGCATTGCATTCTTGAGGAACTCCTTGGGACATTTGCATTCTTGCATCTTGTCTTTGGAACCTCCCATTGCATGGTTTACTAGCAAGAAGAGTATCTCTAAAGCTCATCTGAGAGCCCTTGAACTTGAAATACACTCTCTTGCACTCCATGGATAGGGAGCTCTAAGCCGGCATCTAAGCATTCCAACTCATGGAATTGTTTGGATAGAAGGGTTTAGAGTGGGACACTTTCGAGTGTACATTTTTGGCGCCCACCGTGGGGCTTGAATCAAGTTCTAGCTCCATTTGCTTTCATTTTTTATCTTTGATTTTTTACAGCAGCATATTGGATCTAATCAAATGCTTTTGTAGAATTATCACTTTGGTTTTAAGGTCAACCCATAAGTAAATTGGTTTGAAGGCCAAAAACTTAGTTGGTTTAAAGATTTGATCATATCTTTTAAACCGCTTAGATTTTGGTTCTGAAATTTTGTTTGCAGGTTTGGTATATGCTCAAAATGTCTCATTCCAATTTTCAGATCATTTTGACGTGATTTTCGGAAGTTATGATTTTTTCTTTATTTTTCATAAAAAGCCGTTTTTGATCGCAAATCAGCGCATTTTTTAGAAAAACTTACATTTTCAGAAAGATTTTTGAATTCTAATGGGGGTTCTTTCTTTGTGTTTTGAATTTTGAGATCGTATTAAGGATAAAAAATTCGATTTGATATATTTGGCCTGTTTTGACAAAATCAATCTCTAGGGAGCAAATGAAAAGATTTTTTAAAATTTCTTACATTTTTGGAAAGCTCTCTGATTTTTAACAGGGGTCTTTTTTTTTCATTTTCATTTTTGGATACGAAATCATAGCAAAAAAGTCCAATCTTGTTGACTAGGTCAAAACCAAAGAGTAAAAATGAAAGCATTTGTGATTAACTTGCACTTTCTTTGCATGTACTTGGTTGGAGGATAAATTAGATTTTTGAAGCAACTCACCACTTTTTATTGCAAATTTTTATGTTGTTTCACACTAACTTTTGTTGCTAATAAGTTGTGATTTCAGGTTGCCATCCTTGTGAAAAAAATTGAAACATTGCATAAAAAGAACGCATGTCAAAGCTTCAAATGCACAAGGGCTACTAACGATTGTTTGCAGGGCTGCCCAAAGCATAAAAACCCAAATTTCTTGCTTTTTTATTTTCATGTGTGGCATTGAATAATTGTTCATTTTTCATAGGCACATAAAACTTGTGATTGGAGTCTTTTGGTAATAGGAGAGTATGCTCTTCACCCTTGTGGTGAATCAGAAATCTTGACTTGCCATTTGGTTTCAAAAGCAAGGGGTAACTGAATCTTCTTGGCGTGTTTGGGAGAAAATGATTGGAATAGGAGAGTATGCTCTTCACCCTTGTGGTGAACCAGAAATCTTGACTTCCAAAATTTGATCCACTTTGTGTAGTTAGAATCCTTTAGAGGGCCTGCTCTCGGACAACCTGAGAGGAACGACCCAAGTGGGAACAAGCCGATTACCTGGCTCTTCCAACCCACTATAAACTCAAGGCTATCAAGGACACAAAACCTTGGTAGACGTAGTGTTTATCTTCGTCTAGTGTGATCGCTTATGGGATTTCGACCATAAGGAGATCACTAGGCAAGAATGCTTAAGGTACTCTTGTGATCGCGAGATTGGTTACTCATCGCAAGGTGAGGTGTCCCGTAATTGGGAGCAAGAGGAACACTATGAACGGATGCCCTATCTAAACATCCTAAGTTAGTAACTACCCTTTTTAGCCGCTCAACTTCTTGGTGCAAGGATTGATCCTAGTGGATTACCCGGATCACCCCAAGATTTTACACTCACCATATGTGTTCCCTTGGTTATGCTTATGGCATTTCCATGACAAAGCCAATATCCCTTGTGGGAAACCACTTGGTGTGAGGCAAAGGAGCATCAAGCGTGGGCCAAGTTGTTGAGTAATGAACCATGTCCTTTAGGTAGATATTGCTTGATGTGTTCTTGAATGTGGTATACCTGTGGAAATCTTTGGAACATACACATGATGATAGTTATACGGCTTTCTTTTAAGACCTCACATATGCTTGTATCATGCAAGGTTGCTTTGTCCCTTGCTTGATTGTTTGAAGACTACTCCATGTGTCACTATCTTGCTTGGAAAGAAATTGTTTTTGAACATCAAATTTGCTATGCTATCAACTATTGTCAAACTTTATCAACCAAGTCAAAACATCAAATGCAAACATTTTCTTGTGTTGCTTGCTAAGAGGAGTCTCATCATTTGACTTTTCTTTTATATGTCTCTAGTGCTTGAACATGCTTAAAGTGAATCTTTGGTCTTAGTGCTCATGGTCTTCCTATCTTCATGGTCTATGTTTTCTTGCTAGTTATCCTTTTGCTAAAATGGTTACCTTGATTTCTTGACTACACTCTTGGGTTGGAGAGTTGTTCACTTGTCACCCCGCTTGCTCTATCTATTTGGCTATTTGGACATCTTTCCTAGCTATTGACTTGAGTCATTCATGTCGTAAGTTTCTTGGACATATTGTTTGACAAGTCACTTTAATCTCTCTCTAATATCTTGGCAAGTGAACACTCTACCTCCTATAGTTTCAACATCAAGTTATTTTCTAGACTATTTTATGCTTGGCTTTGCATCTAAAACTATGGGATCTAAAACTTGTGCTACCAAACTTAAACCAAATCTAGATGATCATGATATCCTCCATGTCACTAAAGAGTTTCAAGTTCTATATGCACAATACAAAGAACTAGAAGAGACAAATGATCTTTCTTACCTTCATCTTTCTAAGCGCATGATAGAAATGAAGTCTAAACTTGAGAAAAGGTTAGATGAGAAGATTGCATCATTACATGAATCTTCCTTAAGGTCTTTACATGCATGTGAGTCACCTTCTTTGAGGTCATCCTCTTCTTCTAGGTCTACATGCTCTACTTCAAGACATCAAATGTCTTCATCTTCTAGATCTAAAGACCTCCTTAGAGAGAAAAAAATTGATATGTCCTTTGAGCCTATGTTAAAATTTCATGATGGACCTATCTTTGACCAAGCTAATGATGAAGATATGCATGCATACCATTCACTTGAGAAACAACAAAAGGACTCTAGACATACTTCTAATAGAACTTTTTCTCCCTTGGAAGATTCTTATGATGACACATTGCAAAAACTTCTTGGCAATAAGATCATCATGTTACCTAAGTCTAGCTCATATGGAAATCCATTCTTGGATACCTATTGTGCCTATCATCAATCTAATGGCCATGCTACTTTTGATTGTATAGAGCTGAAACATAAAATCCAAGATCTCATTGATGATGAGATTGCTGATCTTGGAACCTCTAGTGACTCATGTGGTGAAGATACTTCTCTTGAGCAAGATTACATTGATGAACCTATGTCTAGTAGTGGCTCCATTACATCTTCCACTTCTT
The DNA here is from genome assembly GCA_028749045.1 of Cupressus sempervirens. Lineage (NCBI taxonomy): Eukaryota > Viridiplantae > Streptophyta > Pinopsida > Cupressales > Cupressaceae > Cupressus > Cupressus sempervirens. The sequence goes on from CM053785.1 coordinate 678,012,723, forward strand.
CCAACACTCGTGCATCTCCCAACACTTCAAATCTTTCCAACATGCGTCCATCAAACAAAGAACCTAATGCTTTCCACATTGACTACATGTATCCTAAAGGGCTACCTCTAAAAGAAACTCAAGCTAACCTTCACTTGGCTGCAAACCTTTTCCATGCTACTAATCCTAAACATCCTCAACCTTCATGCACTACTATGCCTAATCCAAGCATTACTCCATTCACTCTTCATTCTCCCTTGTCCTTAGAAGTGGTTCCATGTCAAGAGGACTCTAAAAAAGAAAAATCTATAAATGTCAAGAAAGATCAAGATCAAGCACCCTTTCATCTCTTTCAAGATTTTTCCCCTCCATATCCTATATCTTGTCCACCTCCTAAGTATGATGAAGATAACACTTCCATTATCTCCCTTGAGCTTACTGAAAATTATGAGAAAAGTTCTCTTCATATGCTATCCAAAGCTACTTGTCAAGATCAAAGCATCCCCTCATGTTCTACTTCTCCATATCCACTTCAAAATTGTGCTCAAGCTTCAAGTGCTTCTATTAAAAATGTTGTTCCTATCAAGGGTACTTATGAGTCTATTGAATGCTTTGACTATGTTGCTCAATCTAAAGATGTTGATATCCCTTTTCGCTATCCATTTGCATCTCCTAAGTCTATCCTTGGTCCTTATCCATCAAAGCTAAAGCATTCAAACCTTCCATCCATATTGGGGCCTTATGTTCCTCCATCTCCTACATCCACTCCTAGCTCTCTCGTCATACCTCAAGATCAACAAAGACACTCATCCTTGATGACTTTTCACCCATCTATCCACCTAAACCAGTCATATCATCCTTATTCATCCACAAATCCCAAGTCCTTTGGAAGTGAGAATAAACATAAGAATCCATTGAAAAAGAAAGATCACTATGTCCCATCTAATCGACATGTGAATGCTAAGGAGGAGAATGCACAAAGGAGACCGCAAAGGTCCACTACTCAAAGAGCTAAACCAAAGAAAATATGGGTTCCTAAATCCATCATTATACAAATGCACTCTCAAGCACCCAAAGAACAAGGAAAATCTAAAGCTATGTGGATTCCCAAGTCTCTTTTAAAAGACTTGAATATTGAAAATACTTCAAAGTTGACATTCAAGCTTCCAAAGGCTTCCATTCCATCTTCTTCCAAAAATCTTTCTAAAAATATTTCAAAGCCTTCCACTCCACTTTTTTCCAAATCTCTTCTACCACCTCATACATCTAAATCTCAAGCTATTTCATCCATGATTCCTCCATTGTTCCAATACCCTTCAAGGTGTGTGTCAATTTTGATCTTGTCCAATATTTCAGCTACCCTCATGAAATCCTCTAAAGCTTACACTTACTTTCTATACATGAACTCTTATCCTCAATATATTCTTCCTACTACCATTTCTCTTTCATCACCCTATCAACATCTTTGAGCATACCTTTCTATGGTCTTGGCTTATCATGGCTTATCTTTCCTATAAGAGCACTATCTAAATTCAAAAAGCTTGAGCTCTTTCTTAAAATTCAAAAAAAAAAAAAGAAAAAAAAAATGAAAAAAATTAAAAATGTGCCTTGGTGAAAACCACTTCTTGTGGCACCTTGGTAGCAAAAGTAAAGAGAAATAAATCCATCCTATGGTGAAAACTACTTCTTGTGACACCTTGGATAAGTACCATGATGAAAACCTGGCAAACAGGCGTCATGCGTAGTTCTTTCACCATCCATCTATCCCCTCTTCTCTCTTTGATCTTGACAGTGTTGAGCTATCTTTGCATATTGGCTATCTTATCCATGAGATTTTCTATTGTGCTCTCCCATTCCCTCATAGCCTCCATCTTGAGCTTTATTTTTATTGCTCTATCCCATCACTATCCTATCTAGTTGACCCCTTGGTCTTGATCATAATAAATGAAACATGGTTCTCATAGGTCTCTTGACATGGCTACTCTTTTGGACTACATGCTTTCATGCTATCTTACTCATTAGCTTCCATCGCTTATCTTATATGCTATCACACTTGTTGGCTTCACTTCTTATTCTACATGCTATCTTTCTCATTACTTCCATTGCTTATCCAAAACATGCTTCATATGACTATTTCACCTCTTTCCCTAGCTTGGGTACTCTTGAGGAGTCAGTCCTTGAGGATCACTTTCACTTGCTTCATACTCTTTTTTCATCCATCTTTGCTTATCCACTGGCTCGTTGCTCCATCATAGCCTATACCTTGCTAGACATTGGGAGAAAATGATGTGATCTTGCTTGAGAACTAGTGATCTCTAAACCTTCTAAAAAATTCCAAAAAAAATCATATATGATGCTGAAAAAATCCTAAAAATCAAAAAATGTCCTGAAAAAATGATCATCTTAGTGAAAACCTCACTTTGATGTATCACCAAAAAAAATAAAATAAAATAAAATCTGTCAAAGTGGTGAAAACCTGGAAACAGGTGCTACTTGAAACCCTTGCACCTATGTCTATCAATCTCAATCATCCACTTTGCTACACATTTCCTAGCTTGGAATTGTTTCTTGTCCTCATCTTGGGGGCATAGCTACTTAGCCTATTGAGGTATTCTTGTGGATTAGGGTTTCTTTGACAACTCACAAAATAGTGTTTCTCAACACTTCCCCCACTTTGACATCAAGTGTTTTTTAACACTTTTCAGATAGTTTACCTACGGTCTCCGATGTCGCGATATCTCACTATCAGAATCAAGTCTAGAAGAAATGGCCAAGTGACTTACACACACGCACTTTAACACTTAAACGACTGAGCTATGTTGATCTTTATCTACTTTGTGTGCTGTCTATGATGATTTCTTTGCCATGTATTCCCTCCCTAATAGTCTTTCAAGGATGTCATTGACTAGAAGACTAGGGGCATGGGACATATTTTCTTGATTTCTGCTTGTGGGTATACTTTTGTTTGTCTATAGTGTTGTAAGCATTCATGCTTGTCCTATTCAACACTTTGACTTATAAATGTATCATCCTTGATTGTTTTGCAAGACCGCACTCAGGGTTTATCCTGGCGCTTATGCCTTGATACAGGTGTAATCTTGCTAAATTAAACTTAGGGAATCTAATCGTGTAGTTATCTTGACTTACATGTCTCTGATGCTTAGATTGGATTTCCACATACCTATCTAATATCGATCATATTCATATCCTCATAGTTATACTAGTGATGGTTGTATGATCTCATGATGTCCCTAATAAATGCTCAATGATGAAATTAAGAGTCTAAATGTTATGCGCTTCTTGCTGGAAAACCACTTTGCATATTAGCTTGCATTTTAGGTTCATTTTATAGCTTAGTCTTGCATTCTTGCATATGGGGAGAGCTCTCTCTTCATCTTTTTGTGGACATATCAGCTAACTCCTTTCATATATTTCTTTATTTTCTTCTTGTTCATGTCTTTTCACCTTCTTAATCTTTCACTTCATCTCTTTTCTATCTTATCATCACATTATATAAAGTTTTGACCTCTTAAATAATTTCAACGTCCTAGATTCATTTTCGGGATCGAAATCCAAATTCGAGTTCATCTTGATGGTCAAAATTGTCTTTTAAAATTCTACCTTCTTTTGAGCAGTTAGCTGACTGTTTGAGGTCTAATCTTTCAATCATCGTTGGGGCATCTTCATTTCTATGCTTCGTATCTCCTTCTATTCACCTTTTCACATCTAAATCCTCTTTCTACTCAATTTGACCTAATTTTTATATCTTTCGCAGTCAACTTTGGTCAAACTGGGGCATTTTATCAGTTTCTTATAGTCATTCTTGGGTTCTAATTATCTATCTGTCATCTTGGACATTGCTATATTCTAATTTTTTCATGTCTAGCTAAGTTTTTTGCTTCCTCTTACCTCATTTCAATTTCAATCCCGAGGGGGCAGAAATACTAGATCAACTACCTATTTCTTAGGAGCATTTGTTTGACCTTATCACTTGCTCTTGATCTATTCACTTTGCTAGATGTTAGAATTCTTTTCGGATCCTAACATCATCTTTCTAATGTTCAGTACTACTGCTATCAGGCTGTGCATTCAAGACTTGCTATCTATTTCTGCATTTCGTTCTTCAAAATCAAATATCTATATCTATCACCACCTACTTGGCTTTCTATTTTCTTTGACATAATGTGTTCCCAGATCGATCACACATTAGTCAAAGAGGGGCAAATGTAATCACCTAAAAATGGTCATCTAGACTATTAGCCCCCTTCTTAGCATTTTGGCTAAATTAATTTAATCATTTACCTAGACCAAATTGCTAATAATCAATTTATTTGATTATAACCTATAGTTTGACTATGCTATCCTAAGTTCATTATTTGATTAAAAGAACATGTCCCCTTTTAATTAAATAAAAGACCCCATTCTTCTAACCCACTTAAAGTGCACACATAAAGTCCTTTTTCTATTTTACAATTAAAAGAAAAGGTTTGTGAGACTTTTGTCTTATATGACAAGTCAACTTATATTCTATTGGTTGACTTGTGTGTGCACATGGATCACTCCTCTTTTTGAATTCCACCGTTGATCATCCACCATCTTCATCTTGATCTCCACCGTCTGTACATCTTTAAAAGGGAGAGAGCTTTCCCCCTCAAAGCATCGATCCATCTTTTGAACATTGTTATGCTGCAAATTTTCTAACAGGTTTCTTTGGAGCTTTGTGGAGAACTTCTATTTCTTGTCTACATTCTCTCATCCATGGCATCCATGGCATTTTAGCTTAGCTTAGCTTCATTTTTACATTTAGCTTAAATCATATAGTCTAATAGTTGGATTGTAACACTCTCATCCATGCTTAGAATAGCTGCATTTTTCATATTCATTCTAGCTTAATCTTCATTTGCATTGCATTCTTGAGGAACTCCTTGGGACATTTGCATTCTTGCATCTTGTCTTTGGAACCTCCCATTGCATGGTTTACTAGCAAGAAGAGTATCTCTAAAGCTCATCTGAGAGCCCTTGAACTTGAAATACACTCTCTTGCACTCCATGGATAGGGAGCTCTAAGCCGGCATCTAAGCATTCCAACTCATGGAATTGTTTGGATAGAAGGGTTTAGAGTGGGACACTTTCGAGTGTACACAAAGAACAACACAGAACTTGACAAATACAAAAAATTAGAACTCGAGAACCTAGGACAAGGATCTAGGATAGTTCCTTGACATGATATGAACTATGCACAACATGAAACCAAAAGTAGCAATGACTACTTCATGAACAACAAACTAGAAAAAAAAATAAGAAATATCTTTGTTTGGTGCAAGATTTCTTAAAGACCCAAGATGCCTCTGCATCAACTTATTAATAGAGATTGTGAGCTCTAAACATCCATATTTTAAAAAAAAAATCCTATTCTACTATATATTTTATTTAAAACTTTATTAATACTATTCAAATAGTAACAATGGCATAAGATCCCATGAGTATCAATACTTGTTAACATTATCAGGATATGTATTGTAAAGAGTATATAGTCATACTAGTCAAAACCAAGACTGTAAGATTACAAAAACTTGGTTCCTAGTAAACAAATAATTCTAAGGTACATGTGATTTAGATGCACTGTCAGCTCAAAGGACTAGCATAGTTATAATAGCATCACATATGACAGTCCTCGTTAACATGCAACGATTTTTCCTAACTAAAAAGAAGAAAAATGATTTACAAGCCTTTGGAATGATTGATAGCAATCATTAAATCATCAAGACCCTTCATTGTTAACTTGTGTTCTTTTCTAAGATATAAAATCTCTAAAATGTACATGTTTAATTAATCATATGCAATTTGTGATTAATGTTCAATGATTTCAACTATTTTATATTATTGAATAACTAATAAATTTTGGATGGAATCTTGACTAAAAAATTAAAATGTTGTAAAAATGTTTTGAAGTTTCTTAAGGCGAAAATGACCCTTTTGAAGTGGGTACCCTAGGATGTTTAGGATGTTGTACTCTTTTAGATAATTATGGGTTGAGGGCCTATGTATCCATTTATGACCTTAGAAACATCATGTACCTATACGATATGATGAGTTTGTATGTAAAATATGTAGTTGATCCTTTCATTATCTTATTTTTATTATCTCTTGCAGTGCATTTGAATCTTCTATCTTGATGAATGAGACTATAATGGATATTTATGGGGTGCAAGTGTGACCATGGGAAAATTTGATAAAATTATTTGTCCTTGTCTATCAAACAAAGATAGGTAACATGGAATCCTCATATAAGTCTTGTTCATTGTCTTGTAAATTCTAATATTTAGCTTAATCTTAATTTCAACTTGAGGAGGGGAGAAGGAAAAGAAACAAAATTTTGTGAAAAAAATATTTTCATTTTCTTGCTTCCTTATGCAATACTTTTTGGGGAGTTATGGGTAAGAAACTTAGATTTGGATCAATGTGGGCATTCTTGGAAAGGGAATTCATTCAAGGAAGTGAGCTCTTCAATATACTCCAAACCACCTTGAGGAAAACACTATCTTGGTTTAATTTTAATATTTCAACTACTTATTGCATTCATATATGAGAAAAGAGGGGTAAATTGTGTTGATTTAGAATAAAATTTTACTAAGGACTTCTCTATGTCTTGTGATTTTGACTCGATCTTTCTTCAGTGCATCATGATGCCTTACAAATTATTATTTTAACTCTTAATTCAACCTTTAAATATGTGCTTTCAAATTAGATACTAGATTCCTTTTTCATCTATTTTCTTGAGGGATGACAATAATCCTATATCTCTTGATGTCATAATAGTTGGCTAGATAGTAAATTATTTACATTGATATATTCTCTTCATAAGTTCACAAAATTAATTTATTAGAGCAAAAGAATTCAAAAAAAAATTTAGGAAATTGATTAATATTTTATAAAAAAATTAATTATTTACAAAATATTTTGATCTTCTTATTTGTAATACTATTTTGTAAATTTAAAAGTTCTGAAAGCTATTGTTGTAATTAGAGAAAATGTTTTCATGAATGTGTGTTTCCAAAGTTTCTAAAAGTAAGAAATTGCATTATATCCACCCAAATTTGTATAGACTTAAGTTTTTGGATTTTCCTTTTTAAATTTGTGATATATGAATGTATAATTGTATATTAAAACACATATCTATATTTAATTATATAATTAGTCAAAAATTAATTAAATGTATTTTTAAAAGCTTTTAAAAACTTCTATCATAGTTATGAATTTCCTTACATACTTCAAGATTTGTTTGAAATCATTAAACATATACCTGTTAGAAATGTTTAGTATAACTGGGGGAGGGAAGGGGGTGAATCAGTTACTCAAGGTCCATAAGTACCATTTGAACAATTAAACAAAAACATTCACTATTCTGCTCATCTTGTTGTTGCTTGGTCGCTACTGTAAAAAATATTGTCTTAAACATAACATGCTTTTCTTAATGAAAACATAATCAAATTATGTAAAACGTATAAAACATTGAACACAATTTTGACACTACGATTTTATGTGGAAACTCAATTCGGGAAAAACCATGAACAACATGTCACCACTTTTTCACTCTTTCGAAGTGAACCATGTTAGGAATCGACCCTATTAAAGGTTACAATACACACTATTAAATGTGACCCTATTAAAGGATTTAATCACCCTATTAGGAGTGGCCTTGTTAGAGGACTTTGATCATTCCACTTATAATGTCACCTTGTCAAAGGATTTACATAGATTGTTAACTCTTTCAAATGATTGTTAGGTCAACCTCTATTAAAACAATTTCAATACAAAATTTTTACAATTATTAGAAAGAAAACAATAGGTTTTGATATGTATGATTACAACTCACTTTGTAAGTTAAGATCTATGTTCAGTCCTTGTGCTGACTTACTGATAAGCTCCACATCGTCATCTCTATTCTTTATTTTCTTGGAAACCCGTCAAGAAACCAACCTTCTCTCTTCATCAACACTTAATCCATCCTCTTAAATTCACTTATCAATATCAACAACATCTACGTAAGAAATCTCCTTTGGCTTTGCATTCACTCACACACTTGTGTGTGTCTGATCAACCTTCTTCTATATGCATCTCTCACATACACTCACACCACGCTCTTAAATTTTTCATCTCTATACCTCTTTACATAGGAAATTCTTACTTTACCATTTTCTACAATCACCATAGGTCTTAGGGTTTACAATAAGATCAACATGATTCATTGTATATGCCCATCTTCTTGATTTTTCTCTAGAAAATTCTCTAAAATATGTTTGTTAGGTCTTTAACTAATACTCACATTGAATTTAATGATCCAACTCATCAATTTTATCTTCAACATGTTTTAAATCTCCTAGGAAATCAAATGAGTCGACTACATCTCATGATTTCCTCAAATTCATTCTCAACATTGTTACTCAACAATCTCTAAATTTTGACACTCGGTGATCACTAAATTACTCAATCATTGTAAATCTTCAAGCTTGACATCAACTATTTTTCTTAGTCAATATTGGAGCTCGATCAAAACTAGATTTTATCAGCACATACTATGGCTCGGTTGACACAAGCATCACTCAACATTCCTTAGCCTTTTACTCTATTGCTTAGCTTCGCTTGACTTTCTTGATATAAATAATCACTTTTTTTTATCAAAGTTTATTTAATCAAATGTCCATTGTAGTATCCTTTCCATAACTCAACATTTCCTCTAGGTGCTTTTGTTATGGGCAATTTCTCAAATCCTCTACATCAATAAAATAGATATGACATTTTGATTAGGTAGCAATAAGTCTCTTCAATATATTTGACATCAATGACAAAACAATTTTTTTTCCAATTGTATGTTTCAAAAAATACCTAAATATATATTTAGAGAGTTTAATTATATATTCTACATGGATAACATTCATTCAAATATTATTCTTAAGACCAAGAATTAAAGTATATTGAATTAATAGAGTAAAAAAAGTGAATATGTGTGTGTGTGTGTGTGTTATATAGAGAACATCAATCTTGTAGTAAGGGTGCATCTTAACTAAACAAATTTCAAAGAAATGCATGCCCTAAATTCAAGGATGCCAATAGACAAATGAATATTGTTTTCGTTCAATCCTTACAGAGACAAGTCATGTAATTTGGGATGTATATTTGTAGAGGGGGATTTTCCTCTTGATTTTAGACTAATCCTATCTAGATAGGAGTTTTTTGTGTGCTTGTGACCTCAAATTGAGTCGTTTCCCTTATATACAGGGTCACATATCCCTAGGCTATGAAAATATGATGAATTTGTTATTAAATTATCTACCATTTTAAAATCCTATTCATGTGTACAACATTAATAGGTTCAAAATAGGCATTTATTTTTTATCCCTCATGTGTTAGGATTAACCTAAGATATAAATAAAAGTTACATGCAAATATAACCAATATTAGAAAATAATAGATCACACATAAGAGAACACAAGACACCAAGATTTAATGTGGTTTACCCAATCCCTAGGCTACATCCACCATCAACAAGTCCTATATTATTATTATCTAGTGATTATAATCCAAAATCCCTTATAGCTCAATAATGCTACAAGAAACTATAATATCACAATTACATTATGAAATCCCTAACCCTAAGCCTTTTTTACAAGCTTTTATCACTTACAAAATTAGGGCTAGAATAAGTTGTTCGATAAAAAAAATAGTAGCTAACATCTTTTACAATATAAGGTCATTTTTGGCTTCAGGGGTGCTACCCCTGAAAACCCCCATGGGGGCATTGCCTTTTGACCCCACCTTGTACTATGACAAGAAGCACACCTCAGGCACTACCCTAGGACCTTGTAGGGGTGCTACCTCTTAACCCTATCTTGGGGGCGTTGCCCCCAAACCCCCATAGAAATAATATGGGGAGAAAAATACACCAAATAAATCTCTGAGTCTAATTAGGCTCCACATCACAACACCCTGTAGGACTTCTTAGGTTGAGTCATGAAAATTAACTAAAGAAAGGGGCATGGAATTATTAAGTGATGAATTTGCAAGTGTATGAGTCATGAAGGACCTTGATCTATCCTAAAGAGGGATGACATAATGGTGATGCTCATTGGTGATTAACTAAGTGAAAGTATCCCATTGTACCATTTTAGATTAGAAACACTCCAATTTAATCAAGGCTTAGCACCTATTTAATGCATGATCATCAATCTCCTTACACATATCCTTCCTTCACTTTTTTATCCTTTTTCCTAGTTGGAATTGGGGTAAAACCTAATAGATACTCTTTAAATCTCCTATTTTCATTGTGTTAGGATCAAGGTAGGATCCATTGTAAAAGGCCCTCACTTTCCTTGATCTATGCACTTGGAATCTTCTTTTCACACTATATTGACTATATCTCAAATTCTATACCTAATTATGGAGATCCATGATCTATTTAGGATCCCAAAGGAATCTTAGAGCTTTTGAGACCTAGTTTTTAGGGGTCTAGTGCACCCCTAACTAATCAAGAGCATAGTCCACCCCTAATGGGTCAATTAGGGCTAGAGTGCGCCCCTAATTAGGACCTATTTTGGGTCTCCTCTTTGGGTGTCATGTCTAAATACCTTCAAGGTGTAAATTCCTAGGGAGATCACCTTGTGTAAGTTAGTTAATTCTAAGCTCTATATAAACCCTTCCATTTGCTGCATTTCTCATACAATATCATCATCAAGAATATAAGAACTTAAGCTAACAAGTTCACAATCATTCTTCAAACATTTGAGGAATTTAAGTTATTTTTCCTTTAATGATCAAGGATTTATGTATTCAAGCCATTAAAGGAGTTTATACTAGATCTTCTATTGCATTTTCAACATTCAAGATCTTAGCCCTTCATGCATTCAAGATCCTTTCTTGCATCTACTACATCCATACTTTTAAGATCTACATACATTCATAAGGCATATTTTAAGCACATACATTTATTAAGGTTTTGGTTTCACTTTGATGTCCTTACTAGGGTTTTGAAGTTGAGTCAAAACTCTTACATCTACATACTTGATAACATTCCAAATTCAAGAGTATATTCATAGATTTACATTGTTTTATATTATATATATCACTACTACTTGCTAGCATTCCATCTCTATTTTAATTCAAGGTTAATTCCTAACCTAGGGTTTGACCAAGGCAACACCCACACCCCCCCACCACCCCTCTCCTGCCAAAAAAAAATAGAAAAACTCTTTATTTTGTAAGATTCAAATCTTGGATTGATGAATATGTTACAAATTTAGATACCCTTTTTGGCTATTTAGAGAACTATAAAATCAGGATCAGTGTCTTACATAGTCAATTAGGGGCATAGTACACCCATGATGATCCATTTTTCTCTTGATTATCTAGTACACCCTTGACAAATCTCCAAATGTTTTCTAGGTTCTATTTTCCTTATAGATTTCATCCTAGATCTTGGGCTATAGAATCTTCTAACATCATTTGGGAAAACATTTTTAGGTTTATGTTCTATAAGGTATATCATCTTCTCCTTTCCATTTCCATTACAACTTTACTCTATTTATCTTTTTTCAGAAATCTTCTTAAGGTGGGGTTGAGAGGAAAATAAATCTAAGCTATTCATTCCTCTTTGTATTAGGTTTAGATTGGTACTCTCTCTTGTATCAATAAAATTTAATCAAAAGGGATGAATCTTGGTCTTAACCCTTCATTTATATGTATGATTGGTTTTCTTCCATTTTCCAACCATACATTTATTGGTGAATCGAATATATGTATTTTTCTTATCACCATTAGATTCTTTTCATTAGGTGTTCACCATTTCTTGGTGAACCCAACACACTCTCTTCTTTGATCTTAAAGTTAGATAATTTCATTTTTTTTCTTGTTTTCCTTCCTGCATTGTTGGTGAACAAAGTTTTACAGATTCTTCTCTTGGCTAGCCTACATCTTGCATTATGAAGATCTTTTGGTGTATGGTCATCTTTTTCAACATTCTTCTTCTTGCATCTCTTTATAGCACTTATAATTTTTATGATAGTTTTATGCATTTCATTATGTTTATGAAACTTTATGCTCTTATTTCTTATACTATTATGAAGTTAACAAATACATATTTTCCTTCTTTTAAGATTATGATTATATCTTTATGTGGTTGGCATATTTCTTCTTTGGATTATGTGAGAACCTTAGTTGAGGACACTCATAATCATCCTCCTAACCCTAATAACACTCCTTCTTCTTTGTCTAATAGCACTTCTCAAATATATCTTTAAGCTCAAACTTTAGTTCATGATGAGGGTGTTTCCACATTTATTGATGAACCTTCTCCTCCTATTACTCATAATAAGGGGAAATGTAAATTTTATTTGTTCCTCCTCCTATTCTCATTACTCATACTACCTTTGCACACAATCACAATGAAAAATATCCTCCTATTGAAGACTTGACAAATAATTAACCTAAAGGTTATTACATGATTGTTAAACAAGGTTACATGGCTTAGAACTTGATATTAAGGATCAGGTTCTTAAAAAATTATATTCATGTATCTCCTAAAATGGAAAAACATGGTATTGGATATTTTACTTCTGACATAGTGAAAGAGTATTTTGGATAACGTCCTCTTGATCTCCTCATACCTACTTCGACTAATCTTGATTATTGCAATGCTCATTAAGATTTGGATCTAAAGGTGTACATTCAAGTAGTTGTTGTTGAACCAAAATTTTTTAGCATCCCTCTTGAAGACTCTGTTTTTGTATTTCCATGTCCTTTTCACTATAATTGTTCTCATATGATTGTCGATTGTATTCATTTTCATCTATATGTTAAGCATAAGGCTTCACTAGATATTATCTTTTATACACGTGAGGTCTTACAATTTCTTCATAATTTCACTCAGCCTTGTTTCTCACCTATTGGAGTAGATTCCCCACTATCTTTTATAATGTGTATTTTGAATCTCCCAACAGATATCTTTTTCTTGTTCCTTTTCACTAGGGAGCAAGGATTCCTTCTTTTCTTTCCTAGAGATCCTGTAGTGCCTGCCCCTAGGTCACATTTTTGTTATCATTGTCAAACTCTTTTAGGGCTAGTTTTACGTTGATGATAATTAGTAGCATCATTTTGAGACTATTAGATATTGTGCTATGGATTTAGTTGATATATGATGAGATTACTTAGACTCTACATTTCATGTATGCATGATGATTATTACATTATTTTAGTTATTGATTAGTTAGATGGTTTATTATCACATGTGTTTTCTTATGGATACTTACCCCATACTTGCATGTGTATGGTGTGTGTGTTTGTTCTTGGATGGCGTTTCTAATGTGGTTAAGGAAGGGAGTCATAGTCACCTACTAGTTAGGATCTACACGATGCACCACTTCCTACCATTGCTTGTTTAGCTTAGCATGTATATATATTGTATGTACATGCATGGTTTTATGCAGGTTGCAGGTACCGAGTATCGACTTCCCTGAATTGCCAAGATGAGCATACCCTATCACATTATCTCAATGGTAAGAGAGGGGAGATAAATTCTCAAGTCCAAATCCCAACCCTTTAAGCCATTTTTCCTAATTGGAAATTAGGACAAGTATCTGAGTTGAGTACCCTCTAAATGCGTCAGATGATGTAATTCGTGATATTAACCCTTTTTGGTTTGATTTTGTATGTGTTTTGCTATAGTGGGTTTTTCGTATTTTATTTTATGAGTCTTTGGTGTATTTTCTATTAATTAAGCCTAAGTTAAAAGATTTAATTAATGGTTTAATTTAATGGAAAATTAATATGATATTTTAATATTTATTTTATTTAATTAATTGAGGAATTAATTAAATAAAAAGAATTAATTTGGAGATGAAAGTTATAAGTTTAAATTTGGAACCTGACAATATTTATTTTAATAATAATATATTTAGAGTTCATTTTTAAATAAATGTTAAATAATATTATTATTATTTAAGTTAGTAAATGTTTTATCAATTAAGTTTCAAAAATAAATTTAAAAGTGAAAAAGATATTAAAATTATTAAAAGATTCAAGATTGCATGATGCATGCATGTGATTAAAATATATTAAGATAAAACAAGTGGATTTATTAAAGTGAGTGCATGAGATATAAAATAAATAAAAATAAATAAAGTGAATATTAAATAAATTAATGTGCATTATTTTAATATTTATTCACATAGGATTATGCAAGCTCTTGGGAGTTGTCATGTTGACAACATAGGAGTTTGCACTCTAATTATGCACGTGTTGTTAACAACACGGGAGTTAGTGCACAAATTAAGCACATGGTGTCTACAACCTGATGACTCATCTTGAAGGTTGGAAAAAACTCATGCTTAGTTGTCAACACCTTCTAGTTGTTTCTAGAGACATTCTAGGTGCTTCCTGAGAGTTCTTTATATTTGAGCACCCCTAGAAGCTTAGAGAGAGCGTTTGGAGCGTGTTTGGAGGACCTAGGAACGTTGGAGAAGGAAGGAGCTTGCTCTGCAGATTCTGAGGAGAAGTGACTTAGCATCAGTGTCTAGGTAGACACTTGTGATTTTGGCCTATGTTATTTTCTCTTCTTGCACTTCCTGTCTTCTTCGTGTCTTCTGAATGCTTTCTAAGGATTTTATGTGTTGAATGTCTTGGTTGTATGCATTTTTTCATGGGTAGTTAAATTCTATTTGAGAGAACCTTATATGCATAGATCTGAGGAAACTATGAGGCTAGGGTTTTCAAATGTATTTGGACAAACCTATTTTAAGGAATTAATGGGTAAATTTAGAGAACCATTATTTTTAAGAAAAATTCTTAATTTAAAGAATCAGAAAGCCCTTTTTGTTTAAAGGTCATATATGTGTTCTCTTTTTAAATTTATAAAATTTGCACACACACACACACACACACATATATTTATATTTATATTTATTTATTAAAAAAAATTGCAATAATGTATTTGAAAACATTAAATAAAAACAAAACGATTTAATTGGGCGGGGCGAGATTACCCACCCTGTACCCCCACGACTTTGGCAATATTCAAGTGCATGGTACCGGCGGGTACCTACACATCGCAGAGTACCTACGAATGGGGTGGTTCCTTTTAAAATAGCCGCACACCCATATACTGTGTGATAAGGAATTAGCGCTGTCAGCAATTTTGATTAAGGGTATGCGAATGGAGTCATTTAATTTGGTTATTTCCCCACTAACTTTGACGTCAGTTCATTATGATGGTCGCAGGGTACCTGCATAAGCAGTGTACCCACAGTATTTGGTGTCAACTTTTACATTTTACAAATGTTTTAATATTGTTTTTAATATGAACAATGATATTAGTAATAAAGTTTCAATGTATAATATTTTTAAGGATTTTTTTTGAATAACTAATACATATTTGTATTAATATAAATTAATAAAAAAATCAATAAATTAATATTATTAGGGGCATTAAATTCCCGCAAGTCAGCATGGCAAAGTACCTGCGACATGGGATTCGTATTGAATGGGTCACACGGCTTATTAAGCCGACGGCTATAGTGAATCGCAGCAATTTAATCACTTATATGTATGTTTTAAAATGTTATAATGTTATTATTATAAAGTTTGAGTTATATATTGTATAAAATTTATAAAATTTAATGTTGAGTTTATATTATTTAATATATATTAGTTATTGTTTAATATATATTAAATATTTTAAGTAGTAATATATAAAATGTCAATAACAACTTTAGATATTATAATAGTTGTTTAGCAAAGATTTGATTAAACATTTATTATAATGATTAAAAATTAGGCGGCTTAAAACTTTAATAATATTTAATTAATTTTTAATTAAGTATTATTAAAATGATAAGGAGTCATGGACGGCGAGGTTAGGAATATTATTAATTAAGTTAATTAATATGGTTTAATTAAGATCAATTAATGAAGGATTTGGTTTGAAGATTTAATAATTAATCAGATATTGTTTAATTAACTTAATACAATTTCAATCATGATTAATTAGCTAATAGAGTTATATAATATTTGAATCATGAATGAAATTGTGATTAATAAAGTTGGTGATTATTATATTTAGAATCATCAAAGACTATTTTAGACAAATGATTGTCCTTGAGGTGCTTAAAGGAGATTATAAATTATTTATTTGATTATTGATAAGTCTTATCCTAATGACTCGTATAATGGGGAACGTTTCTTAAGGAAGTTATATTTAATTACTAGTGACATTGTTGTTAGCAAAATAATGGAGAATCTACTATTGTAGATTTATTTTAATATAACTTGTTATTAGTTATTAAATTATTATTAATTCAAATGTTAATGAAATGGAATATAGTTGATTGTTAATTAGTTTAATCAAATGGGGTTTAATTGAATGATTATCGATAATACTGGTGTTGGGGAAATTGTAAATTAATTAATTGGAAATTGATAAGTTTTATTCTAACGATTTGAATAATGGAAGTTGTTCTTGGAATCAACGGGGTTTTGTTTAATTATTAGTGACACTAGTTATTGTAAACTATTTTGAGGGATATTATTGAAAGTCAAAGGAAATCAGTTCAATGACTTAAATGAGTAGATATTTATCCTTCAGTTATTCTTAGAATGTAATTTTAAATAATGGAAGGATAATGTTATCGAGGGAACAAACAGGTTGACTTGTAGGTCAAATGATAAATCTTATATACTTGAAATATACTTGCAGACAGAAACTGAAACCTCCATACTCAATTCAACTATGTAATTTTAGCAAACCAAAAACATGTGCTTGCATTGTGTTTTCTCTATGCTTCTTGATTTGAGTTTTTTGGGTTGACTAGTGTTGACCAGTCTTAGGATGTCTACCAGAGGCTCGAGGGTTATGTGTTTGCGATGTCATGCTGATGTTGATCTCGATCTTTCTAAACCCAACCATGGTAATGTGATGGTATGCTCTATGAGATGTTTTTATTTACTGATTGTTGTTGTTCATCAGTCTTCTTTAGTGAAGCTAAGTTATATGTATTTGAGACACTTGACTTAACCATTTTTGAGTCATCAATCCAGTCGCCATGATGGGACTGAAGTGTTGATTTATTTCTTGATGATGTCATGTTGTGACATGTTTTGACTTGACCATTTTGGAGTCTTCGATCAGTATGACTTTGAGATAGTTTTTGGTTGCTTGTTGAGATCCAATAGATATTGTGATTATCAGTGATACCTTCAATTGCCAATAGAGAACTGTTGTGGTCATGATTATCTATGGATGTTTTTCTTTTGCTCATGGAGATTTGATGTTCTTATTGTGGATTATCTTTTGGTATTTTTCCAGTCGCTTGTACAGGACTGTGGTGATTTTTTGATTTATAATTCCATGAGCCTAGGGTAGGTTATCTACTTGCAGTGTCGGGAAGTGGCTTGCAATGGGGGTCAGGGCCCTAAGTGGCTGCCAGGTAACTCATTGTAAGTTGTTTTAATAAGTGATAACATTTACACTAAATGGGGATTAAATGAACCTAATAAGATAATTGTATGTTCTCGCTCATGCCTCGAGTGCTAGTACAGACTAGGATGGGAGTAGAGAGAACGCTTGGTTGCGACTTTGCATTCCGTAGTATGCCTCGTCTTTATGAGAGGATACTAGTGGCCGCACAAGGATCACTAGGCGGCCAGGGTCTATTGAGAGAGTGCTAGGGTAACTCTAGCATGATCCATGCGATGAAACTTTCTCACTTGCATAGTAGGTTTCCTACATGTCTTTGTGTGCCTCTAGGATTAGATTTCATTTTGTGATTGGAACCTTTGAGTTAGTATACTTTTAGGATTCCTGGACTTAGAGAGTATTTATGCTATGTGATTTTGATAACCTGTTTGGGACTTGAGAATATCTCCTTAGCGCGGTGGGAGTGGACCATTTAGGTTCCATGTGATCGGGTGGCACTGCTTATTCACTCTTACCATTTGAGATCCGTCTGAGACACCATGGCTGATGCATTCTTTGCTAGCATCTATCTTCATTCTATTCTTGGATTATGATGACGGAAATGTTTCTTTATAGTGATGATTAACATGTGATAGATGATGTTATCTACTTTGTAGGATCATCTTATGCTTTATTTTGCATGTTAGATTACTTTCTGTATATGATGTAGTATGTTTTTAGGAGTGACATTCCTACTATGTTAATACCGATGATCTCTTTAGTGATTTGGAATGTTACACATGGAGGGATGGTTAGGATCCACGATGGTCTAATGATGCTATTTATGGTTGGGAGGAACCGTGCACTTAGTTAATTATGTTTGATGATTTATGGTTATGATGATGTATCATGTATGGTTTGAGGTTTCATGTATGTTATTGCATCATGGATTAGAGTTAGCATGATGATGTAGTTTATTTACATGGATGTATATTCTTTTAAGCCTTTCATACCCTAAGTCATGTACAGTGGATGATTGAGCATTTCGAATTTAATTGCCAAGAGGCATTTTGAAACAAATGTGTAATATGGACATTGGACTTTCTATTTATTCTTTTATGTGGATGTAGTATTAGATGGAATCATTAATACTAGTTGATTAAGATGTAATTCAACATTGAGGGATCCATAAAGAATGAAACCTGTTATGTATATTATGTTTACTTTTTGTTGAATGTTTGTTATTGCTTTTGCTACTAAGTTATGAATGGTTTTACTTTCATTTTAAATTTTTTTAAAAAAAATGCTACCAAACTTAGTGAAACTTTAGGTTAATTCTTTGGATCCTTTGGCAGGGCATTACAGATCCCTTCTTTCTATACATGGGCATTTTTTTTGAAATCTCATGTTTGAAGAGGAGTTTGATATTTATTTTTTATTAAAACTTGTTCTTTCTTTTTGCATAATCCATCATTTCTATCTGATACATCTCTTTATGTGACATGGGTGTATATTTCTTTATTTCTCATGTTTTTGTCATAAGATGTTCTCTAGATGTTATAATGACATCTTTTCTTTATCTTCTTATAGATTAGTATTATTCTATGGGATATTTTCACCTGTGGATATCTTTTCCTTTTTTACATGCATAACTATGTTTTTTTGCCTAGCAAAGTATCATTCATATCTTTGATCTAAAAGCTTCTCATATAATGATCTTATATAGCTTCCTTTCATCTATGGTACTCTTTTCTAGAACTCTTATATTGCTTAGAATTGATTACTCCTCTCCAATGTAGCATTATATTTCTCTTGTTAAGTATCAAGTGTTTTCATTTTGTGCATGGCTATCAGTTTTTTCTTAGGACTCATGTTCTTCAAGATCTAGTTATATAATCCACTATAGATCTCTTTTTTTGTCTCCCGTCTAGGGGGCAAGGGGATTTTTACATTCTTTTTTCTAGGGATCTACTTTCTTCAAGCTTACATGGAACTTTTTTATTATGTGACATTTTTCTTTATTTATGAATAATTGTGCCTTGACTATGGATTCTCTCATTTGCAAGAGGTGCATGTCCTAGGTCATCACCTTTTCTTTATCAAGAAATCTATCTCAATTATATACACTTTCCTTTGTTTGGAGATTATTACCTTCAAGGATCCTTATTTAACCTATACATAGGGGTTTGAATAGGTGTATTATTGTTATTATTCCGTTCTTCCTAGAGTTGATATCTTAATCAAAAACTCCTCTTATGTGGACATCTTGTTATTAAGATTTCTCCCTTTTAAGGATCCTTTTTTTATAAGCGATATATTCATTTTATGATTGTCTATTTTGTTAGATTGTAAGAGTTATGGCTCTTCACTTTGAATATAGTTCACATTGTTTCTTTAAAGATATCTCTTTATTGCATAAAGTAGGTATCCTCTTTTTGTTCCTTCTCATGTCTAGTATCTAGACATGATAAGGAGGGGGGTATATACACACACTCCTTGTATATATTCTTCCTCTCATGGGGTAGAAAATCCAAATTCTAAGGATGGCTTAGAGTAATTTATCCCTAGATACTAGGTATTCTATCTAATTAATTCTCAAATCTATCCATTGTTACTTCATCTCTCTCTTTTGACACAAAAATGCATATGCTAAATCTCATAATGAGTAACATAGATAAACTTGCTAAATCTCATTCATGGGTAACATATCTAGACATAGATATGCTAAATCTTATATTTGGGTAATGCATAAAAACTTGCTAAGTCCCAATATAGGTAATTCATTCAAATACAACATGCTAAGTCCATACATGGGTAACACATTTTTATACAAGACCATGCCATGAAGATACAACAGATGTTGATCTACGAATGGAACTTTGGTGGGTTGACTAGTCCACCCCATTAGACCATTCAACATCATCTTTTTCAGTAGGTCTTTTGGTGGTTCATAGTGTTGGGACTCAAAAATATGCAAGGATTTTGATTACCACATTTGAAATTTTGTGCAAAAGTAACCCCTATAAATGTTTTCCATGCCTATGTACTTGATTCTCATTTTGAGTCCCATGACGTGTTTCAAGTGTTCCATATATTGCATTTAGTATATACATGCATCTTAGGTACTTAAGTTGTGATTCTAAATCATTTCATGAGATGTCATTTGGAGCATTTGTGAAATTTGTATTTTTGTGCGAGTGTCAAATAGTGTTCAAAGGGCTAGTTTGCATTTGAATATCTTGCACCGACCACTTTGGGAATATTTAATATCTTACTAGAGAGCTTAAGTTTTAGATTTTGAGTCATTCAAATAGCATTTTTAGTTACCCAAAGTTCATTGTTTACTGTTGTCATATATTTCCACATTTTGCATTAATCTATGAAGCCCTATTTGCCAACACATATTTTATGACCGATCTAGTGTTTTGAAGAAATGGTTATGGCACTATGTTGTATTCATAGATGACATCCACCATGTGTAATTTGAAGCCCTGATGAATCAATTTGATAAGTTTATTGGGCCAATTCCATTTGCAAAAAATTTAATCTCCCCACTTGTCAACAATGATAGTTATCCAGTAGCAGTGTTTGACCAATTGTAACTTTGACCTATTTGACCCGATTGAAGATATTATATCTCCATTGCATTCCCGAGGTCAAAGAAATTCCATGTTCCAAGTTTGAGTTCTTGATGAACCCATTTGACAAGTTTTCAAATGCGATTCCAAATGCAATTTCTAAAGTTTTACCAATAATCATAGTTGCAAAATGATTGGCAGCATTGTTTGGGATGTTATAACTTGTAATCCATGATAGATGATCTTAAACAAATCAAACCACTATTCTATACTAAAAATACTTCAAGAATTCCAGTTGGAAGTTTTCACAAATCCTTTTGAGTACTTTTAAGAAGCAATTCCATATGCAAAACTCTCAATTTTATCAATATACCCAATTCTACAAGTTTTGGAAGCCAAGTTTGCACATTCATCAAATGCGCACAAATTATTGTCATGAGCCTAAAATGTAGCTCTATACTCTCTATATCAAAGTGAGAAAATGTGTCAAGTTTCATCTCCCCAATTGACTATTTGTCTAGTTTTTGAAGTCAAATCCAAATGATATTATATGTTTCTAACATGTTCACTTGCAGGATAGTTTGAAGTAGGCAACTTTGACAGTTAATATCTTTTGACTAGGTAATTGTCACGAGATGAAAATTTGTAGACTAAAAGAGTGTGGATTAAAGAATATACTTTTTTAGTCCACGGGCCTAGTTAGTTGAATTTGTCAGTTTTTAAGGCTAGCCAAATCATTAGCTTAGATATTTTGCTATCTTCGGTGATAAATTGATGGCTAAATGTGATCAAATTAACTATGGAGACTATCCAAACTTTCCCAAGTCAATTTTCCAGACCATTTGTTTGAATTTTTCTTCTTCCTTTTTAAGTCAAGTCCACTTGGGACCCAACTAGTTTCTTGCTTTCTTTAGTTTGATCAAGGTTGGTATCTCTAAACTAGAGAATATATATTCATTAAGTGACAATCCCAAATTCTTTGATGCAATTAGTTCAAAGATGACCAAATGCTATTTAAAAGTGATCAAATCTCTAAATGAAGTTGCTTGTGTGCTCCGCCAAGTGGAGAGAGTGGCATCTTATGAAATTTATTAAAATCATATATGAGTAGATAAATTTAAGACCATTAGAGCATGTCGAAGAATGATCTAACTAAAAATTTAATAGTATGATTGCTTCATTTGGGGGTATTCATGTATTTCACTTGATGGCTATTGCTCATAATATCAGGACAAACATTAAAACAAGCAATATCAAGAGATGGTAATCTTTTCTAAACGAGTAATAAAAGAATCGAAAGGATGTATTATTCTTTAATCAAGTAAACACAATTTGTTTAAAGCAAATATGTTTGGACATGTACATGGGTATGAAGCGCATTAACACATGGTGCTTTTAATTAAAGTTTAATCGCCTTTATCATTGGATTCTTCCAAATTTCTCACGAGATTATAAGAATGCAAATGGAATTTTTCAACTGTCCACAACTATATACGATGAGGTGGCCCAGCCAACTTGCCAACACGGGATAAGAAAATTTCTTAAATCTTGATTCTTGCCCTAGAGGTCAATCAAAATAAGTGCAAATATGAAATGAAATAAATCTTAGGCAGAGATGTGTTCTCAAAGTTATGTAAAACTACTGTATGAAACATGTCTCATGAGATAATGCATTGTGTGCCCTTCATTGGTGGGTATTACCCTAATCCAACATTTGTGCATCACCCTATCATGATAACAGTCCAAAGTTTCTAATATCTGGATATCGAATCCTTTTCTTGTGTATGCTCACAAAACCAATAAAAGAAAAATAGATAGTTTCATCTTTCTACCACCATGTCAAAAAAGCAATTTCAATTTGCTAGGTGATTGTAGAAGTCAAATAGAGGCATAATTGATCAGAGGCAAGCTGTGAACAAGAGAAAAATGCCAAATGTAACCATGGGCAACGTGAGAAGATGTATTTATTTTTGAAAAAAAATAAGAAATACCAATAAATTAGTAAGTATATGATATAAAATTTTCTCAATGTATGCATAAGATTCTAGATTGTTATTGCCATTTTGGCATGAGGCAACCACCAAGTTTTTACAAGTACTTGGGAAATTTTGGCCATTAGTGATGTTTTAAAATGGAGGTAAGGATTGTTGATCATTGATGTGGAGTTCATTTGTGTCTTTCCTTTCTGATATGTCATTTGGGTCATGAAAAGTTTGCCATAAAATATAATTGAACCTATGAGAGTATAAATGGTAATTAAAAGGATATATCCCACATTTTTGATGGGAATGTCATTCAAGCTATTTTGATTACAAAAAATAGCATAGCATCTTAAGTACTTGGTGTCCTTGACAAGGAGGTAGTCCATGTGGTGGGCCTAGGACCATCTGACCAACCTTATATATATTTTGAATAAACATACACATGACGACAAGGATGTTGACATGGAAATCTAATTAACCAATAAGAAGGTTCCACTTGGAATGCATTTTTTGCAAGTCCTCATGCATGGTCAATAAAATATGTTGCGAGGCCTTATTGAGTGCACATGAAAATAAGTCTATTTGATTTAATAAAGAATATGTGGGGTCTGTAATGTTTATTAGATCTTTATTGGTGGAGACTAAAAAATTATATTTTTCGACTTGAGATGAATCAAATTTGAAGAACTTGAAGTTTATTATGTGAAAGTTTAATGATTTATATAAATTCAAGATATCTTCAATATATATATATATATAGTAGTATTCTGATATAACTTGAGATTAAATATGCATGATTTGCAGATTGAATAGAACTTATATATATTAAAGCATCATCACATAGGGGCATGACCCTATGTGATCATATCTCAACATAAGTTTAACTGCACCATATCATAACAAAATATAACAACCCGGTACTAAATCAGTATGATAGGCAAGAGAAGGTGACAAATATTAATCAGTGTGCAAACACCCTATACCAATTGATGTGAATGCAAATCAAACACCTAATAATAATTAGGGTGTAAGATAAAGCAAGACTCCTGATAATAATCGGTGAGTAAGAACAGATGTGGATGATATGATCCCTAATTCTATTAATGACAAAGAAGGAAGAATAGACTCTTATCGAGAATTGGTATTTGTAGTATAAGGTTATGATAAATTATATTTGTGTGTGTGTGTGCGCTCGCGTGCATGTGTGTGTGTGTGTGTGTGTGTGTGTGTGTGTGTGTGTGTGTGTGTGTGTGTGTGTGTGTGTGTGTGTGTGTGTGTGTGTGTGTGTGTGTGTGTGTGTGTGTGTGTGTGTGTGTAATGTATAGATACATATGAATAATCAATATTTCATTAGATATTTCAGTTCACTAAAAGATAACATTCTTAACACTCCCTCTTTAGCAATGAGGGATTTGAAATAGATATATGTACAAGATTTAAACACCACTTAATTTTGGTTAATCAATTTTTGTGTGTGAAAAAATCCGCCCGAAGAACTATAACAATAATTTTCATGGTGTCTGGAAAAATCCAGCTTGAAGAGAAATCATAACACTTTACTTTGACACTTTTGGTGTTAGAAGATAGATCAACTATTGATAAGATCGTCACCTTACAATAGTGATCTTAAACACATATGAAAGATTTCCACCTTTCGTTTTACAAGTTTGCAAACAATCTAATTTTTAATTATTTATGAATATATAAATTGGAAATGTATTTAAAAATTTATCATACCAAGTTTACCTCTAAAGTATTCTATTTTCATCCTTGCAAGAGGCTTGGTGAAGATATCAACATTTTGATCATTAGTGCTGATATAAATGAGCTTGATCACATTTATGTCATCCATATCTATGATATAATGGTATAGATTTTTGATATGCTTTGAGTGATTATGGAAGGCTAGATTAGTAGAAAGTTTGATGCATCTCTAATTATCATAATGAATCACAATGGGATCTAGTTGCTTTCAAAACAATCCAGATACTAGCTTTCTCATCCATACTTCTTTGTGAGCTCCCATGGAGGCTGCCATATATTCAACTTTGGTGGAACTTAAGGAAACTGAAGGTTATTTTCTACTAAACCATGATATCATTGTTCACCCAAGAATTAAAAAACATCCTGTTGTAATTTTTTAGTTTATGGAGCAACTAGACCAATTAGAATCAGTATAACTATTGACACAAAATTTTGCACCCATGCCTAAATTTTTTACCTAAAGGAAACCTCGTGTAACATGGAAACAAGCTCCAAAGTGTGGGACTTTGAAATCAAAGATTGAGTCTCCAGAGAAGGTCGACTTCCTTATTATCAAGGTGCATCTAACTACTTTTTGAGAGGAAAAGGGAGAAGGAGATGCATGAAAATCAAACTACCTATTCTAATCTAGAGGGGGTGATACACCAAATAGTATATTGATCCACTTCCTCCTGATAACTACACTAGAATCCAATAGAATTCATGATACATACCACTATCTATATTCCTTCAATCTTAACACCATAGAAAAGTGAAGAAGATAACATAACCAGATAAGGAATACAACCAGTTCACTTAATAGATTAGTTAGCCGCAAAAGAACATAATCAAATGATATTGAAACTGTCATAATACATTAAAAAAGATGAGGTATTAGCTAGATGACACAAATCTAACTGACTGAGAGTGGATGTAACAGTAGTGATTTGTATTGAATAAGAGGCAAGAACATTTACAAAGAATATCTATACAAGCCTAGAAAAGAGAAATATCTTTGAAGAGAAACAAAACTTGTCTTTTATAGGGTGCAGGCATAAGCCAATATACAAACTTAAATTTGATGAGTTATCGATCATGAGATTGGGTTCCAGCTCAAAGAAATAACTGAGAATCAGAAGAAAATATGATCATGAAGTACAACTTCCCACAAGAAATGATAGAAGAACAAGGGAAAGAGTGCACTTAGCTGCAAGAGATCAAATCAAAGCTAGATTGGCCATGATATGTATTTAAGAAGCATCGAGTGCAGTGATGTTGGGGACACCAAAAAATGGTTGTAGATGACAAATCATTTCTCCTTCATCTTTTCAACTAAAGTCAATCATTTCTTCTACCACATGACTCTATACCCTTGAAAAAAATTTCCACCTTGCTAGCATTCATCTTTAAATCGTTGACCTATGCTCATAACTATTTGTAGCCTGGCAACTCATTTTTTCTATTAACTATTTGACCCTATGAAGCTAGGACCTCTTCATATTATTCCTTTATTATTGTTTCACAACTCGTTTTCACTTTATCCTCTTAACTATTCTAACCTTGCACTCAACATGAAATTGACCTTTCACACCATCATCATGGTTTGGACTTAGTGACCCTCTATCCACACAATGATGCAAAGCCATTCACCTTACCTTTTTTGCTCCATCAAATTTATTAGACGCAAGGTCCCTTAATATCATGTGATGTTGTGATAATTTCTCAAGCCAACTATTTTGTGCCATCACAACTTTTCAACTGTCTATAATAATTGTAGATCATACCCAACGAAGCTGCAAGAATGACCTTCTAACTGTGATTGCATCCTTAGAACCACCAAACGATCCTTTTCACTAACCTTTGCAAACAAGTGAAACCATTCAACTAACTAAAATTACACTATTGCAACTCAAATCATTAACCCAAAGGTTAATCGTGCGATGGTGCACACAAGGTATTTCATTGCTTCGTAACCTTAACCATGATTTTCCCTTAACCTCCTAGGATAGTGTGAATAAGACCTTTTGACAACTTCACCACCTAAAATGCTAACCCAACTACTAACCCTGTGAATGAGAACACAAGGTATTTTACAGCATCACCACTCTGATCTTAGGTTAGCCTTGGCCACCTACGATGATGTGAAACACATGAAACTTGACTGTTGCAATTAACATTGCATGGTTACAGCTTTAAACTACTTGAGTTGAAACTACCTGCAATCATACAATTGAAGTTAATTTCTCCATTGCAACTTGTTCCTAAGTGTTAGCTTTCTAATCTATGAAGTCATGTTGATAGTGATATTGATTGCATCTCACCTTCACGACCACCTTTGACAATTAAGCCTTAACAAGAGTGATCAAATGAAAAGGGGTTTCACATCATCGCAACTCAAATGCTTCCTCAACATGAAAATTTATAAGGCTTTATGAATATAAAAGGAAAAGTCAAAGTGGCCAATAGTGGCATGTTGTGATGGTTAAGTTGTTGAGTTGTTATTATTGCCATCAAGGTTCAAATATAATGGGGATGAAGTCCCCCATTTGTGGCCTCACTGGTTCATCACTCTAGGTCAAATCATTTACACCTCTTTAAAAAATGAAAAAGGAAAGGTCAAAGTATGATGTATCTCTATTAGCTTGCATGACAATTAATGAACCAATCAAATAAACATAGATATGGTTTTCACCTTGGATATTCAAACTTTAGGAAGGGGGGGAAATGGCTAACATTTTTGTTGACTTAGAGGGGATGCTTGCCTACTAAGCATGGACCAATGGCCTTGACCAATCCATTAGGCTACAGTCACAAAATAAACCTTATATTCTATCTGTATCCTCACAAAACTCTACCTCTCCTACAACTTCAAAAACTTGACATCTCTCAGAGATGGTATGTGCCCATACACTTGTTGAAAATAGGAAACTACTCTACTATATACAGAAAACCTTAACCTTCTTCAAAAGAAAGGTTTAAAGTGAATTCCGTTAATTGGAATTAGCAAAATATCACTATCAGGACTAGATAGCTAAAAAGTGTTGGCCTCCTTATAACTGGTGATAACATATGGCCCACCCCACATAGCATCAAATTTGGACTGCCTACTAGGTTTATCTCTATCTGCATCTAACTTGAGAACAAGGTCTCCTTCTTTGAAAACTTTAGTTGTAGCCTTTTTTTTAAAAAATTTTATTGACTTGTTGCTAGCATGCCTCAAGTGTACGCATAGCTTGTTGTCCCTTCTCTTCTAATTCAATTAGTTCTACCAACTTGACTATCATAGCATCATTCTTAGCTAGCTCCAATTGATGAATCAGTTCAAGAGAGGGGAATTCAAGTGAAATAGGAACTCTTACTTCACATCCATATATTAGCATAAATGGTGAGTTCCCAATCACTCTCTTGGGTGTAATTTTGTCATCCCAAAGGGTAGTCCTTAACTTGGCATGCCAATACCTTTGATTATCTTCAATTGTTCTCTTTATTATTTCGATGAGTTTCTTGTTGCAGGATTCAACCAAGCTATTACCTTGGGGATAATAGTTTCAAGAAGTGCTCAAATATATTTCATGTTCCAGAGCCCAAGAGCATATGTGAGTTCCAACAAAAGATTTGGGATTATCAAATATGATAGTTGATGGAACACTAAATTTGGTCACAGTTGTATTAAGAAATTCAACCAATGAAGCTTCTACTACATCTCCAAAAGCATGTGCTTCTATCCATCTTGTGAAATAATCTATGGCTTCTAAGATCCACATTTGACTAGAACTAGAGGGTGGATTTATTGGACCAATAAAATCTAAACCCCATTGAGAAAATGGTTGGTCAACTTGAATAGGATGGAGAGGAAGGGTAGCCAATTTTTGTTTTCCTAAGAAGAATGCACATTTCTCACATTTTCTCACCCACATATGATAGTCATTGAATAGTTTTGGTCAATAATAACCAGCCCTCATTATCTTCATTGTTGTGATCCTAGTTGAGAAATGACCACTAGCGTGGCCATCATGGAACTCTTTCAACAATTTTCTAATTTGATCAGTTTGAATACACCTCAATAGGACTCCATTAGAATCTTTCTAAATAATATTCCATCTACCAAGACATAAGGAATAGATTGCAGCCTGAATTGTCTTCTCTTGGCTCTATCTAGGCCTTGGGAATATCGCCCTTCTATCAAAAAGGTAGTCATGTCCTATAACCAATCATTCTGATTTTCATTCTCTACTTGTTGGATACCTTGTATTAAGAGTGCAACTTCCTTGAGTGTCTCAAAATATGAAGCCATATGTTCACACAATCTCTTGCCTCTCACAAGTTTGGTGATCTTGATATCAATGTCATTTTCCATGACTTTCGTAATCCATCTAGCTCTCTTTTCATCAATATCTTTGTTTATTGAGAACTCCTTCACACTTTAATGTGGGACCAAGAGTTGGACCTTGTTATGAGATAGAAGATGTCTAAACCTTTTGAGAGTCCTTACAATATCAAGGACTTTCTTCTCTACATAGCTATATCTTCTCTCATAATCTTTAAGCCCTTCACTAAAGAAGGAAATGGGTTGCTCTAAATTCTCTTCATTCAACTGTGCTAGAATAGTTGATATACTTGACTCTCCTCCAAGAGAGTAAAGGATGAAATCTCTATCAAAATAGGGGTTGGCAAGAGTGGGAGCTGATGCAATTGATTTCTTGATCTCCTTAAAACTAGCCTTCCCTTCTTTGGTTCAAGTGAACATCATATTCTTCTTCAACATGGTTGTGAGAGGTTTTTACCATGGAAGCAAGATTAGGAATGAATCTTCTTACAAAGTTGATCCTACCAAGAAAGCTCTACAATACTTTCTTATGGATAGGAAGTGGAAGAGAGAGAATTTCTTCCACTCTCTCTGGATCTATCACTAGTCCATCTCTTGATACAATGTGTCCTAGGAGCTTTCCTTGATAAATTGAAAACACACACTTCTTTGGGTTTAGAGACACACCATAGTTTTTGCATTTGTTAAATACCTACCTCAAATGATCAAAGTAATATGTAGCATGTCTTGAAAAGATAGTTATATCATCAAGATATACCAGTACAAAATTCTCTAGCACACCCTTGAAGGCCATCTCCATTTCCTTTTGAAATGTGGCACCGACATTGGTTAGTCCAAATGGCATTTTAAAATACAAATAGGTACCCCATTTGGTAGTGAAGATTGTTTTATATTGGTCTAACTCTTGGATTGAGACCTGATTATAGCCTGAAAAAACTATCCAACAAGGAAAACCTTTATGAACCACTAACCTTGGATAGAATTTGTTCCATAGAAGGAAGTAGAAGAAAGAGGATGGTGACCTAAAATCTACACATAACCTAATCTCTCTATTTTACTTCCTAACAGGAACAAGATTAGCTAACCACGAGGAGTGCTTAAAAGGGAAACTGGTATTAGCCTCTATGAGCTTGGATAGCTCTTTTCTCATTAAAGGTTCAATCCTAGGGTTAACTAGCCTTTTCTTTTGTCTAATAGGCTTTGCATCATGATCTAAATCTATAGTATGCTAGAATAAACTTGGGTCAAAACCCTTTAAGTCTTCATATGTACAAGCAATAACATCACTAAATTCATGACATAAATTAATTAAAACCTCTTATTTAGCACCAATGCTTACCTTTCCAAATTTAAGAGTCTTTCCATCTGCAATGGTGATAGGTGTGTAGTCATTTCTCCTTGCAGTCAAGTTTGAGCCCTTTATTCTTTCTTGATCATCAGAGTTCAATATGCCCTCTAAAGTGATTAGACCTTAAGGAAACTTGTTGGAGTTGAGATTCAAATTCTGATCCCCATACTAACTTTAAATCTTAGACTAATTTCTAGTAGAGAACTCTACTTCATTTTGCAGGAAATTAACAATTTGTAAATCAGAATCAAATACTTGCCAATTAGTGCAATTGTCTAGCATAGCAGGCCAAAAGAAGAAGATTTAAAGCATTCTAGATAATTTGAAGAAGAAGAAGAAGAAGATTCAAAGAATTTCACATAATTTTATTTACTACCATGAGAGGATTATGTGTTCTTGGTTTCAAGTGCACAACAATCAAATAATTACCCGTGTCCATTGAAAATTAGAGACTTCTAGGGGTTGGTATTATAAGAACAACATGGATAGAGGTCTATAGAAAAATGAAACACAAACTCCTTTATGGAGAGAATCAACGAAGGATTTTGTAAATGGGTAAGATTCTATAGAAGAATGCAAATATCTAAATTTTTGTCCCTCAAATGTTATAAAATGTAAGGAAAAGTTAGACAACATCAAATAGGAGACAACATTACATTTTCACTTTCTATTCCACAATAAGAGCATTCTAGTGGAAAGCCTTTCTATTTTCCACTATACACTAAAAAACATGGCTGCAATAAAATAACTAAACTAAAAAAATTTAAAAATCTCATAACTTCATTAAATAGAACATAGATTATTAATTTAAGAGACACATTGAAATAGAAACCTTTATGAACATCTCAAAAGAAAAAGTGGTGAAGGGGTCAAAAACAAAAAATCAACATTCATCTAGTACATTACCAAATATATATGTTGCACTTGCAAATGTCATATTGAAGGAATGAAACTTATGAAAATGCAAGGAAGACTGCAACATTAAACTTGGACAATTTAAGAAAGCTTTCCTAGCTATAGGAAAAATGGAGAACTTATCAAACACATCCCATATGGTGAGAAAAGAGAGATGGAAATAACTCATGATAATGGCACAATGAGCAATGGAAAAGAAGGAATAGATCCACCCATAATAAATCATAGAATATGGGGCTTTATGATTTTAGATATCCCCATAAAGAAGCTTCCTATAGAGAAATTATCACTTGCACTAGATATCTATGATAAAAATTTACAGAAGTTCATAAATG
Organism: Cupressus sempervirens; assembly: GCA_028749045.1. NCBI lineage: Eukaryota > Viridiplantae > Streptophyta > Pinopsida > Cupressales > Cupressaceae > Cupressus > Cupressus sempervirens. Next base: position 678,044,370 of record CM053785.1, read on the forward strand.
ATCACACGATACACAACAACGGGAAAAAAGGAACGAAAACTGTCATTGAATGCATAAAAGAAATTGGTCACTAAAAATAGAGGCTAATGAACTTAGTCACTCAATTGATTTGGAATGACCCCACCATAATACATTGTGCAACAAAAATTATAGAGAACTAGCCAACGTACAAAATCATTTCAATCATCTTGCAAGGTGTTTAGTATACTTTGAACCATTGATCAACAATGCTAACTTATTTTCCTTAGTATAGTATGTCTTTAGCATAATTATTATACATCATACATATTTTAATATATATAGTAATTATATAATATAAATTTAATGTATTATATATAGTTGTTATATAGTATGTATATTTAGTTATAATATATATTTAATTATAGTGTATATATTATAGTATATATGTTTGATTATAGTATATATTATAGTAATTAGAACTTAGTAATTATATAATATATATTATAATAATTATATGGGAACATATCTAATTTGTCTAAATGGGTCAAAAGGGGTCATAAGGTATCCATTCCATGAAAACATACATTCCTAGGAGCCTTAGGACCCCAGGAACATATATAATGTGACTGAATGGTCGACCCATTTAATTCCAACATATGTCCCTAGTTGTTGTAGTACCCTAGGAACATATCTCACATGTTAAAAATGAATGGAAGAGATCATAGGGAAACATATGACACCTTTTGACTCATTTAATGACACATATGTCCCTAGGGATCCTAAGACCCATAGGGACATATCTCACACACTCTAAAGAGTTGAAACGGGTCCTAGGAAAACCTATGACCCTTTTAAACACATTTAATGATAGCATATGTCCCTAGGGGCCTTAGGACATGTAGGGGTATATTTCTTATGTTTAAAAACATTGAAAGGGGTCATAGGGTAACATATGACTCTTTTTAGCCCATTTGATGATAATATATGTCCCTAGGGATCTTAGGACCCCTAGGGACATATCTCATATGTTTGAATAGATCGAAAGGGGTTACAAAGTACCCTATGACCTCTTTCAAAATATTTCATGACAACATACTCCTAGGAACATATTTCATTTGTTCATATCGGTTGAAAGGGGTCATATGATAATCTATGACCCATTTTCACACATTTCGTGATAACATATGTCCCTAGGGGACCTAGGACCCCTAGGGACATATTTCATTTGTTCATATGCATTCTAAGACGTCATAGAATATCATATGACCCCTTTCAACACATTTCATGACAACATGCCCTTGGGGGCCCTATGACCCTTGGGGACATATTTCATTTGTTCTTATGCATCCTAAGGGGTCATAGGATATCCTATGACCCCTTCTGACACATTTCATGACAACATATGTCCCTAGGGGTCGTATGACCCCTAGGGACATATTTCATTTGTTCCCATGGATTGAAAGGGGTCGAAGGATAACCTATGACCCCTTTCAACACAATTCATGACAACATATGTCCCTAGGGGTCTTAGGACCCCTACAAACATATTTCTTTTGTTCATATGGGTCAAAAAGGGTCATAGGATAACATATGACCCCTTTTGACATATTTCATGATAGTATATATCTCTAAGGTGCTAAGACCCCTAGGGACATAATTCATTTGTTCATATGGGTTGAAAGGGGTCATAGGTTATCCTATGACCCCTTTTAACACATTTCATGAAAACATATGTCCCTAGGGGTCCTAGGAACCCTAGAGATATATATCATCTATTCGTATAGTTTGAAAGGGGTCATAGGTTACATTTCATGACAATATATGTCCCTGTGGGCCCTAGGACCCTTAGGGACATAATTCATTTTTCCATTTGGGTTAAAAGGGGCCAACAAATTTTGTGAAAATATATGTTCATAGGGGCCTTAAGACCCCTAGGGACATATTTTATTTGTTCATATGGGTTAGAAAGGATCACAAGATAAACTATAACCCTTTTCAACACATTTCATGATAACATATATCCCTAAGGGCCCTAGGACCCCTAGGGACATGTTTATGTGTTCATATGGGTTAAAAGGGTTCATAGAAAAATCAATGTCCCCTTTTAACAATGTTCATGACAAAATATGTCACTAGAGGACCTAGGACCCCTAGGGACATGTTTCATGTGTTCATAGGGGCTGAAAGAGGTCATAGGATAACTATGACCCTTTTTGACATATTTCATAACAATATATGTCCCAAAGTGGTCCTACGAACCATAGGGACAATTAATTTTTTCATATTAGTTGAAAGAGGTCATAGGATAACATATGACCCCCTTCGACACATTTCATGACAACATATTTCCCTAGGGGTCCTAGGACCACTAGGGACATATTAGATTTGTTCATATGGGTCAAAAGTACTCATAAAATAACCTATGACCCAAATTTAACATATGTCCATAGGGTTCCTAAGACACCTAGGGACATATTTTATTTTTTAATATGGGTTGAAAGGGATCATAGGATAACCTATGACCCCTTTCAACACATTGCATGACAACATATGTGTTAGGTGTCCTAGTACCACTTGGGACATATTTCATTTGCTAATATGGGTCAAAAGGGGTCATAGCATAACTTATGATCCCTTTCAACACATCTCATGACAACATACATTCTTAGGGATCCTATGACCCTTAGGAACATATTTCATTTGATCATAAGGGGCCAAAAGGGTCTCATGGTATCATATCACCCTTTGGACACATTTGGTGATAACATATGTCCCTAGGGGTCCTAAGACCCCTACGGACATTTTTTATTTGCTCATATTGGTTAAAAGGGGTCATATGATAACCTATGAACCCTTTCAACACATTTCATGACAACATATGTCCCTAGGGCTACTACTTTTTCATTTGTTCATATGGGTCAAAAGAGGCCATAGGATAACCTATGACCCCTTTCGATGAATTTCATGATAGCACGTCCCTAAGGGTCCTAAGACCCCAAGGGACATATTATATTTGTTCATATGGGTTGAAAGGGGTCAAAGGATAACCTATGACCCATTTCAACATATTTCATGATAATATATGTCCCTAGGGGTCCTAGACCCCTAAGGACATATTTCATTTGTTAATATGGGTTGAAAAGGGTCATAGGTTATCCTATGACCCCTTTCAACATATTTTATGACAACATATATTACTTGTTTTATTGGTTAATATGGGCCCAAAGAAGTCATAGAATAATCTATGACCCATTTTGACACATTTCATGACAACATTTGTTCCTAAGACCCTTAGTGACATATTTCATCTGTTCATATGGGTTGAAAGGGTTCATAGGATAACCTATGACCCCTTTCAACACATTTCATGATAACATATGTCCTTTGGGGTCATAGGGTAACCTATGGCCCATTATGACACATTTGATGACAAAATATGTCCCTAGGGGTCCTCAAATTGCTAGGGACATATTTTATTTGTTCATATGTGTCAAAAGGGGTCATAAGATTACCTATGGCCCCTTTCAAAACATTTCATGAAAACATATATGCCTAATGGTGCTACGAACCTAGGGATATATTTTATTTGTTCATATGGGTCAAAAGGGGTCAAATAATAACCTATGATCCTTTTTGACACATTTCATGACAACATATGTGCCTAGGGATCCTAAGTCCCCTAGTGACATATCACACATGCTCAAAAGGTTGAAAGGGGTCATACAAAAACATATGACCCCTTTTAATCCATTTAATGATAATATATGTTCATAGGGGTCCAAGCACTCCAAGGGACATATCTGACATTTTCAAATGGGTCTAAAGAAGTCATAGAGAAACTTATAATACCTTTCGACCTATTCAATGACAACATATGTCCCTAAGTATCCTAGGTTCCCTAGGGACATGTGTCTTATGTTCGAATAAGTTGATAGGGGTCATAGAGAAATCTATAACCCCTTTTAACCCATTAAATGAAAACATATGTCCCTAGGGGTCCTAGGTCTTATACATACATATCTTGTATCTTTGAATGGGCCAAAAGGGGTCATAGGGTAACCTATGACCCCTTCCAATCCATTTGACAAAAAATATGTCCCTAGGGGTCCTAGTACCCCTAGTGACATATATCATATGTTTGAACAAGTTGAAAAGGGTCATAGGTTATCCTATAACCCCTTTTGATACATTTCATGACAACATATGTCCCTAAGGGTCCTAGGACCCCTAGGGACATATTTCATTTGTTCATATGGATTGAAAGGGGTCATAGCATAGCCTATTTCTCATTTCGATATATTTTATGACAACATATGTCCCTAGGGGTCCTAAGACCCCTAAAGACATATTTCATTTATTAATATAAGTCGAAAGAGGTCATCAGATAACCCATGACCCCTTTCAACAAATTTCATGACAACATATGTCTCAAAGGATCCTAGGACCCCTAGGGACATTTTTTTTGTTTATATGGGTTGGAAGGAATCATTGGATAACCTATGACCCCTTTTGTCACATATCATGATAACATATGTCTCTAGGAGTCCTAAGACCCCTAGGGACATATTTTATTCGTTAATATGGGTCAAAAGGGGTCATAGGTTATGACACATTGTATGACAACATATGTGCTGTGGGTGGTAGGACCCCATGGACATATTTTATTTGTCAATATGTTTTGAAAGGAGTTATAGGATAACTTATAATCTATTTTGACACATTTCATGACAACATATGTGCCTAGGTGTCCTAGCAATCCTAAGGACATGTTTCATTTGTTCATATGGGTTAAAAGGGGTCATAGGATATCCTATCACCCCTTTGGACACATTTGCTGAAAACATATGTCCCTAGGGGTACTAGGATCCCTAGGTACATAGTCCATTTGTTCATATGGGTTGAAAGTGGTCATAGGTCCCTTTCAACACATTTCATGACAACATATGTCGTTAGGGGTACTAAGACCCCTAGGAACATATTTCATTTGTTCATGTGTCCAAAGGGGTCATAGGATAACCTATGACCCCTTTCGACACATTTCATTACAATAAATGTCCCTAGGGGTCCCAAAGACATATTTCACTTCTTTATATGGGTCAAAGGGGTCAAAGGATAATCTATGACCCCTACACAATTGATGATAATATATGTCGGTAGTGATCTTAATGTTAGAATTCTTTAGAATAACTGAAAGGGGGGCTGAATCAGTTATTCAAGGTCCAAAATTCCCTTTTAATAACTTTTTACTACTTTTAATGAATCCATACACTTTTCATCCATCCAAACTTAAATCAATCATATAAGCAAGTTACAGTAAATCAATATGCAAAGATAAAACATCCAAGATCAACACATGACACAATGATTTACGTGAAAATCCAATTTGGGAAAAACCACTAGAAACATGCTACTTGTTTCTCACTCTTCTAAAGTGATGCCCTGTTAAAAGCCTGCCCTGTTAAAGGCTTACAACACATTGTTGAATGTGACCTTGTTAGAGGATTTCACCAAACTATTAGGAATGGGCCTGGTTAAAGGTCTTTAGAACATTCACTTGGAATGTCACCCTGTTAAAGGATTTATCTTATGGCTATTAAACCAACCTAGGTCCATAGGATTTAAACTTACTATTACAATTGCTAGAAAGTAACGATAATGGTCTTTTGATCTGATATAACTTACAACATACTTTGCAAATTTCAAATCACACTTTCAGTTCAATCCTTATGCTTGGCTTTAATCACTTCAACTCTGACTGCTCATCTTCCTCTCAAGCTTCGTCTCCTTGAGTCCACTTACTCATTCTACCAACGCAATCATCCTTGTGGTCATCTATCCAAACGGAGTTCCTGTGTTTTCTTCTCCTTAGCACCTTCTTCAGTACTTCATACTTTTATGGTTGACCACCTCTCTCTCTCTCCTTCATTAACTTATGTCTTCTTAAATATAAATCTGATTTGCCTTTGCCACTTAATTCTCCCTCTCCAATTTTAGGGTTTCAAAATGGATTATGTAGGATACAATGTATCTACCCCATATCTTGTTCTCTTCTAGAAACTTCGCCAGTTATATCCTTAAAAATGTTCTACATGGTGTTCTGTGCTACCAGCTCATCATTCTTATCTTCCTTTCAATTTGCAAATTTCTAGATAACAACCTTATCTGCTTAGATCTGACGAATCTTTGATTTTCAAAATAATGCAGCAACTCAGCATTATTGAGTTATTGGTGCTCGGCACCTCTATGTTACTCGACACCTATACCTTCTCGGCACTTGGTTCTGCTCGGCACTTGGTTCTGTTCTGTGTCACTCGACATCTGAAGTTTACTCGGCATCTGGAGTTTACTCAGCATCTGAAGTTTACTCAACATCTATAGTTTACTCGGCATCAACTAGGAATTTGCTCGGCTCTTACTAGCTTGCTCGGCTCCTCTCTAATGAACTTAGTTTGAGCTTTACAAAAGACTTAGCTAAAACCTTAAATCTTTGATATGTTTTAGTGTGCCCATTCTTTGTATCTTATAGTATGTCATCAAATACACTTTTTCATCAATGGCCTAGCTGATCCATGTACTTCATTATAACATCATAACTTCAACCTTTCTCTAGGTGTTCTAGCTACATCTTATTGATTGCCTCCTCCTTGACAATCAACTAATTGATAGTATTTGGATCACTAAAGCAATTGTCATTCTTGCAAGTAGCAAGTTTGACATCAATGACAAAATAATGATTGAGGACATTCTTTACCAGTTCCATATATTATTCAAACAGCTTTTCTTATGATTATTTCAATCATTTCCAACAATCTCCCTCTTTGGCATTGATGGCAAACCAAACTGATCAATTAATCAACTTAGTTACCACCAAGATTGTAAATGTTGTATTGCTGTATTTTTACTACTGATCTCATATATCTCCCTCTTTCATATATATTTCCCTCTTTATTTGTATATCTCCCTCTTTATTTGTATTGATCATATTTCTGCATATTTCTCCCTCTTTGACATAAATGCCAAAGATGATGCATCTTTATCATGCAAAATATAAGCTTTGGCTTCTTGTTGATTTTCTCCCTCTGTCACCATGCTTGTGACTGATTTGGAGTTTTTGCTCCTACTATCATCCTTTGCATCAACCTGTTAATATTTCAATGATTTATTCATGTTGATGCAGGACAACTTCCTTGTTGCTTTAAACTTCTTGAGTTAGGGGTATTACCCCCAACTTGCCTCTAAGATATTCATAGGCATCCTTGGGCAATGGTTTGGTGAAGATATCTGCAGTTTGTTCTTTTGTGTGAATGTATTCCAACTTTACTTGTTTTTCTTCTACCAATTCTCTGACATAATGATACTTGATTGCAATATGCTTGATTTTTGCATGCATCACTGAATTTTTGGATATGTTTATAGCACTTGTATTATTACAATACAATATCACAAGTTTTGTTACCTCTTCTTTCATTCCTTCCAATAGATGTGTGAGCCACACAATGTTTGTGCAATTGACTGCAGCTGCCACATATTTTGACTCTGCAGTGGACTAGGATGTACATGTTTGTTTCTTGCTAGTCCAGGTGACCAGCCTTTTGCCTAGAAATAATGCACCTCCACTTGTGATTTTTCTATCATCAATGTTTCCTCCCTAGTCTACATCTGTATATGTATTGAGCTCAAATTTTTCATTCTTTTTGTAGTATACAAAAAATTCATCAGTTCCTTTAAGATGTCTCTTTTTTTTTTTACTGCTATGAGATGATTTTCTTTAGGATTAGCAGAGAACCTAGCCACTATTCCAACTTCTAATGCTATGTCTGGTCTACTATTTACAACATATTGTAGTTTTCCAATCATAGATCTGTACATTGTTTAATTGACTTCAGCTAACTCATCATTTTTGGACAGCTTATTTCCTGTTGCCATTGGTGTGCTAACTGGTTTGGATTCCTCCAATCCAAACATTTTAAGAATTTCTTTGATGTATTTTGATTTTGTAACAAATATTCCATGTTTGAGTTGATGTACTTGCAATCCAACAAAAAATTTGATTTCTCCAAACATTGACAACTCAAATTCATGTTTCATTTTTTTAGCAAAGCCTTTGCAAAGTACTTCCTTACCACCAAATATTATGTCATCCACAAAAATTTTAGATACAATAACGTCTTTACCTTCTTCAGCTTTGATGTACATGTTGTTGTTATCATCAATTCTTTCAAATCCAATTTGCACTAGATACTTGTGAAGTCTCTCATACCATGCTCTAGGTGCTTGTTTCAACCCATAGAGTGCTTTATATAGCTTACACACCATATCCCTGTTGTTTTCATCAACAAATCCTTCTGGTTGTCCAATTTAGACTTCTTCTTCTAGTATACCATTTAAGAAAGCAGATTTTACATCCATTTGATAGACTTTAAAATCTTTGTAGATAGCATATGCAAGTAAAGTTCTTACTCCTTCCATTCTAGCAACAGGAGCAAATGTTTCTCCATAGTCTATTCCTTCTTCTTGAGCATAACCCTTGCATACTAGTCTAGCTTTGTTTTTGGTAATCTCACCATTACCATCTAGTTTGTTTCTGAATACCCATTTGGTGCCAATCACATTCTTGTCAGTTGGTCTAGGAACCAAACTCCAGGTTTTGTTTTTTCTTATTTGATCAATTTCTTCTTCCATAGCTTTATAGCAGTCATCATCTTGTAATGCACCATATACTGTCTTGGGTTTAGTTTTGTTGATTAGACATGATTCTTGTCTTAGTCTATTCCTTGTCATTGGTCTTGCATCTTTTTCACCAATTATCTATTCAGCAGGGTGATGTCTTTTTACATATTTGGATAACCTTGGCTCTGTCCTTGTTTCCATGTTTGATCTTTCAGATTCAGGATCACTATGCATTTCGTTGTGAGGTTGTTCTTCATCATGTGTACTATTTTCAGAATCAGATTGTCCATTTCCTTCATTCTGCAACTCGACTTCTGAATGCAACTCGACATTCACTAGTTGAGACTCGGCTGATTCTGAAATTTGTTGTTGAGTTTCAATTTGATTAACATCATCCTTATCATCAGTCATTCCTTCATAAGAATACACAAAGGTTCTGTACTCTTCCATTTTTTTTGGTACTTCAACTTGAAATTTTTTGTGCTCATCAAAATTTACATTTGCACTTTTCACAATTTTGTTAGTGTCAATATTCAAGCTCTTATATGGCTTACTTTTAGTGGAATAACCAAGGAATATGCTTCCATCACTTTTTGCATCAAATTTTCCATTTCTAACATCTTTAAGGACAAAGCATTTACAACCAAATACTTTGAAATGTTTTACATTGGGTGAGTAATCATACCATAATTCAAAATGTTTTGTATTTGTACCTTTCTTGACATGTACTCGGTTCAGTGTATGAACAGCTACACTTACCGCTTCTCTCTAGTATTTTAGGGCAACATTCTTTTCCATCATTAGTGTTTTGGCACAATCAATCACAGATCAGTTTCTTCTTTTAGCAATTCCATTCTGTGGGGGAGTTCTAGGAGCTGACGTTTGTCTTTTGATTCCTTTATCATTATAGAATATCTCAAATTCATTTGATGTAAATTCACCACCTCTATCTGATCTTAGGCATTTCAAGCTTTTTTCAGTTTCCTTTTCAACTCTAGCCACATACTATTTAAACATTTGAAAAGCATCAGATTTTTGTTTTAAGAACATAACAGTCATCATCTTGGAATAGTCATCAACAAATAGCATTATGTATTTATCTCCTCTATAGCTTTGTATTTCCATTGGACCACATAAGTCCGTGTGAACTAACTCAAGTATCTCTTTAAATGTATAGTTTTTGCTTTTGAAACTTGACTTTGTCATCCTTCCTAGCTGACATTATTTGCACATGATATTATCAGGCTTCTTCAATTTTGGTAAACCTCTGACTTTCTTCATTTTATGTATGTTGACTAGATTGTCAAAGTTGACATGACATAATCTTCTATGCCATAACCATTCATCATCAAATTTTGCAAATAGGCAAGAAACATCATCCATATCAAGGTAAAACAAATTACTCTTTGTTTGATCTCCTTTTCCTATCAGTTTACCATCAGTATCATAGATTTTTGTAGTTTTGTTTCCAAATTCCACTTTGCAACCTATATTGCCTAACTGTGAGACACTCAGTAAATTGTAGTTTAATCCTTCAACATAGTATGCATTGTCACATGAAATTTGTTTTGTGAGCTTAATGGAACCTTTTCCTTTGATTTGACATGGAGCATCATTACCAAATCTAACACTATTTCCATCATACTGAGTAAAGTTAACAAACTTACTTTTGTCTCCAATCATGTGATGTGAGCATCCATTGTCTATGATCCATCTGTCATTCTTGTTTATACATGTTACCAGTGCTGTGGTCTCTTCTTCATCAGATTGGTCCTTCATGGCTACATAAACAACTTCATCATCATTGTCATCAGAATTTTCTTCAACAATATAACACTTCTTACCTTTTTCTTTGTAATGTCTCTCGTCATCATCTCTTCTATTCTTGTATTTGTTGCCTTCCTTCGAATCCTTTTTCTGTGGACACCTTGCAGCAATATGACCTACTTCATTGCAATTGAAACAAATGATAGGCATCTTACCTTTGAATTTTCCTTTACCCCTATGAAATCATCTAGCAAGTAATGCTTCCAATTGTTCCACATCTTCCTCATTAGTGCTACTATCACTGGATACATACTTCATTTTTCTTCCTTTCTTTGATTTCACCTGTTCAACATATTTCAGTGATAACTTGGCCTTAAAAGTAGATTCAACATTTTTAGGTCTGTAGTTGTCAAAGTTAGATAACTCAAATGCATTATTTCCTGGTATACATCTTAGCTCTTATATTGCTGATACTCTAATAGCATAGATAGGGAGCAAGGTTCTTAAGAACTTACTATTAACAGTATCTTCATCCAGTTGACCACTCAAGCATCTTATTGCACTTACCACTTCCTTTATCCTTGCACCATATTGAGCAACATTCTCATTTTCTTCCCTTTTCATGTCATCAAACTTTCCTCTGATACTTTCTCTTTTTGCTCTTTATACATTCTGATCTCCTCCATAGATATCTGATAGGGCTTTCCACATTTTGAATGCAGTGTCACATCCTTTGATATCATCAAATTCAGCATAGCTGAGTGCAGAGGCAATTTCCAGCATTGTCTGATTGTGTTCTTGCTTGTTTTTCATGTCTTCTGCAGTAGGAGCACCTGTTGGATCTACATGTTCAGTGATAATTGAATTTTGGGCATAATCTCCTATGGATCCAAGATGTAGCTTCATCAAACTTTTCCATACAACAAAGTTGTCTTTGTTGAGCTTGGGAACTTCTCTTTTTGACATTTTGATCTTTTCTGCTTGTAGTCCCTTTAAACCGAATCAGCAATCAAGCTCTGATACCTATTGTTAGAATTCTTTAGAATAAATGAGAGGGGGGGTGAATCAGTTATTCAAGGTCCAAAATTCCCTTTTAATAACTTTTTACTACTTTTAACGAATCCATACACTTTTCATCCATCCAAACTTAAATCAATCATATAAGCAAGTTACAGTTATCAATATGCAAAGATAAAACATCCAAGATCAACACATGACACAATGATTTACATGGAAACCCAGTTTGGAAAAAACCACCAGTAACATGCTACTTGTTTCTCACTCTTCTGAAGTGATGCCCTGTTAAAAGACTACCCTGTTAAAGGCTTACAACACACTATTAAATGTGACCTTGTTAGAGGATTTCACCAAACTGTTAGGAATGGGCCTGGTTAAAAGTCTTTAGAACATTCACTTGGAATGTCACCCTATTAAAGGATTTATCTTATGGCTATTAAACCAACCTAAGTCCATAGGATTTAAACTTATTGTTACAATTGCTAAAAAGTAACGATAATGGTCTTTTGATTTGATATAACTTACAACATACTTTGCAGATTTCATATCACACTTTCAGTTCAATCCTTATGCTTGGCTTCAATTGCTTCAGCTTTGACTGCTTGTCTTCCTCTCAAGCTTTGTCTCCTTGAGTCTACTTACTCATTCTTCCAACGCAATCATCCTTGTGGTCATCTATCCAAACAAAGTTCCTGTGCTTTCTTCTCCTTAGCACCTTCTTCAGTACTTCATACTTTTATGCTTGACCACCTCTCTCTCTCTCCTTCATTAACTTATGTCTTCTTAAATAGAAATCTGATTTTCCTTTGCCGCTAAATTCTCCCTCTCCAATTTTAGGGTTTCAAAATGGATTAGGTAGGATACAATGTATCTACCCCATATCTTGTTCTCTTCTAGAAACTTCGCCAGTTATATCCTTAAAAATGTTCTACATGGTGTTCTATGCCACCAGCTCATCATTCTTATCCTCCTTTCAATTCACAAATTTCTAGATAACAACCTTGTTGGCTTAGATCTGATGAATCTTCAATTTTCAAAATAATGCAGCAACTCAGCATTATTGAGTTACTGGTGCTCGGCACCTCTATGTTACTCGGCACCTATACCTGCTCGACACTTGGTTCTGCTTTGTGTCACTCAGCATCTAAAGTTTACTCAGCATCTGGAGTTTACTCGGCATCTGAAGTTTACTCGGCATCTAGAGTTTATTCGGCATCTGGAGTTTACTCGCCATCTGGAGTTTACTCGACATCTAAAGTTTACTCGGCATCTATAGTTTACTTGGCGTCAACTAGAAATTTGCTCGGCTCTTACTAGCTTGTTCGACTCCTCTCTAATGAACTTAGTTTGAGTTTTACAAAAGACTTAGCTAAAACCTTAAATCTTTGATATGTTTCAATGTGCCCATTCTTTGTATCTTATAGTATGTCATCAAATACACTTTTTCATCAATGGCCTAGCTGATCCTTGTACTTCATTATAACATCATAACTTCAACCTTTCACTAGGTGTTCTAGTTACATCTTATTGATTGCCTCCTCCTTGACAATCAACTAATTGATAGTATTTGGATCACTAAAGCAATTGTCATTCCTGCAAGTAGCAAGTTTGACATCAATGACAAAACAATGATTGAGGACATTCTTTACTAGTTCCATATATTATTCCAACAGCTTTTCTTATGATTATTTCAATCATTTCCAACACTTAAGACCCCTAGAGACATATTTTATTTGTTAATATGGGTGGAAAGGGGTCCTAGGATAGCCTATGACCCCTTTTGACATATGTTATGACAACAAATGTCACATATTTCAATTGTCAATATGGGTTGAAAGGGGTTGTAGGATAACCTATGACCTCTTTTTACATATTTTATGATAACATATGTCCCTAGGGGTCCTAGGACCATTAGGAACATATTACATTTGTTAATATGGGTCAACAAGGGTCATAGGTTATCCTATGACCCCTTTTGACACATTTCATGACAACATATGTCTCTAGGGGTCATAGTATAACCTATGATCCCTTTCAACATATTTCATGACAACATATGTCCAAAGCTAAAGAAGAATTTAGCTTCTCCCTTGTTACTACTTGGTAAAAATATCTATTGGATTATCATGTGTATGTATCTTCTCCAGCTTTAACTATCCATCATCCAAAAGTGATTGAAAGAAATGGTTTTGTAACTGTATGTTTTTTGTCTTTGAATGTAGAGCTAAATTTTTTACAAGATGAATGATACTATGACTATTGCTGAAAAAATAAATATCCTTCTGAGGGTGTCCCAATTCTTCTAAGAAGAACTAAAGCCATATCATCTCCTTTGTTGCCTCTATAGTAGCAACATACTCTATCTCTGTAGTGAATAAAGCATTAACCTTATATAACCTAGAAACCCAAGTCAATGTTGCCCCACCAATAGTAAATACATAACTTGTAGTACTCTACCTAGTATCAATATCCCCTACCAAATCTAAGTGAATGTGGCCTTGTAAATTATTAGTAGCGCCCCCAAAATTTAAACACTTATTGGATGTTCCCCTCAAATATCTGAGAATCCATTTAACTGCATTCCAACGCTCAATTCCTAGATGACTCATATACTTGCTAACAACTCCCACTACATGTGCAATATCTAGCCTTGTACATACCATAGCATACATCAAGCTTCCTACAACTAAAGCATAAGGTACCTTAGACATCTTATCCTCATCTTCTTGTGTCTTGGGACACATATCTTTAGTCAACTTCAAATGACTAGGTAAAGGTGTGCTTACAACTTTAGCATTCTCCATAAAGAAACATTGTAACACCTTCTCAATATAATAAACCTAAGATGTAGTCAATTTCCTATTCTTCCTATCTCTACAATTCTACATACCAAGGATTCATTTTTTTGGCCCCAAATCCTTCATAGAGAATGCATGTGCTAACTGGCATTTCAACCCCTCAATATGATCCATGTTAGACCTAGCTACAAGAATATCATCAACATAAAAACATGAAATAATGTAGCTTGCATCATCCAAACTCTTAAAATAAACACAATGAACTCAATGACACCTATTATATCCATGCTCATGTATAAACCTATCAAATTTTAGATACCACTGTCGGTGTGCTTGGTTCAAGCCAAATAAACTTTTCTTCAATCTACAAACTAAGTTCTCCTTACCTTTGACCTCAAATCCCTGTGGTTGAGCCATATATATCTCTTCATTCAATTCATCATGAAGGAATATTGTTTTAACATCAAGCTACTCCAAATGCAAATCTTTAGTAGCCACAATACTTAAAACAATGCAAATAGAAGTCATCTTAACAATAGGAGAGAATATCTTATCAAAATCAATATCTTTTTTTTGTGCAAATCCTTTTAAAACTAACCTGGCATTATTTTATTTTTTACCTCAATCCTCTTCTTTTAACCTATAAACCCATTTATTCTGTAAAGCCCTTTTACCTACAGGAAACTTGCATAAATCCCATGTCTTATTTTTCACCAAAGAGTTCATTTCTTCTTTCATTGTAGACTCCCATTTAATCTTTGTATCCACCTACATAGCTTTATCATAACATTTAGGTTCACCAACATCAGTAAGCAAAATAGAATACAAGGAAGGAGAAAATCTTTTTGGAGGTCTACTTAGCATCGTTGACCATCTAACATTCACTAGGGTGTGTGGTATTTGTTGTTGCAATTGATGCAAATCATGAGGAATTATGGGAACATCAACTTTTGAAGTATCATCCAACAATACGCAATCATCTTCTTTCTTCTCATGTTGTTGTAACCAAATCTTTGTACAACACTTTCTCATTGAATATGAAATCTCTACTTCTTAGAATTTTATAATTTTCAAAATCCCAAAGGCTATAACCAAATTCATAAATGCCATATCCAAAAAATTCACATTTCTTTGACCTAGCTTCCAACATGATTCTATTTTCAGAATTTATATGAGAAAATGCTTCACAACCAAAGGTCTTGAGAAAAGAATAACTCACCTTCTTACCAATCCATGTTTCCTCTAGAATATCACAACCCAAAGGAGTAGAGGGACCTCTATTAATCAAATACACAACAGTATTAACAACCTCTACCCACATGTTTACAAGAAACCCTGCATGCAATGTTATGCTTCTTGCATGCTCCATTATTGTTATGTTCATGCATTCAACCACTCCATTTTCCTGTGGAGTCCTTGGAATAGTTTTCTATCCATGAATGCCATTCATGGAGAAATAATCTTCAAATTCATGACTGCAATACTCACCACCATTATCAGATCTGAGACATTTTAATTTCTTTCCAATCTCACTTTCAACAAAGCATTTTCATTTTTTGAAAGTTTGAAATACATTATATTTTTGTCTAAGGAAATAAACCCATACTTTTCTAGTTGCATCATTAGTAAATGTAACATAATAATTTGAGCCACCAAGGGAAGATACTTGAGTTGGTCCCCATACATCTATATGCACAAGATCTGATTTTTATCTTTTATTTTTCTTCCTGCTCTTCACAAAACTCACTCTCTTTTTTTTTTCATATACACAACTTTCATAGAAATCCATATTAACACATTTCAAACCTGATAAAACTTTCTTTGAATTAAATATTTTCATACCTTGTTCACTCATGTGCCCAAGTCTTTTTTGCCATAGCGTTGTATTAGAATCTACGATAGCTATTTTTCTCCCTGCTCAGTTGCAGCAATTGTTCTTGAACATTCATTTTTATTTGAAATAGTTAAAGTAAAAGGAACAATATGATCTATACAAAGATATAAGGTGCCTACTTTCACACCTTTTTCTAATACAAGGGAACCTTTTGAAACCTTCCAATTATTATCATTAAAGGTAACTACACAAACCTCATCACTGAGTTGCCTTACTGAAATTAAATTCCTACTTAGCCTTGGAACTTGTAGTACCTCATGTAGTAGCCAATGATTCCAATTCTACAACTTAATCTTAACTTTTCCCTTTCCAAAAATCTGACAAGGTCATTATCCTTCAAATAAACAAGCCCAAAATCCCCTTAGACATAATTAATGAAATAATCTCTATGAGGTGTAGCATGAAATGAAGCACCAAAATCTAAACCCCATCAATCATCAACACTTTCTAAAGAGAGAAGCAAAGCATCCTCTTCGGATTTGTTACTTACCACATTTATCTCCTTGTTCCCTGCTGGTTTATCTCCTTCATTGTTCTTTTAAATCTAGCAATCTTTATTCTTATGCCTTGATCTCCCATAGTACCAAAAATCTCTCGGTTGTTTGGATTTAGACCTCTTCCCCTTTGACTTTCCTCTTGATTTCTCACAATTTCTAGAATTATTTCCTCTCCCAATCATTCTACATCTACTTTGTGTGTTCAAAGCACTTCCTAATATAGATCCACTAGAGGATTTCCTATGAGTTTCCTCACTCAAAATAACAACGATCACATCATCATATTTTAGGGTATCAGATCTAGAAAAATATTTACTCGCAACCACTACCAAGCCATTCCATCTTACAAGCAAATAACACAAAATCAAGAGAGCCCTAATTTTTTCATCAAAATTAATACCCACAGAAGATAACTAGCTAGTAATAGTACTAAACTCATTTAAGTGATCCTAAAAAATCCACCTTCTACTATTTTCATATTAAATAAATGCTTCATGAGAAATATCTTATTTGAAACATAGGGTTTTTCATACAATTTCACTAGGGTTTCCTTCAACTCTTTTGTCATCTTTGCTTTTTTAACGTTAAATTCCACTAATGGTACCAAGCATAACTGAACGTTTCCACATTCCTTTCTATCTAAAATATCTCAGTCATCATTTGTCATTGTAGGACCTAGAAAATGGGCTAATGTCTAACATAGTATGAGAAAATCACAAAATCAACAATCATACATTGACACCCTCTAGTCTACCATGAAAGCCAAATGAATCAAAACAAGAAATAAAATCTAAAACTCCCTCTTTCATTTCTAGCTCCCATGTCCTTCTTTCTTCTCCATGTGATGTACCTCCAAATTGCCTATAGTGCACACAATATTGAAGCAAAATTCTATGATAATGATGGTTCTATGAGAATACTTGAAGTTGTGACTTTAGTGTGAGAGATGGAGTGAAAATACTAAAGACCCAAGGACTTGAAAAGACCTAACATTAGGACCCAAAATGAGAGGAAGAATGCTCATTTTATAAAAAATAATGAAGATGAGAGCATTGGAATTTTCACCTTGGATCTGTGACATGGCAAGAGATTCCTTGGAGAATCCATGATACATATGACACAAGATGCCAAGTGTAGGATTGTATGATGCTTGGAAGTCAAGCTTGGCTAAAGAGGGAAGAGAATCTATGACGCATCATATGAAACCTAAAGCCCGCTTAAAGACAAGAATCTATGACAATGGAAGCAAAATATGGATGTGTGTAAGAGAATAAGAATATTGGATTATGAAATATATTAGCCAAGTGTCAAAGGAGAATCCATAAGGTTTCACATCCATGTGTCATAATGATGTCAATATTGTGCAAAATATTTGAATTAAAAATCTCTTATTCCACACAAATAGAAATTAGTGAAAATGGAATTAATGGAGGAAAATATGACTTAGGAAATAAAGAATTTCCATGGTTTGTGGATGATGAACCAATTAATTAATAAAATATCAATTAATTAAGAAGGTTAATTATGAAGAATAATTAGTGAAATGACATAGGATTAAATTATGGGTTATGTAATCCTATAGAGAAAATTAGTAGATGATTAGCCAGTTTGATTTGATAAATGCAACAGTATCCTTTGATGAAATGTGATGATAATGGAGATTGACTAGAATGATGATGGATAGACCAAAGTCATTGTCAAATTGATTGATTGATCAAAATTGATAACATGAAAAGGACACATGACATGAATTAAAGATACGTAACATTTAACCGATATCATAAATGCTACAAGATCAAGATTGATTGATATGGTTGATCATAATAATATTGATGGACACTATCAATGTTATTAAATGGTTAAAAATGCCATGATATGATATGGAGAGACTCAAAAATGTCAAAGATCAGATGACGTGAATGATAGTTTGACCTAGCATTGAGAACCATGACAGTACTAAGGTCAAATTGATAAGATTTGATAGATTGATAGGCTTCTAAGGCACTGAAAGCCACAACAATGCCTAGGATTGGATAAATGATGATAGATTTGGGATGTTTTACATGTTTTGAGTTGGTTAGGACTGATTTTAGGTGATTATGAGTTTATTTGGAGTGATTCCAAGTTGATTTGGAATGATTTCAAGTTGATATGATATGATTCTGAGTTGATCTCAAATGGTTTTGAGTTGATTTGAAATGGTTTTTGATGATGCTAAAATGGTTCCAAAATGATGTGAAATTGATGTGAAAGAGGATATAAATGATGATAGACACTGTTGAGACACAAAAAAGTTAGCCAAAAATATCAGAGTTAGTAGAATGAGAAAATGGGATGAATTAGTATGAAAAGTGATGTTGATTCAAGGGCCCAAGAGCATTTTCAAGGATTACCACTCAATATAGTGACCAAATAATTAAAATGATAGCTCAATTTTTTCACAATGAATATATGAATCCAACGCAACTGACAGTTCATAAATCGAAGTCGAAATGCAAAAGTTATGGCCTTCGGAGTGCAACATAGGGGCTCTAGGAGCAGTTATGGGCATCCTACTGCCCCAAGTGTGCCCAAAATGCACCCAAGTAAGCCCAGTGTGCATGTGGCAAGCCCAAGTGCACTATGATAGTTCCAATGCACCCATGGTGCACTTTGAAAACCCAAGTATGCCCTAGAAGTCTCTAGGGGCAAAAATCAGCCTAATGGGGGTCAATCAGGAGCCCAAGAGTAATTTCTTGGATTACCACTCAATATAGTGACCAAATAATGAAAATTATAGCTCATTTTTTTCACAAAAAGATAAAATTCCAATGCAACTGATGGATTGCAAATCAAAGTTGAAACGCAAAAGTTATGGCCTCCAAAGTGCAACATAGGGGCTCTGGGAGCAATTATGGGCATCTTACTACCCCATGTGTGCCCAAAATACACACAAGTGCACCTAGTGTGCACTTGGAAAGCCCAAGTGTGCTATGACAATACCAAGTGTGCCCATGGTGCACTTGGGAAGCCCAAGTACACTCTAAAAGTGCAGATTGTGCCCTAGAAGACTTCGGGGGCCAAAAATAGGCTCAAAATGACCTAAAACTTTGTGTGAGTGTCCAAAATGATAGAATGAGGTCATAACATGGATAAAATTAGTCAAACATGATCACATTTGGTCAAAATTGGTCAAAGATAGGTTAGACTAAGGTTGGAATAGGTGGAAAGCCCTAGAAGCTTGAAAGACAATGTAGGATGACGTAGAAATGTAGGAATGCAAGACGAAGATGATTTGATGTATCAAAACACATGATCATGGTGATGAATGGAGATATGAGTGAAAGAAGACCAAAGAGATGAGATGAGGACCAATTGGAATGAGGTGAAGACTTTTTCTTTCAAAAACTGTGTTATATGTCAAATGGTGCTTCATTTTGATGAAATCATAGATGCAAACCATTTTTGATTGTCTATAGTAATAGATCCCCGATTCTTGGATTTTCTTTCCAACAACTTCCATAAATCCTTCTGATTAAGATAATTCTCCATTTTCACTTTCCATAACTAAAAGTTTTTCCCATTAAACTTGTCAACCCTTAGCATACCCTCACTTTCCATCACTCCCACTCAACCGTGAGACCTTCCTAGATAGGATCGTTAAAAAAAATGATGATGGTATAGCTAAAAAAAAATGATGGACATCTAGTTATAATTCAATATCTATCACTTATTATTATTAATTAAAAATGTTTCAATTCAACAACAATATTATTCAGCGTACTTATTGCACCCTTAGGTGCAATTTCTAGTATATAATATCCTATATCCTATATAATATTTAATATGACACAATACTATCCTATATAGTATATGTTATAAACTTTTTATATTAATTATATGCAACAACTTGTAATTATAAAGAGAATTAGAAGACAAATTTGTTTATTTGTCTCATTCTATAACAACCAAAAGGGCATAAAGTTGACCAATAGAATTGTAATCACATGGATCAACAAGAGAGAATCTCAACTTCTCACCAAGTTTGAATCCAAACCCTCCAATTCCCATGAGATTCCCTAGTATGGGCGATGAAGGATTGGGTATCTGATATATCGGATACCCGATATGATAGGTATCTAATTTTCTTAGGTAATGGATTTTTTTCTTTGGTATTAGGATTGGGGGAGAAAAGTAAACACAGCTTCTAAAGTACTTTTGGACATTTGTAGACTTGTTTTTTTCACATTGCCACTGTTTGGCCCACCATGATCCTACAGATACCCTAATTATTATGGAGATTGGGTGCTCAGGTATATGCACCCATAATTACTTTCCAACTAATACCAATTCTTACATGTCAAATATGAACATCGTTATCAAAATATCCTTGGTTTTTTTCACATTGCCACTTTTTGGCCCACCATGATCCTACACATATCCTAATTATTATGGAGATTGGGTGCTCAGGTATATGCACCCATAATTACTTTCCAAGTAATACCAATTCTTACATGTCAAATATGAACATCGTTATCAAAATATCCTTGGTTAATGTTACCCTCAAATTGTTGATATTATCTCTAGAAATACTTTATTTTTATTAGATTGAGTGGCCATGTTAGAGTTGAGATAATCACTTACTCATAAATGAAAATTAGAACTATTATGAGTTTTTGTAATAAACAAAGCACTATGATCATGAGAGATACAAAGATGAAGCAATATAAAACACTCTTATATTTAAAAATTATAAAATCAACAAGAGATTGAATTTGAAAACAAAAATCTAAACGTGAATGTAAGGTTGGGTCAAATGGGCAAAAACAAGGTCATAAAATAAATCATAAAATATACAATAGAAGTAATATGTGGATTACAAATGAGAAAGGGGAATCACCTATATCCAATGAGTGTTAAGTGTCACATTCATTCTCATGATAAATGAGTTCATGTGAACTACTACTCATGAAACATGGGTCAATGTGTTTGACTCAAAAACTGCACAGTTGAAACTTGATAGCAATATCACAATTGGACTTGTTCTAGAAAGCATATCCTACTTATCAAGGGGAATCAAAACATGAGAAAATATGAAAATATGATAAAATAATCAAAGTATACATATCTTAAATTTTTAAGTCTTTAAAGTAAAACTCTAAAGAGAGATATGTTGACTTAATGAGTTTAAGGAATGTAAAAAAGTGTACTACATAAAATAATCCACACTAGTTAAATGGATACGATTGACAAGTAAACAATAGCGTAAATTAAGTTAGTAAAAAATTAATAGCTTATGGATTAGATTGTCTGTATATTTTTAACATCAATATTTCAGATCATACTCAATGATCCATCATCATGATGGGGTGGAAGCACAAACCTATGTCACCTTTGGTGATATCTGTAGGGGTTGCAACTGAAACAATTTCGGTCGAAACAATTCCAGCCATAATGTTTTCAGCCGTACAGATGTGGCACTTTCTGGCATCAACATGGTACTGAGGTTTCTAGCCAAAACCCTCTCAGCTAGAAGCATTTTGACCGTAACCCTTTTGGTTTTATAAATAACAAAAATTTTCTCTTGGCGATCATTTTCACTGTTCATTTCACTACAGAGGCTACCAGGCAGCTAGAGTGTTTCGGTCAGAAGAGGTATGTGATTTTTTTGTTTTTTTTAATGTTTTTTAGTTATTACATGATATATTTTATGTGGTTTTTTTAGTAGTTGATAATAAAACATTAGTTACATTTTACAAAACATTAACATAGTAAACATTTTCCAAAACATTAGCATAGAGTTTAGTAATTGATAATAAAACATTAGTTACATTTTACAAAATATTAACATAGTAAACATTAATGTTCAACAAACCTATTAGTTATATTTTACAAAACATTAACATAGTAAACATTTTTCAAAACATTAGCATAGAGTTTAGTAGTTGATAATAAAACATTAGTTACATTTTACAAAATATTAACATAGTAAACATTAATGTTCAACAAACCTATTAGTTATATTTTAGAAAACATTAGCATAGTAAACATTAATGTTCAACAAACCTATTAGTTACATTTTAGAAAACATTAACATAGTAAAGATTAACAGCAAACCTATTGGTTACATTTTACAAAACATTAACATAGTAAACATTAACAACAAACCTATTAGTTACATTTTACAAAACATTAACATAGTAAACCTATATGTCCTAAATAACATTACATTTTACAAACCTATTAGTTATATTTTAGAAAACATTAACATAGTAAACCTAGATGTACTAAATAACATACATGCATATTTGAGCCAGATGTACTAAATAACATGTGCATATTTTTAGTTACATTCAACTTTATACTTATTTATATACATGTACATGTTTTAAACTAAATTTAACTTTTAGTTTATGTCCTAAATAACATTACATTTTACAAACCTATTAGTTATATTTTAGAAAACATTAACATAGTAAACCTAGATGTACTAAATAACATACATGCATATTTGAGCCAGATGTACTAAATAACATGTGCATATTTTTAGTTACATTCAACTTTATACTTATTTATATACATGTACATGTTTTAAACTAAATTTAACTTTTAGTTTATGTATGTATATCTTAACTTTGCTTTTATAGATATCTAAATCTTTGCATATATCATTATGGCATCCAGTACTAGTGGAGCATCTATGTCCTCAGGGGAGGCTAGTGTTCATGGAGGGGGTCCTAGTGCTAAGTCAGGCACAACACATAGACTAACATCATCTACTGAGGAGAGATAGTGTTTATTTACAGATACTATTGCTAGATTATCTTGTGCTCTTGAGTATCTTGATTCTACATTGTTAGCTTCTACCACTCTCCCTAATAGGGAGAAGGTTGTTTCTATTAGAGATGAGTTGTGCTAGATGATCAAGATCATCTCTAAGTACAACCTATTTGATGATATTAGTATTGAGACATTTTACTCTTCCCTTTCTCACAGTGTCACTAGGAATGTGAAGTATTCACAGATTGATGGTCAGGTCTCCACCGCTATGGTGAAGACCATGTTTCCCTTTTATAAAGATAGTGCTAGGGTTAGAGGTTATTTAGTGATGAAGAGTATAGATCACCTCATCACTCTATTTATATATCCTTGGTGGTTAGCCATGCATCATAGGTGGTCACAAAAGGATGAGTTTCCCCTTTATTTTTATAAACAATAATTTGCAAAATTTCATTTACATTAGGATGTCGACTATATAGATTTTCCAGGTCATGTTGGATAGGGCTGAGGGTGATTGTCAGAGATATTTAGACCTGTCGACACCCCTGCGCCTATTAATAAATAGGCAATGATGGGTCCAAACCTTTTGGTCATGCCAAGAGGTCCATAGATGATTACTACAAGTTTGAGTGTTCTTGATGATACAATCAGGACTTAGATATATTCTAGCATTGCCACAGTTGTCAAACAGTTACAGGAAATATCTTTAGATAGATGTGGCAAATACATGTTACAATCTCATGGTCCCATTTTGATAGGTGCATCCTCTAGCACAAGAGCTAATGATCTATATGAGATGGCAGATATACCATCGCCACTAGAGGTTTTGGCCATATCAAATGTGGATGTATTGTGCCATGTGGCATCTTATTTAGCATCTAATCTTCTTGGATCATATCAGGCATTGTCGATGGTCACGAAGATTCCTCTTTATGACATTGGTGGACACATCAGCCATATTTTGTCATGCACAATAGGACCATAGCCCTCGCAGAGATAGGAGGATATCACTACACATTCTACAGACCCTACTCCTATAGAGGGCCATATAGCTCCTATCCCCATAGCACCTGTCCCTACACCTACCTAGGATCCTATAGCACCTGCTCTTGCTCTTGCTCCTACTCTTGCACAGCTTGGCCTTAGAGCACCTACATTCTATGATTCAAAGATCACTCTATCACTACATGACTCAGATATCAGGTAGATTGGTAGAGCATTACATGATGCTACGATAAATATTGTAAATTTATATATGTTTACATTTATTTGTTACTATAATTTACACATACATATTCTTGAGTGATTCAATTTAACTTGCGCACATGTACATGTGTGTTCTATAGGGTCTTAGTGATAGTCTGTTGCATTTTGGAGATCTTCAAACCCCAACAGATCCTCCATGACATAAGTCACAAGTATGTTATGTATTTTTTATTATATATTTGATGGATATATATATTATACACATATGATATTTACTACATGCACGTATACACATGAATATACATAATTTTATAATTTTACAAATTTCTTTCATTTGACATAGTACGCAGATCCAAATTGTAAAGCCTTTTGGGGTCAAGGATCAGGAGGGGGATGTGATTGATGTCAGTTTACACGTGTCTATTTAATTGATGTTGCTAGGATCTTTTTTATATATACATGTCATTTCATATACTTTTATATCCAGAGATGTATGTTATCTCAGATACATGTGTTATCTTATAGATACTTTTATATGGATATGTATGTTATTTCAAATACATGTCTTATTTCAGATACTTTTATATGGATTTACATATTATTTCAGATATATTTGATTCATGTAGTATTGTAGAGATATTTTATGTGGTATTTTGGAGACATTTTATATGGTATTTTGGATACATATTACATGGGTATGTATACATATTTCATAGATGTGTTATTTTACATAGATGTACATATTATGTTAATGTCTTATGTTCATGTTGAATGTATGTATGTTTTCAATATTTAACCAATAAATTTAATACATATTTAAGAACATAACTTGAGTACTAGAACTTAATGTCTTATGCACACACATGTTAAATTGATCTTTTAATGTCTTAATATGTTATTCATTTTAATACCTTATTCATGTTTTAAATATTTAATCAATCAATTTAATACATATTTAAGAACATAACTTGAGTACAAAATTCAATATTCAATATTCATACATAAATTCAATAAATTTAATACATAAATTCAATATATATTTCAATAAATTTAATACATAAATTCAATATATTCATGTATATTTTATTTCATAAATGTATGTAACTATGCTCATGTGTTAAATGTAGACATGTACGTTTTCAATATTTATGTAAATATGTATATGTTATAATTTTTAATACCTTAATCTAAGTATAATTAACTATATTTAATGACATGTCTTAAGGGTAACATATACATGTACATGTAACATATAATATAACATTTACATGTAAGAACATATAAAGAGTATGACCTAGAAAGAATGTATGCTACAACATTAAATTAATAAAATATAACATGTAACATGTACCATAGAATATAACATATACATGTAGGAACATGTAAACAATATGACCTAAAGAATGCATGTCACAACATTTAATTAATAAAAGTTAATACATATAAGAACATAAAGATTATATGTACATAAATACATAACAGCATTAACAATCATATGTAAGAAAACATAAACAATGTATATAAATACATACAAATACTAAAGGGGTTGTCTTAAGGAGAGGTCATAAAATGTGGTACTAAGGGGATGTCCTAATAGGTGGTCTTAAGGAGAGGTCCTAAGAGGTTGTCTTAAGGGGAAGTCCTAAGAGGTTGTCATAAATGAGATATCCATGTCTAAGTTAAATAAACATAACAAAACATGTCTAATTTCACATATCCAAGATAAATGATCCAATGTATACAAATTTATAAAACAAATATCATGTCAACATTAAATGTGAAAGTATAAGAACCATATAGATATAGCTAAACTAGAGCTCCATAATAAGTACATAGGTAAACTAGAGCTCTAAAAACAATGGATTGTTAGGATCCTCTCTAGTTTTTATTATCTCTAGAAGTTTTTCATGTTCTACAATAGAAATTTTCCACTTTTGATTTCCATGTCATCCTTTTCTTTGTATTGCTTCAAATTGTAACTTGGTTGCTATAACATGGTTACTGTAATGTAAAACCTTTCCTCCAAGCTTGTATTCAATAAATTCAATACCACTATCAATTACCCTTGTTTATTGATAATATGTTCCTTCAATAAAAACTTATCCAATTGGATATGACTATTGATCAGCATCTATAGTTCCTTCCAGCAACTTGTGTTTTGCTTTTGTGCATCTTAAAAGATAATAGTCCACATTTTTCGCATTATCTGGTAAGGCTTGAACAACAAAAATATCTCCTGCATGCATATAAAAATATAGGTAAATATAAATTAATTTTAAAATGAATATACATGTATATTAATTTATATATATGTATATATGCACACAAACTTGCCATAACTAAATCAAAAAATCAGCGAAATATACAGGATCATGAATGTCAAGGTTAGCATCTTCAAAAGGAGGCTTTCTAACTATCTCCTTCAAATCCCAATGTAAAACATATTCATTCACAATATTTTCACATGCACTCACTAGATTGTCCTTAATGAAGTCATCACAAAAACATGTTTTCTCTCTTACTTTAATTACTAGAGGTTTATGGTTTCTTGTAGTCATCACTTGATATAAACTTCTAATGCTAGGGATCGTTTGACAATTGTAAGGATTAGATCAAAGTATATCTATTACAAATACAAAAAATAATTGTCATATTTCAAAATATTTATATTTAATAAAAAAACTCAACAATTTGAAAAATACATCAAAAATAAATATAACTTAGTTCAACTTTCACTTCCCAAAAGTAATCCTTATTGTATTCAATATCTCAAGTAGCAAAATGAACTTTGCACCATCCAACAATTTGATTTGCACTCTCTATCTTGTTCCCTGTATGTACATACAATATGCATATATATAAAATTTAAAAGTATATATGCTACTAGTATTAAACATGCACATTAAATGCATATATTTACCTACAAGTTCATGTTGTCGAAACGCATGCTTTATACATGCTCCTACTCCATCATGCTCCCCTTTTCCATGTCCACTTTCAAAGAAATTCCATAAAAACCTAACATTGATTCTAACATGTTGCATTGCTAACCAATTAAATGCTTTTGTAGGTTTGAATTGTCTTGTGAACATGAAACATGATAAGTATCTACAATTATTTGTGTACATGTATCAAATCGAAATAGGCATGTGCAAATAAATATAAGTAAAAATAAAGTTAAATAAATGTGTAAGTTCGTATATACTAACCTGCACATCCATTAGACCAAATCCAGTGCTCTAAAACATTTATTCCATGATTTTTGAGATCTTTAGAGAACATTGCAAAACAATGAGCCACATAACTCCTATCATGAACTCTATCATCACTAATATAGAAATGAACCTCTTCGATGATGATGCATTCATTTTCATCCAACCTTTCTATCTAATCCATCTCAAATTGTGCATATATATAGGTCACTTGCACAAATACTGAAACTTGTTTAGAATGATAATATTGCCTTTGAAGCTCTATTTGAGGTGCAAATGTATAATTCTCAAAAAATCTACAATTGAAAGTATACAACCAAGTGGAAAACAATTCTTGGAATCACGAAATTGTTTAGCTTGCCATTGTGCACAATGACAATGTTGGATATGTGGATATATCAATGGACAAAACTTGGTCATAAACTCATCATAATGCAATTCACCCTCCTTCAATACAATTTTTCCGGATTCATCTCTTGTCTTATTTTGGTATGTCTCATATTCATATCTCATCCATGAAACTAGTGTAGATTCATTAATATTCTCAATTTGAATTTCAAAACAATTGCATAAATCTCCACAATCTTCACAATGATTTTTGATGCATTGCACTTTGAACTCATCTGAATCTTCTAATTTATCACATAATATCGACTTCACAAATTGTATTGTACTACTAGGGATGACCAAATTAGGATCAAGTACTGCTATAACTTTTTTATATGATTGCAAGTGTAGACCAAATTCAACATGATTTCGAAAACAACAAGTTTCGCGTATCTTATTTATGTGTACAAAGGAAGGATGAAAACTCTCAAAAATTCTCTGGCATATTTTGACATTTGAAAATTCTTGCTTGAATGTTTGAAATAGTTCACTTTGAGTTATATCTATGAAATGTTTTGGATGTTCAATTTTGGCTACTATCTCTTTATCTTTAATTTGTATAGTATCATGCCTATTGGAAGAAACACGAGAATGTGTGGTCCAAAATTCAATAACTTGTCTTTTCACATCTTCAAAAATTTTGTCTTTTAAAGGAACTCTACAAATATTCACCCAGTTATTCTCAATGTTATCATCTAGCATATTTCTCCTCCTGATGTATCTTTGAACATTTCTTCTAGATATATGTGGTACATTAGAAATTGCACATACCTATTTTCTATGTCAATTTTCTACTAGATATAGTAGTCATCAATGCTCTACGTGCATTACTCAAATCACCTCCCTGAGTTGTGTTGTCAATTTTGTTATAAGCATTTTGCAAATTTTCAACTATTGTTTTATTAATATTATGTGCATGGTTTTTCCTGTTATCAACACCCAACAACTCTAAAATAGGTAATATTCATCCCACATGTTCTGACAATGCTCTCTAAAAGTGTTATCATTTATCATATCTTTAGATGGAATTTGGTTTAAAAGTAGTTCCTCATCCAAATCCATCAAATTTGTTATGCCTTCTAATTTGTTTCTATCAGTAGAACTGCCAATTTCTTCCACTTCATTACTTTTATTCTCTTCACGAATCTCATCCTGTTCAAGAATTTTAGTAGATTGGTTTTGGTTACGTTTTGTATGACCTTTTATTTTGTCATCTCTTTTCTTATCATATTTCCTTAACCTTTTCCTTTTATTGCCCATTGAATATTTCAATCTATAGAAACAAAAACAAGACAAAAAAAAAAGATTTTGAACACTAAATACTAGCTAATGCTTCAATTTAAAATACATAAAAATTTAAAAAAAAGTAGATGGGAAAAAAGTTCTTTAAAATATTCATTCCTTTACGATTCTAAGGATTTCCATGAAATGGTTGCTGAAAATGGCTTCAATAATCGTTGTCTTCCAAAAATGCTCTTCTACTTTTTGTTGTTTTCTATATTTATTAAAATAAAGAAAACACAAAACTTATTTGTTACATGAAACTACTTGGAAACTAACTTATTTTATACATGAAAATGCCAAACTAACTGCTTGCAATTTTTTGGGCTGACAGGGGTTTTGGCTGAAATGCTTTCAGCTGGAACGGTTATGGTCAAAAAAAATTCGACTATAACTACCTATGTGGCATCCTAGGTGGCAGCCACACAAGCAAAAATAAGAACTTCTGCAAACTTCTCACTTTGAAGGTCAATTTGACTTACTAAATTGAAGCTTTTCTTAAAACTAAAAATATACTTTTATAGGTCTCGGAGTCAAGATTATGATCATATAAATTTATTTATCTTTTATTATGGATAATATGTTATAATTTGAAAATATTTCAAGTAGGTATTTTAAGATTCAGAAAGACGTCTATTCAAAAATAGGAAAAAAATAGTAAATCATGTTCAAAAATTATTATTTTTTAATGTTGCACTAGATGAGAGAGTCTTCTTCAAAAATATGTAATTTGTT
The DNA here is from genome assembly GCA_028749045.1 of Cupressus sempervirens. Classification (NCBI taxonomy): domain Eukaryota; kingdom Viridiplantae; phylum Streptophyta; class Pinopsida; order Cupressales; family Cupressaceae; genus Cupressus; species Cupressus sempervirens. The sequence goes on from CM053785.1 coordinate 678,074,554, forward strand.
TTAAAAAATATGTAGATTTGATAGAAAAAGTTTAACGGGAGAAAAAAAATTGTCAATTTCTGATAACGTTGATTTTGACCAGTTATAACATAAAAAATATTACCCGAATTTCAATTTTTCTTTCTTGGCGCACTAGGTATACATGTCAAATCTAAAATATTCCAAAATCAAACCAAAATATGATCATTTGCATATATTTGTTTGACGAGAAAAAAACTCTGTATTTTGAGCATTTTTTAAAAATTAAAAAATAGACTTTAAAAATTCCAAAATAAATAAAAATTTCACTCAATTTTTAAAAATAAAATTATAGACATAAACTTTATCTAATTTTACACATTTCATTAGTTTACATCATCTTCAAATTCTAAGCACAAATGCCACTTTTCCTTTATAAAAGGTGACATTGGTTTGTTCTTTTACCTGATGCATGAAAATAAGAGATGCATAACAAAAGATACACACATGATCCAACATCATCTTTTGTTATGCATATCTTACTTTCATACATCCTGATGATGGATCACTGAGTGTGATCTGAAATGTTGATGATAAAAATATACACACAATCTAATCAAAAAGCTACTGATTTCAAAATTGAATGGATTGTGGAAAACAGACAATATTAAGTTAGTATAGTTAATAAATTATAATAAATATTCAAGAATTAAATGCATCAAACAAGAGTACTCACCTCTAGAATTGATGGTGTGAAAATAATGTTGATGTCATGTATAGTTCAATCATTGTACATATATATATGCCCTTGATATATCAACTATCTCAAAATTTGAAATGACTCAAAAATCTATGGGATTTAGATTTTGAGTACCACATAGTCAATACTAATCTGTCATATAATTAATTTATCAAGATATAATTTAATATATTTACCTACCTTCACTTTCTTGATATCTAAATTGTCTAGGTTTTGTTTAGTGACTCCTTTGGGTATATCAAGTTGAATTGGTATGTAAACGAGTTATCCTAGGTCAATCTCCTTGATATGCTAGATTAATAATGATTGATGTCAAAGATATCATTAACCAACATGCATATGTCTTATATTTAGATGCTGTCAATTTGGTTCTTTTGCCCTTTAGAAAATTAAGATGTGTTTTAATGATCCTTGTTGTAATTGCCACATTACTTTTTTACCATCATGGCATCTTTTTAAACAACACACTAAATATCTTCAAATGAAAAAGCATGGGAATATGTCTCATAAATCTTTAATGTTAGCTCACATCAACTAGTAGAAAGGAGGGAAGTTTGAACTGTTTAAAATCGCGGGGTGATCTTGTATGACCAAACCCCTTTTTTGTGAATATGTATCTTTAAATTTTAATTAATGGAAAAGGTCTATTCATCAAAAAGAAAAAAATCTATGTTTAATATGACAAAGTCCACGAGTTAATATAGTCAACTCTATTACATGTAGAAATGAACCTTGATAAAAAAAAATTATTTCAAGGCAAGGAGCAACTATGTTGAAGAAACTACAAATGTAAACAAATAAACGTGTGGATATAATTATAAACAAAACTAGGAAAATATATTTAAAAATTAAGTTATAAATAAACATAACAAAAGCATATGCCATTTGTCTTAAAACATCCAAATGAAAAATAAATAAATAAAACATAATAATATAAAAATACTAATTGGACCATCTCACTATCAACAAAAATGATAATGAACTTTTAAAAGTAAGATGGTCTCTCATATGTTGTGAAAAACCATACATTAGCATCTCTAGCTAAGTCTTTGATGAATACATAAACATGTCTTACATGCTCTTGTCACTCAAATGAGAAAACAAGCATCTCAAGAGAAAAAAGGACTACTGGTGACATTGATATCCACAATATTTATTCAAAAGAAGAGGGAAACATGTTTTCTTGTCTTTACATTGATAGCTATATAAATGTCGTACTGCTTTACCAATGCATATATTCTATTAAAAAAGTAAACAAATAGTAATTAGGGAGAAAAGTATCCCGAGTCAAATAAAATTGGACGAGTCTGTTTCGCATCCTGGCCAAATTGTTGTGTTTTTTAATACCATTTTCCATGAAAGCTAGAAGATTACCCGATCATCACAAATAGATTACCCGATCATAAGAAGAAGATTGCTCTGTAATAATCAGGATAAATGGACACATAACCGAAAGATTGTCGAGTCAAGACAACAAGTTTACTCAGTAATAATAATCTAATACTAGCACTTGTACTTGTAAGAGGTTCAAGGGATAAGCCGATAGAGTGTTTTATGAATATTATCATTGTATGAAATTGCATAGATCACTAAAAGGTTCAACATAATTTTGGTCACGAAACAATAATAGTTAGGATTGGCCAAAAGTGCTTAACAACAAATGTATTCGTGAAGGTGAATAGTAGTTTATCAATATAATTGTAAACTTCCATTAGAAGCATCCATAATGTTTGATAGAAGTATTGTAAGTAAAAGTAAGTGTGCCAAATTTGATAATACTATTTTTTTGTATGGGTAAAACTTACGAGTCCCTACTTATTTTTATTTGAGTACCATGCATTATAATTAAGATCAAAGACAAATTGATGAAGATTATTTGAAAGTAGGCCTTTTCTTAAAATCCCCAACCTATTGGGACTATTGCAATCCGAGCAAGAAATACACTACAAATTTCTATCTGAACTTTTCTACCATGGAATACACAGATCTCCAAAGGCAAATAATTTCAATGACAAGGAAATTTTTAGAATTGCATGAGGAATAAACCCACCCCCAAGAAATTGATCTATGCTCCTAAGAAAAAAGGTTGGTCCTTGTACATATTCTCTATCATGGGGATACTCTTAACTCATCTAAGGTGGAATGTTATAGCAGCCTTCCTATTAGGAATATTTGGATTACAAACTTAGAGGAGAGAGGGCTTGTTTACTGGAGAGATGGGCATTGATCGACCAATCACTACTACTTCATCATCACAAAAAAAAAAACTTTACTAAGAACTTTACTTATTAGGATGTCAAGGTAAGTGTCAAATGATTATGGAAAATGATAGTTGTTGACTAAACAAGATGATCAAAGATTAGGCTTTACAATGGTTTGGAAATTTAACAATTTAAATTTGTGAAAGAATTATGATTTCCTTTGAGTTAAATTTTTAAAAATTATGAAAAAAATCTTAAAATCACAACTCTGACCTTATTAATTCTTTATTAATTAAATAAAACAAATGAAATATGATGTTTTTTCCATAATACCTATATGTAAACAATGAAGAAAGATCCCAACACTAATCAACATAAATATGTAAACAATGGACAAAGATTAGAATAATGTGTAGTCTATTGATAGAAACTCCATTACATATTTCTAAGCATAGGTTACCAATTTTTATTCCAATAAGAGATCTCTGGCGACAATCAAATATACACCATTACAAATATTATAACACAGGAGAATGTCTATAAATCTAACTCAAACCTCTGTACATTATAGAGATGCAATAAATTTGAAGCCCAAAAAATGAAGTTTGACATAGTAAAGAGACAATAGGGCATATATAGATATGGCCATGTTGGACTTATCTACATAGATCAGTTATAGATCACACAAAGAAAAACATAGCCAAACGCCATTTTCAAAAAAAATAGACTTCAAATTTTTAGATGTTTTATACGTCGGTGGATTTGGGCACCTTTTGCTCCAATGTCTTCCATTTGGGCTTCAATCCACACTACTGCATGACTTGCTTGCACTTACCAACTATGTGAATCACCTCCCATATCATATCTTCCTAGTGTTCTAACATCCATTCTTTAAAGCTCCTTACAGAATGTTAGGCAATTGCTCTAAGAAATTAGCAATAACATTTTTCAAGTAGATCTGTAATTCTTTGATATTGATGGGATTGTGTCTTTCAAGTCATTTGCATACTCTATGCATGCTATAACTTGGTACAATTTCATTCCTATCATTTGAATCCTGTGGTTCCTCATAAATGAGCCCATCTACTCTTTCAACATCTTGACCAGTTTCATCAACTTCTAGTAGCTTGTGGTCTTTCAGTTGCTTCTCAACTTTTTTTAGTAATTCTTGAGAGACATTTCTAGCATTGTTAGTTTTGGATGCCTCGTGCACTCTTTCAAGTTTTTTTAAATTCATTGTTGGCAACCATACTCACCATATCGGCTTCAAAGACATTTCTAGCATTGTTAGTTTTGGATGCCTCGTGCACTCTTTCAAGTTTTTTTAAATTCATTGTTGGCAACCATACTCACCATATCGGCTTCAAAGTTGAAAACTTGAGTCACATCAATACTGTTGGGTTGCTATGTACTTTAACTCTCCACAAAGATTATTAAGTCCCAAGCTTTCTTGTAAGGTTTTATAGCCTCTTTCTTCTGATCATCTCCTTCTAGTTGTTTGATGATGATTATGAGCAACAATACTACTACCATCTTCGACCAGCACTCATTCAATGCAGGAAAATAGTCCTTTGCCAGCTTTACAAGTGGAAAATCTTCATTCAACTTAAGTACAAATCTTTCCAGCCCCTCACCTCTCTCCCTTGCTATGTGAGACTTTATTTCCCTAAAGCTTGCACCCTTTCTCCCATAGTTGTTGAGTGTAGTCTGCAATATTGAATACATTGCAAGTTTTGATTCACACACACTCTTTTCTTCTACAAAAGTTGCAATCTATTTAAGATATCATTTATTCATCTTATCTTCTTAGCTTTGTAAATATTGGTGTGCTAAAGAGATTCTATAATAAATACTTCTTAAGGAAAAACATTTGATGAAGGTTTTGTAAATGAGCTAGCAAATCAAGCAAATTTAATCTTGAAGGAAATTCCATAGTTAAGTGTGTTTGATGGAGTGGTATTGAGATGGGTAACCACTTAGGAAGGCACAATGTTTCATCTCTCTGAATATTGCCTCGATGCAATGAGTCCTAAATGTACTATTCATTCTCATAAATTTCTTTGCATGTGAAACATAGGTCAATGACTCTCTCTCTCTCTCTCTCTCTCTCTCTCTCTCTCTCTCTCTCTCTCTCTCACACACACACACACACACACACATGATTACATGCAACCTATATTATGCATAATGTAATTGTAAATAAAAATCTAACACTGAGAAAACTAGAGAAGTTAATATTGAAATAGATAGATTGACTCAATTATATAGAATAATGATTTTTTATATCTTTAGTTTCTAAACCTAATGAGGATAAAAAAGAACAAAAAAAGTTCAAAAAAAATCATTGATTTTCTTTAACAATATTTCTAAATTATGATATTACTATTCATTAAATCCTAGATGATATTAAAGCATTTTTGTGCATTTATTTGGTTTTGTTTTTTAGAAATAAAGGCTTCATAAACCCTTTCCAAGAGTTAAAACTATTACTTTATTAAGGATTTATCTTTTTAATTTGTGTTGTAATTGAACTTTGGGGTTTCATGGATTGAATCTAAACTCACCATAATGTTCAAAAGACTCGTCAAAGAATAAATTGAATATCATTCACTACACTAATACAAGGGATTATGAAGCTTTGTAACTAAAAAGGCTTTAGAGATTGCATTTGGCTCTTTCAAACAAGATATTTTTAGTTCAACCAAGTCTCACCATTATGTCTTTAAGACCCCAAGATTCTTATTTTGAAATGTCAATCATAAATTTGTATATATTGACAATTTTATCACAAAAAATTAATATGTTTTTTTTCAAATTTTTATGGTTTTTCAATGCTATACAACTCTATGTAAGGTGTGTCATATTATTGAAAGAGAAAGATTAAAACATAGTTGTCACATTCAACACTAGAAGAATGATATTCACAATGATGTCAATATTAACATTGGTGTCCTCATAGTTGAAACAACTTATAAAATTGGTAAGTACTTTATTTTTGGTGAATTTACTAAAGCCTAAAATATTATATGAGAGCTAAATGTGTCTTAATATAGATGAAACTCCTAGGAGTGAGAAAAATTAGCTACTATCCCTAAAAATATACATTGCTAAAGAATATCAATAACATACGCCCAAGCCCCTAGTCAAGCATGATTACATTTTTGAATATTTAATTTATTACAAAAGGTCACATAAGTTAAACACTTCAAAAGTAAGACAAGTCAAAACCTATTCATTGTCGGTCAATCACTAAGACTAGTCAAATTAGAAATGTTCCATTTCATAAATAAGATAATTATAGTAATTCAAGTCAAATTGTTGAATATCATGAAAAGTATGCAAAAGGTACAATATAAACAAGTCGACCGTAATAATGAATTTACATGTTTAACCATTTTCAAAAGAATTAAAATGAATACATCAAGGATGTTGACCATATTTTTATGCATCATATATCATGAATTACAAGATACATCAAATACATGACCAAAAGGTTGTAACAAAACAAGAGATCAATATGACATCAAAATGTATATCATCCATTTGTATTCTCTAGTTTCCTAAGCCATTGAACATCTATCCATCTACAAATATCAAGATGGGAGTCAGTGATTTTTTAAGTGGTGAATCTTCACCAATTGGCTATTCCATCTCTTTGGGAAATCACAATTTGGCAAATAAAACCTACATATGAGGTCAACCACATCACCGAGATATTAAATAATTTGGGTCCAAATCCTAGGCTAATCACTCATTAGTTTACATAATTGGTCCCAAATCCTAGTATAATTGCCAATGTAATCTACATTTAGAACACAATTATTTTAAAATTTTCACCAGCATTTCCCTAATATTTTCTTATTGGACAATGATATTTCTCCCATAAAATAAAATAATATTTTCCCTCGGGTTGAGTATCACCTACCATTTTATTGACATGTCTCCAACTACCCCTATTCAACCAACTATTTTTATGTTTTGGTCTTTGGGACACGTGTCCTAATTTTAGAAAGATTTAGACTTTATGGTCTATAATTTAAAATTAGGCCCGAAATAGAGTTGAAGCCATTGATCTATATTACTTCAACCCATCCAAATTAATTCCTTTCACCATAAAAATGACAACATTAAAAGTGATGATGACCAAGGTGGAAATAAAAAAGGACACATTATTAATTGAATCTTAATGGATTGGCATACTACAAGTACACTATACAGTGCACACTTGGCATGTGGACCATGAACCACTTGTGACTCTATAAATTCACCAAAAAATTAAGTAATCTCTCTTTGGAAACCAACATATTAGCCAACTATATTAATATTTTGTGTTATATGAAATAATTAATTCACCTCTTACATTACAAAAATGTTTATGACCAACAAAAAAAATTGCCCACATTTATTTGGATACCAAAAAAAAAAAATTAATTTGCCACAATTATTATTAAATTTTGTTATGGAAAGGAAAATTTCACCAATAGAAAATAATTCTCAGGAGGAGTTTTTTAAAGTTATCCCTGATGCGAGTGTGGTCCAAGAAATTTGGTTTCCCAACCACAAAGTGGTTAGCTCCTTGAGGACTCATCCTAAAGTGAGAGTGCACTAAATCTGCATGAGAAACCTAAAAACTCAGCTCTGAAGGATTAAAAGGAATCTAGTGCTAATTGTGAACTATTTAATTTCCTCATAAGTCTAAGTAGAACAAACACATACATTGTAGAGAAAAAGAACATTTAACCAATACATTTAGACAAACATGTGTTTCCAAATCATAGGCCTAAACATTTCAATACCAGACTTTTATTGGAACATATGTATGTAGTGCACACAAGACCTGATATTGCATTAGCAATTGGTATAGTGGCTAGATTATCTACTAATCCTAAAGAAAATCATATGATGGTAATAAAAAGAATCATGAGGTATCTAAGAAGTACTGAAGATTATGGTTTGTGGTATAAGAAAGGAGGTAACTTTGAATTGAAAGAATTCACTTATGTTGATTAAGAAGGAAGCGTTGATGCCAGGAAGAGAATTAGTGGTGGAGCACTCTTTCTCAGAAAGAGGCTAGTATCTTGGACAAGCAAGAAGTGGAACTATATCTCTTAGTCTATAGTAGAAGTAAAATATGTTGTTGTAGCAGTCAATTGTTCCAATATTGTGTGGTTCAAACAATTGTTGTAAGGTATTAAGGAAGAGATCAAGGACCTAGTTGTTATCTTATGTGATAAAACCAATGAAATCAACATATTGAAAAATCTAGTGATTCATACCAAGACCAAGCACATTGCAATAAAATGTCATTTCTAAAGAGAATTGGTGCAAGACAAGGAGGTAAGGTTGGAATATGTGAATACCAAAGAACAGACTATAGACATATTCACCAAGCCATTACCTAAAGATGCATTCATGTATCTAAGAGGTAAGTTAGGGGTCATTCCCCTATCTAAAGCTCACTGATCAGATTTTAGTGATGCATCAAATGAGCACTTTGAAGATCAGAGAAGTTGATGCAGTACTAAAAAAGAAGATTGCATATGAATTAGTACATAAGGTACATGGAAAATACATTGATTATTTTCTTTGGCATGAGATGTCAAAGAGGAAGAGCTTTTCATATTAAGAGAAATTTTTGTATCACTAAAAATGGAGAGTTTTCCATATCAAAAATAAGAAATTTTGAGTCAGATGTCAAAGAGGAGAGTTTGTTTTCAAAGGGAGAAATTGTAGTCAAAGCAATCAAATAAATTAGAGAGATTGATGTCAAAGGGAGTTCACACTGGTAGAGGGAGTTCTCATTGATGAGAATCAGAATGAAACTAAGAATATTATCCTTACTTCTATTTTTCTCTAAAAAATTATTTGTATCACGACATGTTGTGTTGCCATCAATGCCAAAGAGGTACATTGTTGGATACAATAATTTAATTGTATATCGTCTTTGATGTTACACAAATTTCAAGTCTTTACCGAGAAATCAGTGTTAGCTAAGCTCACATGGGCATTGAAGGATGTTTCCTATGTATGCTAAGCATTCTAGGAAAGACAACATAAAACCATTATTAACCAAGTTCACTCGATTACCAAAGGAAGTTTGAAGGAAATTTGTTTTTAAGTTAGTGTTGACCGAGTTGGGTCAGCTTATCAAGGATTTCCTGTATCTGTACATTTTATCTAAAAAAATTATTGGTTAGTTCTAGCCAACTCATGAGATGAATTTCATTTGTTTGAAAATGTATTCAAGCTAACTTGACAAGGTAAAACATAAAAATATAAGGTCAAGTTGAGGATTGAATTATGAAGAAGCATGGGATTGAAAAGATAAATCAAGGAATCAAATTGGAAGGATATCAAAGTAACCAAGTTGACCAAGCTACAAAGAACATTATGATCAAGGAGGATCAAGTATTCAAGCCAAAATAGAGATTTGAAATCAATAAAGATAGTTGCATCAGTAATTAGGTCAAGTCATTATTACTCTCTAATAATTGTAGCAGTGAATCAAATCTTCTAATAGAGCTAGCCTAACTACTATTTGCCAAATCTTAGATAGTAAAGTGGCATTTCTAGATTGAAGTGTCTAAAGACCTCTAACAAGGTCACTCCTAAAAGGGTGAAATAAATCCTTTAATAAGGTCACACCTAATAGTGTGTTTTGTAACCTTTAATAGGGTTGGCTCCTAACAAGGCTCACTTCAAAAGAGTGAAAAATAGTAACTAGTTGCAATTGGTGGTTTTTCCAAATTGTGTTTCCTCATTTAATCTTGGTGTCTCTTGTGTTCATGTTATGTTCTTTATGATTTTGCAACTAAGTTAATTAAGGTTAAACACACTAAAAAACCTAAGAGTTAATTATTTCAGTATTTTTTGAGTGATGATAATTCCTAGTTTTTGTTGGTGTTTTTACACTACCAAGTAATAAGAATACCTAATACCAAGATGGTGAAGATCAAAATAACCTAAGTATTAGCCACTTCCCATAAAAAACTAGATGGTCTTCAAATTTGGACCCAACTTCAACAAAATCATAAAAGGATTTTCTAATCTTTTTGCTCTGCAAAACCAAGGCGAGTGCCCTTGAGGGATAAAAAGGTTTAAGACTTGATACTATCTTCACATTTCATTCATTCAATGACAACAATATTCATCCCCTATAGTAGATTGGTCACAATTCTTCTCAGATTTACAAATAATTATGGGAAACAATAGCTAACTAAAACTCAAAGATTAAATGTAAACAATTATTGACCAGCTATGATACTCATCATACATTTAAAGTAACATTGATATTGATTTTAAGATTGTGCTTGATGTCTATCTATGATCTCTTCATGTGTAATTTGTAATAATTGATCAATGCCTCATTCATTGGGATTCAGTGCCTACCCAACCTTTCAACCTAATTGACCACATTATAATCAATATCATTAGCAATTCTCCCTAAAACCCATTCTTATGCATATCCTTCCTACTACCCTGAAATCCTATCACATTCACTAAAGCAATTAATTAATCAATTGAATTAAAAGCAATAGTGAACTAATATAAAACCCATCCTAGTTGCATTTAATTGAGAAACGATTTGCCCATACAATCTCAAAATAACTAGTAAATAAAAATGGAGACAAGATTTAGAGAGAAATGATATGGTGATAGTTCATCTTTGTAGTATTTCTCCTTGAAAATTATGTAACATTGGAATAGTGCTTAAAATAATTCAAGAGAAGACACCATGGTCCTATAAAATTAATGTATTCTCATATTTGTAGAGAAAATACATCACAAAATTGCATTAAGGAAACTAGACTAAATGAAACTAGCAAAACTAAAAGTTATACAATAGTTTAGACCCCTTCTCTAGCCTTGGAATCTCACTTATATAGTGTGAGATGCAATAAGATTCAGGCTTAGAGAGTAATGACATTTGTCTTTAAGAAAGAAAGATATTTACAAGGTTACTATCACAAAAGAAAAACATTAGTGCAAAAAAATGTTTTTACATCATGAATATTCTTTTATGAGGACCACTTCTACTACACTTTTTGTTTCTGAGGGGTTCATGATTGGCTTTGAGGTTGTTGGCACTCCTTGGAGGGTGTGACAAATGAAATGGCTTGTGATGGACCTGGTACTGATGTTTATACACTTACTTTAACTCGACATACTCCATCTGTGTTACCATGTACTGACAAACTAATAGTTACAATTGATTCTCTTGCTGCCATGTTATCAGTTTGGACCTTTGTGCTTGTTACTACAGTTGATTTTTCATCTTTTTCTTCATCTGCTTTAACTGGTATATCATTTGTTTTCATATCATCTTGGTCCACCTCTTGTTCATTAGTTACTCTAGTTTCTAACTGCTTAAAATTCATAAAATCTTCCATCCACTTGTTGAAAATTGTGTCATCCGGCCAATCAAAAATCAAAACATCATGCTTCTTCTTCAAGAAAAAATATCCTAATTTATTTATGTCAGCAAGTTCTTCTCTAATAGAATTATAGAATAACTGCACTTTAACAATTTCTTTAGTCGTTGTTGCCCACAATACATATTATTTTTCACTTATAATCCCATTTATTCTAAGGCACAATAAATCATTTAATTCTTTAGCCCATTCCTCCTTTTCTTTTAATTTATATATTTTTCTAAGTGCATGGGGAAAAAGTTCAAATTTGTTAGCAAGACACTTTGAAAAGAAATTATTATCCTCTTCTACACTACAACCCTCTTATCATCAAAATTAGATAGATTATTAGTCATATCAAAAAAAAATTCTATCTGTTCATGTTAGAAACATTAATCTTCCCTTGGATGTATTTAATTGGGATATTCCAAGGATCCCTAAATGTAGTTTGTCCTATTGTACACATGTGGAGGACATGTCATTATTTGTCCTTTATCCACATGTGAGGACAACTCATTTTTATAATTCCTTTATTAAGGAATTTAGTTTATCCTCCTTAAGAGGATTGTGACACTTTGCACACACCTATTATGAATGTGGCATTCATAGAAATGGGAGTTACACATGTGAACACATGCAACTCCTTTCTCATCTCTTTAAAAGAGATGCTCCTCTTTCTTTCTTCTCTACACATCATTTTGATGTTATTGTATTGAGCTATTTTGCTCCAACACACTCTCTCTCTCTTCTCTAGGCATTTTCCTTCATTCATAATACTCACAAGAGGTTTTGTTTGCTTTCCCCTTATAAATCCTTGTCTCCATTGTTGAACCATCTTGGTGTATGCTCTTGGATTTTTCTTATCTCATGGTAACATTGTTCCACACTTAACTTACTTGGATTGTTTCTCATTCCTTGCTCTATCTTGTCGTTTCTTACATGGTATCAGAGCTTGGTTACTAATCCTTGTTTTAAGTTTTTGTGTTGAAGGTTGTCATTCATTGGAGCACACCTTATTTGGAGACGTTATTGAGAGAAGAAGTTTTGTATTGTGGTTTTTAGTTCATCCTAACATCTTGTACGTGTAGATTTTAATTTTATATTTATTTTTATCATCTTCTATCATTTCTTTTACTAACCCTCTTTGGAAGGCTTGCCACCAAAGGGATTTCCTATCAAATATTACAATTTTTTTTTGCTCTTGTTTTGGAAGGCATGCCGCCAAAACAAGTAGCATTTATTATCACTTATTTCAATAGCTTTTTTTTAAATTAAATATTAAAATTAAAAAACATATATTTTCCTAATATTTTCATTGCAGGGAACAATTTATAATTCTAAGTTTGATAATTTTTAATCCTTCATACACTAGATTAGTTTAAAATCTATTCTTTTTTTTTTTGAAATTTTAAATTCATTCTAATCTATATTTTTTGAAATTTAAAATATATTTTTTAATCTATGAGATTTATTAGATATTTAATTTTTTAAATATTTAGTATCTCTTTATTTTCCAAATCTGAACTTGCCTTATTGATTTCCTTTTGAGTTCTTTTTAGCATCTTTCCTTTGAATCGCCTCTTTTATCTCCTTTTTTTTTCCAAATCAGTTTTTAATTTATCTTCTATATCTCTTCATCGGCATTCGTTTCATTGCTTTCCATTGTGTTTCATCTTTAATTTCTGCAGTAGTTGAGGAATTGTGAAGAGCTTCCTCTGCTAACTTGCATTTTTTATTTTTGCTTGAATCGTAATTTGTTGCATGAGCCTTTAATCTGCTCCTCCCTCATTCTCGTTTTCTTTTTTTTGCTGCCTTGGATGGTTTTTTAGCTGATTTCATTCCTTTCGTTGGCAGATCCATTATTATTTTGGCCTGACTCTTATTCAAATCCGTGACCTCCTACATCACGATTGATTGCTTTGACAGCTGTGGGATATTTTTTTAACACTCAATAGTGACACGTGCCAAGGAGTTTCTTCCATAATTCCCTTTTGTTTTAACGCTCAAACTCTTCATTCTACAGCAGTCGCGTGTATTAAATTCTGTGAACACATTTTTTTTTAAAATGCTTTTCTCATTTTTTTGGGATGTTTTGCTATAATTGTTTTACGTTTTTAGTAACTGCATCTGAAGTTGATTATAATTAAAAAGTTGGGTATAGTTTTTCTTTTAACGTATTGGATTACTAACCCTTTTTTTATAAAAATGTTTCTTAATACAATTAAAAACGTATTGTATTACGTTTCTTAAGTCATTTTTTATTCAAAAAATTGTATTACGTTTTTCATAAAAACATTTGAAGGCTTATTTAGACTTTTTTAAAAAGAGAGATGTTTTCCTTTAAAAAGATTATTAAGTTTTTTGAAAAGAAGTATTACATTTCTTTTTTTGAGTTTTAAAGTTTTAAAAATTATTAAGTTTTTTAAAGCTTTAATAAGTCTTTTTAGTTCTTAAGTCTTAAGTTTTTTTTAAAGTATTAAACATTATTAAGGCTTATTATTATTAAATCATTTTTATTAGCAAGATTTTATACTTTAAATTTTTTATTATTATAATTCCTTCATTAAGGAATTTGTTAGTTTATCTTTCATTATTTATAATTCATTAAGTGCTTCTATAATGAAGTTATAAAATTAATTTATAACTTTAAATCTTGACTCTTATAAGTTGTTTTTTAATCATTTCAAATTATTAGGAATCCTAAATATGGCAAGTTGGTTTCGTTTGTCTGCTATTCAGTTTATCTAATAATCATTTAAGTATTCTCATCGCCTCTGCTTTATTCTTTTAATTATTCTAAAAATGCCTCTGCATGATTCTTTTTTGTTTCAGATTAATCATTGTGCTAATGTTTCTTTGAAGGGTTGTATCATTTTTTTTCAGAATCTTATTCTTAGTTCCATCAACACGTTTTGTTTTTAATTCAAGTTAACGTATAAGTAATATTTCTATAAGGGGGACATTTTTTTTTCCATAAAAATGTCAACCTTAATTCCATATATAAAACTTAATCATACTAATTATCATTCCTAGAAAACTCACATTTCGTTCATTTTTCGTTTTAAACACCTCTTCGAGATAGCCACTGTTCCTTCTGTTAAACCTGGTTCAGCGGCTACCCAATATGAAAAAGATACTTGGAAACTTAAAAATGAAGAATCTTTAGGGTTAATTGGCATTTCCATTATTCCATATTTATATGTTTTAATTGCACATTGTTCTAAAGCCCATGATGCTTGGTCAATTTTACAAACCAAATATCATAGTGCAGATGAATCTCGCAAAATGCAGTTACAGGATCAACTTGAAGATCTCAAGTATACAGATTTTAAGACCATGGCTAAATTTTTTTTTAAATTTGATTCTATTACAAGTCAACTTGTTGCTTTAGGTGTTCAGTTAGATGACATTCGCCTAATTCATATTATTCTTAAAAAGTGTCTTCCTAGACAATTTCAACAGTTTATAACTAATGTTCATGCACAGCTTGCTATTCCTACATTAACTACTCAGTTAACTTATGTTATTTTTCAAAATTTATTAAGACAGGAAGACGCTAAGCTAATTCAGTTTGGTACTCTTAAATCAACTGAACATGCATTTATGTCTCGAAATTCAAATAATAATAATTTTTGTTCAAATAATAATAATAATAATCATAATAACAAACACTATAATAATAATTCTAATAATTTCAATAGTAAATCTCATGCCAAATATAACAATACTAACAATAACCATAACAATCATCATAATAACAATCGTAATGGTAATAATCAAAGGAATCATTCAAATTCCAAACCCCATTGTTCTTATTGTGGCAAAGATGGTCATGTTGTCAATAACTGTTTTTTTTTTAAGTGATAAAAAACCTATGAACAACAGTAACCATAATCAAAAATCAAATCATAAAAAAGGTAACTCTAATGGTTCCAATTCTCGTCATGCTTTTACTTGTAGCTTTAATATTTGTAGACCTTTAGAGTGGATTGTTGATAGTGGTGCCTCACAACATGTAATTTCTCATAAAGAAATTTTTGATTCCTTGCAACCTGATATTGCTAACATTCCTATTCAATTAGCTAATAATCAGACTTGTAAAGTTGAAGGTTTAGGTGATGTCACTATTTCTAATGGCAAATTACACGATGTATTCTATGTACCTGATCTAAAAACTAATCTTCTTTCTATTTCAAAGTTATGTTAGTACTATAAAGTTGAATTCTATAAAGATACATGTTATGGAATAGATCCTCAAACTAAACAAGTGATTGCTAATGCTAAAATGGATAATGATAACTTATTTAAATTCCATGAACTTGCTAGTTCACGATATTCTTTACATACTTCCATTGATTTCAATATGTGACATGAAAGACTTGGCCATTTAAATTCAAATTATATTACTTTAATGCAAAAAAGCAATATGGTTGATGGCTTGCCCCACATTATTCCTTCTAAGATTACTTGTATTGGTTGTATGAGTGGCAAGATGCATAGGGAGCCCTTTCCAAGTGGTAAATCATGGAGGGCAACTCATAAGTTGCACCTTGTCCATAGTGACCTTTTGGGCCCCATGGAGAATAATTCCATCCAAGGTTCTCGGTATGCACTTACCTTTGTTGATGATTTTTCGAGAGGAACTTGGATCTATTTTTTGCATAGCAAAGATCAAGTTCTTGATATATTCATTGAATTTCAGTTATATGTTGAAAGGCAATCTAGTTTTAAAATTAAAATTCTCAAAACTGATAATGGAAAGGAATATGTGAATAATGTTTTTCATTCTTATTTGAAATCATGTGGAATTAAACATGAGCTTACTATTCCTTATACATCACAACAAAATGGTGTGGCGAAAAGAAAGCATCAAACCATTGTAGAAATGGCTAGATGCATGTTGCATGTTAAGAACCTACATTATAAATTTTGGGCTGAAGCCATGTTTTCTGCAACTTATATTCTTAATAGGACTCCTACCAAAGCTCTCAAGGATATTACTCCAGAAGAGGCTTGGTTTGGTAGGAAACCTGATTTACATCATTTACGCATTTTTGGACCTATTGCTTATGTTCATATTCCTAAATAGAAAAGCCATGAATTAGATGCTAAGTCTTCTCCTTATATTTTTGTTGGTTATGATGAAAACACTAAGGGTTATCGTGTTTATGATTCTACTACTAACAAAGTTCAAGTTGCTAGAGATGTTTGCATTGCAAAAAATGGTGTTCATGACTGTTCTACTACACATGATGCAAAATTCAGTGGCACTAAAATTGTGCTAGTGGAAGACCAACCTCCTCCTCTTAACCCTACTCCTCCTCTTAACGCTATAACTCAAGCACCACCTATTATTTCTACTTCTACTAATAATGATATTCAAGTAGCTACTAATGATGCTTTTATTGATAATGATTCTTCTTCTAATGATGATTCTATTACAACTAAACGTAAACCTAAATGGGCTCAAAACTTAATCAATGAAAGTGATGATTACATTTCTAAATTTGGTGGCATTAAACATAGAAGGATTAATCATTGTAATTATGCTTTGATGACTACTATTATGAATTCTAATGATCCTAAGTCTTTTGATCAAGCTAACTCTCAACCTCATTGGCAAAAGGCCATGCAAGAGGAATATGACTCTTTAATTGCTAATCAAACTTGGGACTTAGTCAATTTACCTCATGGCAAGAATATAGTTTCATGTAAATGGTTATACAAAACAAAATTGAATGCTAATAATGAAATTAGTAAATTTAAGGCTAGATTAGTTGCTAGAGGTTTTTCACAAATAGAAGGATTAGATTATAATGAAACTTTTGCTCCTATTGCTAAAATGCCTACTATTAAATTAGTTCTTGCTTTAGCATCTAAAATGAATTGGCCTATTCACCAAATGGACGTTAAAAGTGCCTTCTTAAATGGTGATTTACACAAAGAAATCTATATGGCTCAACCCCCTGGATTTATTAAGAAAGGCAGTGAAAATCTGGTTTTCAAATTGAAAAAATCTATTTATGGTCTTAAACAATCTCCTGGAGAATGGTATTCTAAAATTAATTCTTTCTTTATTTCTCAAGGCTTTTCTAGAACTAAGAATGATCCTAATTTGTAAATTAAACATACTGAAGATGATATTATCATTGTTATTGTTTATGTGGATGATCTAATTCTCACTTCTAGTTCAGATGCATTGATTTCTGATATTAAGTTTCAACTTAAATAGAAATTTCAGATGACCGATTTAGGTATTTTACATTACTTCTTAGGTATGCAAATTTGGTAAACTCCTAAGGGTATCTTTCTTTCTCAAAGCTAGTATGCTCATGATCTTTTAGAAAAATTTAAGATGAATGATTCTAACCATGTTTCAATTCCATGTGAATTAGGAACTAAATTAATGGTTGACATGAATACTGCTTTTTTTCATGAAACTTTGTATAGGCAATTGGTAGGAAGTTTAAATTATTTAGCTCTTACTAGACCTGATATTTCTTATAGTGTTGGTTTAGTTTCCAGATTTATGTCCAAACCTCAACAAACTCATTTTAAAGTTGCTAAAAGAATCTTAAGGTACATTAAAGGAACTATTAATATGGGATTATTTTATGATGCCAATTCTAAATTTATTTTACATGGCTATACTGATTTTGATCTAGGTGGAGATCCCAATGATGGGAAATCCACTTGTGGCTATTGTTTCTTTGTTGGTTCAGGTGCAATTTGTTGGAAAAGTAAAAAAGAACACTCTATTTCCCTTTGCTCAATTGAAGTTGAATATAAAGGTTGTACCAATGCAGCTAAGGAAGCTTTATGGCTTAGAAGACTTCTTGAAGATTTGGGTCTACCTCAACAAGCACCTACCCCTCTACATTGTGACAATCAAAGTGCTATTGCCTTGGCAAAGAATCTAGTTTTTCATGCAAGGACCAAACATATTTCACTTCAACATCACTTCATTCGAGAACAAGTTGAAGACAAGCAAGTTACTCTTCTTTATTGTAAAGGTGAACATCAAGTGGCTGATATCTTGAAAAAACCACTTTCTAAAGAGAGATTTTAATTTCATTGTAAAAATATGGGTTTATGACCCTTTGATGTAAACTCCCCAAGTAAAGATTAAGGAGGGGTGTTAGAAACATTAATCTTCCCTTGGATGTATTTAATTGGGATATTCCAAGGATCCCTAAATGTAGTTTGTCCTATTGTACACATGTGGAGGACATGTCATTATTTTTCCTTTATTCCACATGTGAGGACAACTCATTTTTATAATTCCTTTATTAAGAAATTTAATTTATCCTCCTTAAGAGGATTGTGACACTTTGCACACACCTATTATGAATGTGGCATTCATAGAAATGGGAGTTACACATGCGAACATATGCAACTCCTTTCTCATCTCTTTAAAAGAGATTCTCTTCTTTCTTTCTTCTCTACACATCATTTTGATGTTATTGTATTGAGCTATTTTGCTCCAACACTCTCTCTCTCTTTCTTCTCTAGGCATTTGCCTTCATTCATAATACTCACAAGGGGTTTTCTGTACTTTCCCCTTATAAATCCTTGTCTCCATTGCTGAACCATCTTGGTGTATGCTCTTGGATTTTTCTTATCTCAATGTAACATTGTTTCACACTTAACTTACTTGGATTGTTTCTCGTTCCTTGCTCTATCTTGTCATTTCTTACAGTACACAAGATAGGCTAATAATTGAAACACACAAAAGGGTGACATCCTTATTCCTACTACCACATTTATTTTTAATGGCCTTTAAAGCATCCTCACCAAATTTTATTTCATTCCACATATCTATTATTTTTACCAATTGTTCATAAAATGTTGGCCATTCAATCTTATCTACCAGATACAAGATTTTTTTCTTGATTTTGTCCTCATATAAGTCATTTAACTCCACATGTAGTGCCCAGAGTTTATTCTTCTCCTCTTCCAATTCCTCAACAGTGTAAATTCTGGCCTTTACAAGGTATTTGGTAGCTCTACAATGGGAATTGATTTAAAGGGCTCAACTAGAGGATGAGTATAAGCAATTCTAGGCTAGCTGGATCCTCCTACTTTTCTCTTTCCAAGTTGCTTATCCATTTGGGCCACCTGAGCTTCTAACTAGTGAATCATATTCCCCCTCTCCTCATATGCTTTCAACATTTATTCAAACTTAGCATTTAGCTCAAGAAATTTGTTTTTTTCCTTTGCTACAACAACAACACCAAAATCCACCATTTCTTTCATCATTTTAGTTACTTTTTCACTGTCCATTTCCTTTTCTCTGTATACCATGAGGTTGCTTGTATGCTCAGCATCTAAAACTTCTTGCATTCTAGTCTTGTCCCTTTTCTCAATAGACCATATCACAAATGCTTGATGATCATCACTATATTTAAATCCTTTATATTCCTATAAGACCTCCTCCTCAATTTTAAATGAAGTGTCCTTTGCTTACAACATCAAAGATCATAGCATTGGCTATGTCCCATTTAGGTAGAATCAAAAATTTTGAATCTCTCAACAATTTTCTTCCCCCTTTAGGGGTTATCTATGCAAACTTTTCCATAAAATTAGCTTAGACTTCCTCTTCAATTTCAGAGCCCTTTTTATTAGGTTGCTCTACTTTGATTAGCTTGCACTTAGCCTCAAAATTATCAATTTTTCTCCTCCACAATAATTGAGCAAAAGCTCTAGATTTTACAAAAATCTCATCATCAATAATTTTTTTGGTAGCATGTACTATCATAGGATCTATTTCCTTACCTCTATAATCTTCCATAGTGAGATCTGGTGTTGGCATAGGAGGTTCTTCAGACACTCTTTAATTATTTGAAGTTGTGACCACAACATCCCTTTCCCCTCCAATTTGTCTCAGTTATTCTCTCAAGGATACTTCATCATCTATTCTGAGTGAGGTCTAGGTGGGTGAGTACTCTTCAACATTAGAAGATGATCCTTGCTCTAATTTTTGTTTGTTAGGAGCATGTGTATCACGTGGGCTCTTAGACCTTGGTCTTTTGTATGAAGGCATATATTATACACTCTTAGCCATTATATACCTAGTTGTTTTATGCATTGTATACTACCTTGGGTTCAAAATCATTTTGCTTGCCAACTTCCTTTCTAGCTTAATGGCTTTGTCTAAGTATGCTTATGTCATAATTTCTTTCTTTTCATTCATTTTTTGCATAATCCCAGCAAAATTATCCATCATCATATCTACTTTCATACCCAAATATTTTCTATCTACTAGGGGATCATAATCTTCCTCAAAAGAATTTATAAAGTTTAGGACTTTACTATATACTTTCCTCTTCTCCTTCCTAAGCTCTTGTTCTTGTAATGAGAACTTATTTCTAACTATTTCCTAAGGAAACTATATCATTTTCTTATGAGCTTTAGCCCTTGTTCTTTCTCTGAAGAGGTCATAAAATCCCTGTGAGTCTATAAAACAGGCATGGGACTAAGCCATCTAATATTTGTCTAAAAAATTCTCCAAATTTCTCCATCCCTTCTTGACAAAAATAAAGTTATGAACAATAGCAAGTTGTGGAAAGAATGTACCTTTAGATTTACCCACTAGTTCTCTCTCTCTTTCAAATATCCAATTTGCCACAAAATTTCAGCAATCCCTAATTTTAAAGACACTTGGTAAGGTAGCACATGTGGTTTTCTAAAAAAACCATAAACTCTAAAAATAGTAGAAACTACATAAGGGATGATATCTCCTCAATTATGACTCATCATCAACCCTTTAGCATGGTCTTTAGGTCTAATAAATTCTAATAGAGGTTTTGGTATTCTAGGGCTATCCCCTACTAACAACGTTAAGAGCCTAGAAGAAAAATATCTATCAAAACTGACAAAATTGGCATTAGTCACCTCCCATGTCATATCTACACTCCATAGTTGGACAGGAAGCTTTTCTCCATCTGCCTCCAATTCAAATTTCACCTCCTTAGAGAAAAAGGTAACTCCCTTGTATAAGAATTTATACATCAGCATGGAGTACTAGCAGAAGGGCTTATCAACCTTATCCTTTGTGATTCCTATTAAGCCATTATGAATTTATGTTGCCAAGTGAGTAGAAAAGTCAAAAATTGAGCTCATACCATATTGAAAAGTTTGAGCAAAAATGAAAACAATGGAGCCTAGGATGTGGTATTGCTCATCCATACCAAAGATCTTGTAGAGAGAAAAATACAAGGCCTGTGCTCTAGGGTTGAAGTATTTTTTCAATAGAAGCTCAGGAGTGTTTTTTGTAACCAAAGGTAATGATCTAATTTTTATAAAATGCTCTTGCAATGGTCCTCTCCTTAGATATACACTTTGTGCATCATACCTAGCTTGGAGTTCTTCCATGTCTATTCTTTCATGAACTACATGGTTAGGGTTTATCTTAAAAACTTCTCTGATCAATTTTGGTGAAACCCTAAAGAGATTATCACTAGCATGGTTCTTCATAATTTGGGTAATTGAATCATATTTCTTTTCCATTATTGCTAGTAGATTATCATCGAATAAAACTCTTGGAATGATTAATTTACCTATATCTAATTCTCATACATTGTTTAAGGGGGTATCTAATTTTCTCTTTGCAAACCATTTTCAGAAAAGCCCTAATCCTCCAATAGACACTTTTCCATCCCTTAACCAATTTTCTTTATCATAAAAACCCTCACTGACCAATAATCTAGGGCTTTTTAGAATTAGCTCTTTTCCCTTAGCTAATTCATTAATAGACTGTGGCATTTTTTCTGGGAAGTCATCATGTACTACTCTCTTTAGATAATCTACTTTCCTCAAAAAGTCCCTTCGTAGAGGCATGTTTAAAATTTACCCTAATGAAAATACAACTTCTCAATTTTTCAAAAGCTCAGATGACTTATCCATTTTTCTTGCTTTTTCTTCTCTATAAATTGCTTAGCAATATGTTGAAACCCTTGGAAAATTTCACCCTTTGCTTTGGGAATCTTTGCACTGTAAGAATTTTGCAACCTAATTGCTCACTAATAGAAAACTAGAAATTTTATTACAACATTAAGCTTGCATGAAATAATATTGATCAAATTTAATGCTTCAACAATCACAATATGTGTTGTACTATGAAGTTTGAAATTCCATTGTCAATCTTTAAGAATCAGATGACTTAGTTTGAAATGAAAAAGATTGCATTAACCCCTTTTTGGAAATGGCCACATGTCAACAAGGTGCTTCCTCGCATTTCTTAAAGTTTGGGCACTTTAATGTTGTGGGAAAGCATTGATCATCAATCTTGCAAAGATTGATGATCATGAAAATCCTTATAACTTTATAAGTCTAGTTTCAACATTTTGGGCCCACTGATACGATCACCTTCCAACTCAATGAACACATAAGCCGCTCCACCAATCATTATGAACCATGTCGACATGATTTCCACCTTGGTGTGACTAGGTGACCCTTTACATGACTGGCCCCACTTGTCCACATGACAACCAAGTGCTTCCCCGCTTTAGTTAAACTTTGGTCACTTTTATAATACAGTAATGCACCTTCCATTGATCTTCCAAATGATTGATAGTCTCATATATCTCATCCCTTTTATAATCCAGTCAACATGAGCAATGAATAGAACACATTACCTTTTCCAATGTGTACTAACATATGCCAACTATTCCAACACCTTTTTAAAAATGGAGGTGCATGACTTCACCGAGTACATGTATCTCTAGGGTGTTTTCCTACATTTCATAAACATCGCACATCTTTGCATTGTGGGGAAGTGCTCACTGTAGATCTTCCCAAGATCAATGGTACCATATTATATTACCAAAAGGTAACTCCACTGCTCAATTTGACCAATGAGATGGCTCAAAATTCTCAATGTGCTCTGATGACCATCTGACAGTTCTGAAATCATTTTGACACCTCTAGCTTTTCCATTGCATTTAGGAGCTAACATCACAAAGGGCTATGTGGGAATCAGGCACTTACCCACATTTGCTAAAGGTTAAGCAAATTCATAATGCAAGCAAGCATTCATCGTTGATCTTTCTGAGATCAACGGTTAGCAAATGTAAACCCTATAGTGGTTAAAACACTTCAAAAAATATTAAGGAATTAACAAAGGGTAAAACCATGGTTAAGATAAAGGTTTACAATAAAGAATATTTATATTATGGGAAAGTAATTTCAAAATAAATATGGGAAAAGGTAAAGATAAAACCTTAAACCAAAAAAGCTTCCTGCGCTATTTGCAAATAAAATACTACTTTCCAAAAAAATTGAAGACTAGGGCACAACAACAAGGGTTTTATGAAATTTTAATAATCTCATCTAGGGTTTTATAACACATCTCACATTTTAAACATAGGACCATTGGTTCTTTTATTATGGAGTATAACAAAATTATGCAAGGTGAAAAACCAGGCCAACAATGTTAACTGAGTATTCCTATGTTAACCAAGTTACAAAAGTATTTCAATTTTTGCAGAGCTCAATTTTGTATTATACTGAAATCTTAAGGGATCTTGGATTTGTTTTTGTGGTAACTGATTCACCCCTCCCCTCTTAGTTCTCTTATATTTTCAACAACATACATACATACATATACATATATATTTTTGTGCATGTATGTATATATGTGTCCATGTATGTGTGTATATATGTATATGTATATATGTATATGTGTTTATATATGTATATGAGTGTGTGTGTGTGTGTGTGTGTGTGTATTTCCTATCCCTAGTTCGCAAATCTGTTATCATTGCCAAACACTTTTAGTTTAGTTTTATGTTTGATGATTAGTAGCATTATCTTGATATTATTAGATATTGTTTTACTTTCAGTTGATTTATGATGAGATTACTTGGTACTCTATATTTCATGTATGCATGATGATTATTACAGTGTTTTCAACTATTGATGATGATTAATTAGATGGTTTATTATCATATGTGTTTTCTTATGGATACTTACCCTATACTGCATGTGTATGGTGTGCGTGTTTATTTTCTTTATGTATGGCATTTCTGATGTGTTTAAGGAGGGGAGTCATAGTCACTTGCTAGTCGAGATCTACATGATGCACCACTTCCTACCATTTCCTGTTTAGTTTAGAATATTGTATTTCTACATGCATGGATTTTATGTAGGTTGTAGGTACCGGGTATCAACTTCCTTGATTGCCAGGATGAGCATACCCTATAGCATTATCTCAATGGTAAGAAAGGAGAGATAAATTCTTAAGTCTAAATCCTAAACCCTTAAGCTATTTGTCCTAGTTAATAATTAGGACAAGTATCTAAGTCGTGCACCCTCCAAATGCATTGAATGACGTTAATTCGTGACTATAACCCTTTAGTTTGATTTTGTATGTGTTTTTCTTTGATGGGTTTTCATATGTTGTTTTATGAGTCTTTGGTAAATTTTCTATTAATTAAGTCTAATTAAAAGATTAAATTAATGATTTAATTTAATGGAAAAAATTTATGATATTTTAATATTTAATTATATTTAATTAATTGAATAAAAAGAATTACTTTGAAGATTTAAAAAAAGTCATAAGTATAAATTTGGAATGTGTTAATATTTATTTAATTTAATAATAATATATTTAGAGTTCATTTTTAAATAAATGCTAAATAATATTATTATTTAAGTTAATATATAGTTATCAAATTCAATGTTTGAAAATAAATTGAGAAGTGGGAAAAGAAATAAATTAATTAAAGTTTCATGATTGCATGATATGTGCATGAGATTAAATTTAATAAATTAATTTTAAAAGTGTCAAGTGAAAATTAAATAAAGTAAATTAATTAATTAATGATTGTGCATGGGAAAGATAAAATAAAGATAAATAAAAGTTAATAACGAGTTAAGAGTTGTGAGCAAGGAGTTCTTTGGGGTGAATGCTCAATTAGTGCCTCGATTTTGGGAGAGGACTCCATATCACAACTTGGGGGTTCATTTTCAAGGGACCGCAAATTTTGGAGGAGGAAGAAATTTTGGAAAGGAGCAGGTTCTAGGAGAAGGAATTTTTCCTGCAATTTTTTGGGGTGTAGCGATTAGCATCAGTCTCAAGGTAGACATTTGTGATTTTCACATATTTTAAAATGCTCTTGCTTTCCTGTCTTCATCGTGTTTGTTTAATGGATGCCTGGATAATTCTTGTGATGAAATTTATCATATTGTGATTTCCTAGAGCATGTGTTAAACCTTCTATTTATTGGAAAACCAAAAGATCTGTATAACCCTCTTCAATAGATTAAAAAAATAAGAAATTAATTGGGAGGGGTTTGAATGAATATGAGAATTCTTCTTATTAAAAGAAAGGAATTGTATACATTAATCAAGGGTCTGTAAAAAAATTGTCCATCAGAATAATGCTAGGAATTTGTTTTAAAAAAATTAGAAGAGTTCATTATAATTCTGCATTTAATAAATTAAATTGTCTTTTAAAAGAAATTTATATTAATTTTTTCTTTTAAATGTTATTAAAAATGTTTTATAAAATATGTTTTTTAAAAAAAAATTTAAATGCTTGGAGGGTGGGCAGTCACATCCCACCCCCCAGCGGGCAGCACTATCCACAACAGTGGACTGTCGGTAGCCTTAAAGGTTGTACAGCAGGCCATTGCCACAGCAGAGCTGCCATGACCACCCTTATATAAGGGTAGGCGACTATTTATAGTGCCATGCGTTTTTGAAAAACACATTTTGACATTTTTTTAAAAGTTATTTTATACATTATTTAAATTTAATTTATTAAAGTTTTTAAATATTAATTAATATAAAGTATTTAATATTATTTTAATTAAATAAAATTTAAATATTAATTAATATAAAGTATTTAATACTATTTTAATTAGATAAAATTTATTTAATAATTAATTAATAATAGTTAAATAGTTATCAAATCATTTTTAAAAATAATAATAATTTAATAATTAAATGTTATATAATTATATATTTGTTTATTTTAAAATCAATTTTAATTAATTTATTATGAGTGTTAGATAAAAAGAAGACTCTTGTAAATTTGTTGAAGATTATCCAAATTTTGACTCAGTAGAAATATAAATCTTAAAGTAATATGATTTTAACTTAGCAAATTTAAACGAGCATATAACTTACCCTTAGTAAATCTTAGAAAGGTTGATGTCAAATATTACAGGGGTTAAACCTTCATATATATATATATATATATATATATATATATATATATATATATATATATATATATATATACGGGATAACTATAGGGTAAAAGAGAGTCTTCTCACTTGATAACAAACTCTGAAATGAAAACGAAAATCTTACTATTGACTCAACAATGTGTTTTATAATTCAACCAAACTATGAAACTGTACTATTTTATTTGTTGTTTGTGCTTTTGGGTTTCGGGGTTGTCCTAGTGTTGACCAATCTTAGGTTGTTACCAAAGGCTCAGCGCCTATGTGATTGTGATTTCATGCTGATTCGATCTCAATCTTTTATACCCAACCGTGATAATGTGATGGCATGCTCTATGATATGTTTGTATTTACTATTCATTATGGTTTTCTAGTGTTTTGTGTGACACTGAGGTGTATCTATATGAGATATCTGACTTAACCATTTTTGAGTTCTCGATCAGTTATATTTGGGTTGTCTTGCAGTCACTTTGATAGGACTAAAGTGTTTACTATGTTCTTCATGATGTCATGTTGTGACATGTTTGACTTAATCATTTGAGTCTTTAATCAGTGTAATTGGGATAATTTCTGGTTGCTCATTGAGAACCGATGGATATTGTGATTTATCATTTGATGCCTTTTAGTTGCTCATAGAGAACTATTGTAATTATTATGATTATCTTTTGGTGCTTTCTAGTTGCTCGTGGAGAATTGTTCTAAATATTGTGGATTATCTTTTGATGCTTTCCATTCACTTGTATAGGGTTGAGGTGATATTTATATGATTATTTGAATTTTTTTTATGAGCCTAGGGTAGGTTATCTACGTGTAGTGTCAGGAAGTGGCTTACAATGGGGGCTAGGGCCCTAAGTGGCTGCCATGGTAACTCATTGTAAGTTGTTTAATAAGTGAAAACATTACACTAAATGGGGATTAAAATGAACCTAATAAGAGTCTTGTATGTTCTCGCCCATGCGTCAAGTGCTAGTACAGATTAGGATGGGAGCCGAGAGAATGCTTGGTTGCGACCTTACATTCTGTAGTGTGCCTTGTCAATATGAGAGGATACTAGTGGCCTCAATGGGATCACTAGGGACACAAGAGTCCTAAGGGACTGCTCGGGTAACTCCAAGCATGATTCATGCGATGACATTTGCCCACTTACATAGTAGGTTTCCTATAAGTCTTGTGTGTCTCTGGGTATAGATGTCAACCTATCTTGGAACCCTTTGAGTTAGATTACTTTTAGGATCTCTTGGACTTAGAGAGTACTTGTGTTATATGATTTGATATTCAGTTTGGGACTTGAGACTATCTCCTTAGCATGGTGGGAGTGGGCCATTTAGGTTCCACATCATCGGGTGGTAATGCTTTTTCACTCTTACCATTGAGATTTGTCCGTAGTCATCATGGCTAAAGCTTTCTTGTCCGCATATCCTTTCATTCTATCTTGTATCATTGATGGTGGGTCATATCTAATTATGGATGTTATTTACTAATGCATTTCCTTATATTGATGATTAGCATGTGATAGGTGATGTTATCTACTTTGTAGGATCATCTTATGCTTTATTCTAACATGTTAGATTTTCTTATGCTTATGTTGTAGTATGTTTAGTAGTGACATCCCTATTACTATAGTATCGATGATCTGGTCAGTGGCCTAGAATGTTACGTGCAAGGGCTGGCTAGGGCCCACGATGGTCTTATGATGCTATTGATGGTTGGGAGGAACCACGTACTTAGTTGTGTTTTATGATGGATGGATGTATCATGTATGGTGGATGGTTTCATTTATTTTATTGTAATTGTATCATGGATTTGAGGAGGATGATGTATTTCTATTTTTACATATGCATATTCTTTTAGCCTTTCATACCCTGTGACATGTACAGTGGATGATTGAGCATTTCGGATTTCATTTGCCAAGAGTCATTCAGAACAAATGTATAATATGGACATTGGACTTTAGAATTATTCTTTCATGTGGATGTGATACTTGTTAGACTTAGTATTAGATTAAATTTAAATGTAATTTCAATGTCATGGGATCCTTAAGAAATGTAAAATGTTATGTATGTTTCTAGTTGATTGTATGTTGTTGCTTCTGCTACTATGTTTTTGATGTGCATGTTATACTTTCTTGATCCAAATAAAAATGTTTGGAAATGTTAGTTAAACTTTAGGTTAATTCTTTTGGATCCCTTGGCAGGGTGTTACATTTGGTATCAGAGCCAGAGTTTCTACATTGGGAGTTCTAGGTATATTGGAATGCCACTAGTGTTAACTAGTTGAACAAAACTAAAAACTTTAAACTATTATGTACATCACTTCAAACCGAAAACTTGAACTAGTTGAACTAAAACAGAACTTAAACTTTTAGTTGTATATTTTTCATACTTCAACACGTAGATTTCAAAACTGAAATTATACATAAACCTAAAAATAGGCAAAAGTGAAAATTGAAACTATTCTGTTTTCAAAAACATGTGTCTTTACCTATGCTTTACAGTAGTATGGTTTATGGTTACTATAGCATCTTGAATGTTTTCCAATGGATTAGGGATGTTGATCCTTTGTTAGAGAGTGTTTAGGAGATCTATTTCAATATTTGTTAACAAGGATGAATGTTGGATCAATATGGTTTTCAGTTTACTATTAAACTAGAATCATATTGCTCTTAGTTACTAAGAATAGTATGTTTTGTGGTTATTATAGCACCTTGTTATCTCAAATATTATTGTTGCAGTGTTAGCAGTAGAGTCATATCCTTCTATAGGGGGAAAGGGTCCAATGGGAACCGCATAGTGAGTTCTTTACTTTTACCATTCTTGTAGACTTCCAGGAGTAAGCCTAAGTTTGGGGAGGTAGGTGTAGTGTCTGCCCCTAGTTCACATTTCTATTATCATTGTCAAACTCTTTTAGGCCAGTTTTATGTTTGATGATTAGTAGCATTATCTTGAGATTATTAGATATTGTTTTACTTTTAGTTGATTTATGATGAGATTACTCGGCATTCTATATTTCATGTATGAATGATGATTATTATAGTATTTTCAACCATTGGTGATGATTAGTTAGATGGTTTATTATTATATGTGTTTTATTATGGATACTTACCCCATACTGCATGTGTATGGTGTGCATGTTTGTTTTCTTTATGTATGATGCTTCTGATGTGGTTAAGGAAGGGATTTGTAGTCACCTACTAGTCAAGATCTACACGATGCACCACTTCCTACCATTGCTTATTTAGTTTAGAATATTGTGTTTGTACATGTGTGGATTTTATGCAAGTTGCAAGTATCGAGTATCGACTTTTTTGAATTGCCAGGATGAGCGTACCCTATTGCATTATCTCAAAGGTAAGAGAGGGGAGATAAATTCTTAAGTCCAAATCCTAAACCCTTAAGTCATTTGTCTTAATTGATAATTAGGACAAGTATTTGAGTTGTGTACCCTCCGAATGCATCAAATGATGTTAATTCGTGATTATAACCCTTTAGTTTGATTTTGTATGTGTTTTTCTTTGATGGGTTTTCATATGTTGTTTTATGAGTCTTTGGTAAATTTTCTATTAATTAAGTCTAATTAAAAGATTTAATTAATGATTTAATTTAATGGAAAAAAATTATGATATTTTAATATTTAATTATATTTAATTAATTGAGAAATTAATTGAATAAAAAGAATTAATTTGAAGATTAAAAAAAGTCATAAGTATAAATTTGGAACATGATAATATTTATTTAATTTAATAATAATATATTTAGAGTTCATTTTTAAATAAATGCTAAATAATATTATTATTTAAGTTAATAAATAGTTATCAAATTTAATGTTCAAAAATAAATTGAGAAGTGGGAAAAGAAATTAATTAATTCAAGTTTCATGATTGCATGATACGTGCATGAGATTAAATTTAATAAATTAATTTAAAAAGAGTCAAGTGAAAATTAAATATATTAAATTAATTAATTAATGATTGTGCATGGGAAAGATAAAATAAAGATAAATAAAAGTTAATAACGAGTTGAGAGTTGTGAGCAAGGAGTTCTTTGGGGTGAACGCTTAATTAGTGCCCCAATTT
This sequence comes from Cupressus sempervirens, assembly GCA_028749045.1. Taxonomy (NCBI): domain Eukaryota; kingdom Viridiplantae; phylum Streptophyta; class Pinopsida; order Cupressales; family Cupressaceae; genus Cupressus; species Cupressus sempervirens. Next base: position 678,105,147 of record CM053785.1, read on the forward strand.
TTAGGAGAGAACTCCATATCACAACTTGGGGGTTCATTTTCAAGGGACCGCAAATTTTGGAGGAGGAAGAAATTTCAGAAAGGAGAAGGTTCTGGGAGGAGGAATTTTTCCTACAGTTTTCTAGGGAGTAGCAATTAGCATCTGTGTTCAAGTAGATGCTTGTGATTTTCGCATTTTTTAATACACTCTTTCTTTCCTATCTTCATCATGTCTGTTTAATGGATGCCTGGATAATTCTTGTGATGAAATTTATCATATTATGATTTTATAGAGCATGTGTTAAATCTTTTGTTTATTGGAAAATCAAAAGATTTGTATAACCCTCTTCAGTAGATTAAAGAAATAAGAAATTAATCGGGAGGGGTTTGAATGAATATGAGAATTCTTCTTATTAAAAGAAAGGAATTATATACATTAATCGGGGGTCCGTAAAAAAATTGCCCATCGGAATAATGCTGGGAATTTTTTTTAAAAAAATTAGAAGAGTTCATTACAATTCTGCATTTCATAAATTATATTGTCTTTTAAAAGAAATTTATATTAAATAAAAAAAATGTTATTAAAAAAATTTTATAAAATATATTTTTAAAAAAAATAAAAATTGCTTGGAGAGTGGGCAGTCACATTCCACCCCCTAGCCAGCAACACTATCCACAACAGTGGACTACCGGCAGCCTTAAAGGCCACACGGCAGCCCACTGCCATGGCAATGCCGCCGCAACCACCCTTATATAAGGGTAGGCAACTGTTTACAGCGCCATGTGTTTTTTTCTAAATGCACTTTGACATTTTTTTAAAAAGTTATTTTATATGTTATTAAAATTTAAATTTTTAAATTTTTCAAATATTAATTAATGTAAAGCATTTAATATTATTTTAATTAAATAAAATTTATTAAAAATTTTAATAATTAATCAATAATATTTAAATAGTTATTAAATCATTTTAAAAAATAATAATAATTTAATAATTAAATTTTATATAAATACATATTATTTTATTTTAAAATAAATTTTAATTAATTTATTATGAGTGTTAGATAAAGAGAAGACTTTTGTAAATTTGTTGAAGATTATCCAAATTTCAACTTAGTAGAAATATAAATCTTAAAGTAATATGATTTTAACTTAGCAAATTTAAACGAGCATATAACTTACCCTTAGTAAATTTTAGAAAGGTTGACTTCAAATATTACAGGGGTTAAACCTTAATTTATTCAAATATATATACAGGATAACTATAGAGTAAAAGAGAGTCTTCTCACTTGATAACAAACTTTGAAATGAAAACTGAAACCTTACTATTAACTCAACAATGTGTTTTATAATTCAACCAAACTATGAAATTGTACTATTTTATTTGTTGGTTCTCCTAGTGTTGACCAGTGTTAGGTTGTTACCAAAGGCTCGGGGGCTATGTATTGTGATGTCGTGTTGATTTGGTCTTGATCTTTTATACCCAACTATGATAATGTGATGGCATGTTCTATGATATGTTTGTATTTATTGTTTGTTATTGTTTTGCAGTGTTTTGTGTGACACTGAAGTGTATGTATATGAGATATTTGACTTAACCATTTTTGAGTCCTCGATCAATTATATTTTGGTTGCCTTGCAGTCACTTTGATAGGATTGAAGTGTTTACTATGTTCTTGACGATGTCATGTTGTGACATGTTGGACTTAACCATTTGAGTCTTTGATCAGTGTTATTGGGATACTTTTTGGTTGCTCATTGAGAACCGATGGATATTATGAATTATCGTTTGATGCCTTTCAATTGCTCGTAGAGAATCGTTGTGATTATTATGATTATCTTGTGGTGCTTTCTAGTTGCTCGTGGAGAACTGATGTGAATATTGTGGATTATCTTTTGATGCTTTATAGTCACTTGTATAGGGTTGAGATGATTTTTATATGATTATTTGATTTGTGTTTTTATGAGCTTAGGGTAGGTTATCTACCTGTAGTGTCAAGAAGTGGCTTGCAATGGGAGCCCAGGCCCTAAGTGGCTAGCAAGGTAACTCATTGTAAGTTTTTTAATAAGTGAAAAAATTTAACTAAATGGGGATTAAAATGAACCTAATAAGAGTCTTGTATGTTCTCGCCCATGCCTTGAGTGCTAGTACAAACTAGGATGGGAGTAGAGAGAACACTTGATTGTGACCTTGAATTTTGTAGTGTGTCTTGACAGTACAAGAGGATACTAGTGGCCACAGTGGGATCACTAGGGATCCGGGAGTCCTAAGGGACTACTCAAGTAACTCCAAGTGTGATTCATGTGATGACACTTGCCCGCTTACATAGTAGGTTTCCTAAGAGTCTTGTGTGCCTTTGGGTATAGATGTCGACCTATCTTGGAACCCTTTGAGTTAGATTACTTTTAGGATTTATTGGACTTAGATAGTAGTTGTGCTATGTGATTTGATATCCTATTTGGGACTTGAGACTATCTCCTCAGCGCGGTGGGATTGGGCCATTTAGGTTCCTCGTTGTCGGGTGGTAGTCCTTTTTCACTCTTACCATTGAGATCTGTTTGTAGTTATCGTGGCTGGAGCTTTCTTTTCTTCATATCCTTTCATTCTATCTTGTATCATTAATGGTTGTTCATATCTTATGATGGATGTTATTTACTAATGCATTTCCTTATATTGATGATTAGCATGTGATAGGTGATGTTATCTACTTTGTAGGATCATCTTATGCTTTATTCTAGCATGTAAGATTTCCTTATGCTTATGTTGTAGTATGTTTAGTAGTGACATCCCTATTACTATAGTACTGATGATCTGGTTAGTGGCTTGGGATGTTACGCACGGGGGATGGCTAGGGCCCACGATGGTCTTATGATGCTATTGATGGTTGGGAGGAATTGCGTACTTAGTTAGTTTTGTTTTATGATGGATGGATGTATCATGTATGGTTGATGGTTTCATTCATTTTATTGTACTCATATAATGGATCTGAGGAGGAGGATGTATTTCTATTTTTACATATGTATATTCTTTTAGCCTTTCATACCCTGTGACATGTACAGTGGATGATTGAGCATTTTGGATTTCATTTGCCAAGAGACATTCTGAACAAATGTATAATATGGACATTGGATTTTATAATTATTCTTTCATGTGGATGTGATGGTTGTTAGAATTAGTATTAGATTAAATTTAAATGCAATTTCAACATCATGGGATCCTTAAGAAATGTAACCTCTTATGTATGCTTCTAGTTGATTGTATGTTGTTGCTTCTGCTACTATGTGTTTTAGGTGCATGTTATACTTTCTTGATTCAAGAAAAAAATGCTTGGCAAACTTAGTAAAACTTTAGGCTAATTCTTTTGGATCCCTTGGCAAGGCATTACAATATATATATATATATATATATATATATATATATATATATATATATATATATATATATATATATATATATATATGTATGTATGTATGTATGTATGTATGCATGTATGTATGTATACACACATGTGTGTGTACATACATCTTTATATACAAATGTAGATACATATATATATAGACATATATAAAACCTTCCAATAAATGAATATTGAAGTTTCTATTTTAAGTTTTCTCGCCTAATCATGATCAAATAGCAATAATCAAGACAAAGTTACTTCACTGTGAAGCGTTCAAGACATAAATCGGGCTTCCAATGACTTGATCAATGGAGAAATAATGGTCTAGCATTATGTATCTTTTCCTTGATTCTAAAAAATAAAAATTAAGTACAAGACACTTATGAATAGAAAGCCATTGGATCTTCTCAAGTTCATAATCTACAAATTATAAAGCAATTTATAATTTAAATCTACGAAAGAAAAGTTATCCTAGGTTTCCTTTTAGCTAGCTTTAAAGATTTAGAATCTTCAGTATGATAGGAAAACATCAAATGGAACACCAATTATCTGGAAGCTCCAACACACAAATATACAACCAAGAAGAAATTAAAAAACATGTGCCACATAATGGCTAGTATTCATCGTTAATTAAAAGTGTTCAATTAGATTGTAGATAAATTCTAACTCAAAAGAATAGCTATGCCACATAGAAACAATAATAATAGCCATAAGTAATTAATCTCAAGACAAACAATAAGCATTTAAATCACATATTTAACTAGGAATAAATTATCTAAGTAAAATTAAATAAGCTATACAATTTCTCAATTTAATTTAAGAAATGAATAACAGTAGTTGAAGCTATGTTTGAAGAAGTAATCGTGTTGAAATATAATTCTTTTGGATTAAGTTGAGAGCAACTAAGACTAACTCTTCAACAACTAAGACTATACTAGTAGCAAGCTTTGTAAATTAATAATAAAAAACTTGTTAGTTTAAATAATCTACTTATAAATGTGTTAGACATATTAGACAAATAATAATAATAGCCATAAGTAGTTTATTTAAAGACAAAGAATAGGTGTAAGAAAATGGAGAGAAGTATAAATAAGTAAATATATTCCTTGCTGCTAGAACTCCAATATCTTAGCTCCATTTTAAAATAGGGTCACCAATTCAACAATGGTGCTTTATTTTGGTATTATTCATGTAACCTACCTGATATGGTACATGATAGCCCATTTAGTTTCCCTACCAACTTTAATAAGGGCTTGTTTGGTCGCAAGCGTAGGAATGCATATTGGGAATAGGAATGGCTATTCCAATAACAACTTTTTTTGGAATGGGTATAAGCTCATTTTAGAGGCAAAATGAGAATATCTATTTCTATTCCCTTTTCCAATTGACGAACCAAATAGAAAAGAGAAAACTTGTTCCAAATTTTCTATTCCTATTCTAGGAACCAAATGGGCCCTAAATATACTAACTTCTAAAGTCCCAATACCTAGACCGAAACCCAATAGAAAAAAATTCCTAAGGTATCCCAATGTAATCAACTATAAAGCTCAAAATAATATGTGCCTGAAAAATTAATAAAGGTTGCACTATAAATCAAATTGAATAAGAAATATGTAGATAATAATAAAATTTCTAAAACTATCACCTCATGCTTAGCTTATATATCTTGTGCTAAAATAATTGAACATGCAACATGTACCTTTAGTTTCTAGTGACTTAGCTTATTTGCACAGAACATTGCAAGTAAGAATCTTCTTTACTACTTTAAGCAATCGAATGGTAGATTATATTATAAAGATATACTTAATATTCACACTGTAGAAATAATGACCACTCATGAAATGTGAGAGAATGAAAATTAAATAATTTAATCTAGAACAATAAAAAATAATATAAAAATCAACACAGAATGCTAGAGTGGAATGAATAGCCATGGAGAGAGATTATTCCTTGCAGTATTTTTTTTTTGGTGGGGGGATTCAACCCCCAACAAAAAAAAAATTATATTAAACAACAAATCCATTTACACATTTATTTAAAAATTAGTTGTTTCACTAACACTTTCAAAATTACAATAATAAATTTAAAACTTTCTTTGAATTGAGTGAGTTGCGAACTTAAACTAACAAGGCTACAAATCTTAAGAATGGAAATGATGAAACTGCAATTAGTCACATATGACGAATTTGGCTAATGTCCACTAGTAAAAACTCATACTCAAAATTTAGATTTTCTATGATGTCAAATTCTTCTTTAGGGTAGGTATTACCCAACAATGCCTATTTTTCTCACAAAAATCTGAAATAAATCCTTTACATTAACAAAGTAACAAGTCCTAGCTCAACCCAAAATAATTCCTCTGCAGATTGCAAAGGTACCACTACAAGACAAAAAATTAAAAAGTATATGGACATAATGCATTATGATAATCTATATCTTAATTATAGTCCCAAAAAAAATGAAACAAGAGGTGCATGTAAATTATCTGTGATTGTTCAAATCTCACTAGTGTAGTGACATAACCTATTGTCATAATGATCAACTAGGATTTAGGCTCAAGGAACATGACCCATGTACTAACATAATGCAGATGACACTTCTGCTAGACTATGCCAAATAAAAACATAGTAATGTAGGTGACTCCTTTGCTCAATCATGCCAAATAGAAAACAATAATATAGGTGACACTTTTGCTAAATTATGCCTAATGGAATTATGGAAACAAAGGCTATATTTCCACCAGATGATGTATAACAAAAAATTAACAATAGTTTTGCCATTTTATGACAATTGGAAGCACAATAATATACAACATACTCTTGTCAATTGTGTCAAACATTGAAAAATAACAATACAAGTTACAATGTTGCCAAATTATGCCAAATAGTAAATGTATAATGTAGACCACACTCTTGCTAAGCTATGCCAAGGGAAAATAATTCACAAGAATGATGTCTATATTATTCACCAAAAATGTTACAAGAATTGAATATAAATATTTGTACTGATATATTTACAAACAAACCTGTAAACAAATTTGGGACTGAAAAAATTGAGTGAAAAGCTACATATCCTAACTTGTGTGCAATTTATTGCAAGAATAGAGAAAAATATGTGTAGTTCATAAGCAATAAAGCACTCTTCTTATAATCTATAGAAATAGAAGACAAGGAATTAGAACTAAAAAACATAGCAAATCATGATTTCAAATGAGAGACACCGAATTAGAATTTCCTATTAAAAAGAAAACTAAAAAATTAAAAGTTTATTTTTAAAACTAAAATTTTGGATAGAAATATATAGTAAAAATGAAGTGAGGTGCACAAGGTGGGGTGGAGGGGCAATGCCCCCATGGGGATTTTTAGGGGTAGTGCCCCCCAAACCAAAATGAATTTCTATTGTAAAAGGTTTCGGCTATTATTTTTCTATTGGACGATTTATTCTAGCCCTAATTTTGTAGCTTATTTAAAATGGGTTAGGGTTAGGGATTTTATGATCTATGATGAGATTGTAGCTTCTTGCAGTGATATTGAGTTGTGAGGGATTATGGATTGTAATCATTGGATAATAATAATATTGGACTTGATATTTCTGGATGTAGCCCAGGGGTTGAGTGAACCACATTAACTCTTTGTTTCTTGTACTTTGTTCTATGTGATTTATTATTTTTTGATATCGGTTATGTTTGCATGTAATTATTATTTATGTCTATGGTTAATCCTAACAAAAATATATAATAATAATAAAATATTATGATTGGTGGAGATTCATTAATTAATTGACTACTAGTTGATACAATAGTATTGCCTTACAACAAGTACTAAAAAGAGCTTTGAAGGAAAGCTATAGACAACAACTTCTAGGAAACTCAAAAACTAATTCTAAGTCATTCTGAAATTTTTCTAACTTATAATTTGAACAATGTAAGAAAAGGAAAGAATCCCTTAAAAAAACATTATTACCCCTAAATGATACTGAAATTTTGAATTCTAGCCCCAATTCCTCCTACTCATGCAAAATCCTTTAATTTTTTAGCCAAATCCTTTGAGTTGCTCACTCCACCTTGTATCCTAGAATGATTCTTTTCCCTATATTATGGTTGTATAACTCTTCAAATTCCTTTTCAAATATCTTTTATTCCCATTTTTTAATACATTGACTTTTAACTTTGATCTCTCTCTCTCTCTCTCTCTCTCTCTCTCTCTCTCTCTCTCTCTCTCTCTCTCTCTCTCTCTCTCTCTCTCTCTCTCTCTCTCTCTCTCTCTCTCTCTCTCTCTCTCTCTCTCTCTCTCTCCCTCTGTGTGTGTGTGTGTGTGTGTGCGCACGCGCATGTGTGCTTGCATGTGTGTGTGTGTGTGTGTGCGCGCGCGTGCGTGCATGTGTGTGTGTGTGTGGAGTCAAAAATACTTTAGGATTTTTGGATTTATTTAAAATGATTCCTAATTACAATTTTAATATCCTAGATAAGAACAAATTATGGGGAAATATCACTTTTCAAAATAATACTAATCAAATGGTAGGTTTGAAAGAGTAAATCTCAAAAATGTCTAATAAAATATGCAAACACAATTTTAGACAATCCCTTATAGAGATTAATTATATTATTAAATAAAGAAATAAGTAAATAAAACAAACGACCTTCTTCCATCATATTTGTATTTTATTTAAAATAAAACTAGATAATATTTAAAATGAAGTATATATATATATGTATATATATATATATATATATATATATATATATATATATATATATATATATATATATATATATATATATATATATATATATATATATATATATATATATATATATATATATATATATATATATATATATATATATATATATATATATATATATATATATATATATATATATATATATATATATATATATATATATATATATATATATATATATATATATATATATATATATATTTGAATATATGTCCCTAGGGGTCCTAGTACCCCTAGTGACATATCTCATATGTTTGAATGAGTTGAAAGAGGTCATAAGGTAACCTATGACCCCTTTCATCTCATTCGATCACAACATATGTCCCTAGCGGTCTTAGGACCCATATGGATATATCTCATATGTTTGAGTGGGTTGAAAGGGGTCATAGGGTACCCTATAACTCCTTTGGACCTTTAAGTACATAGGTAATGTCATCCAATTGGTAAAAAGGGGTCATAGTGTACCAAATGACTCAATTTGACCCATTCCATCAAATTATGAGTACCAAATAGCTCTCACAAGTTTAGATTTGATTGTTGCTTTATAGTTTTCTTAGATATAATACAATATTTATTGAAAGGGTGGCCACTTGGGGAAAATAGGAATAATTTTATAGAGTTATCATTAAAATAGTGTCATGCCAAAAATAATTTATCATTTCTCTCACAAGTTTAGATTTGATTGTCTCTTTATAGTTTTCTTGGATATAATAAAATATTTATTGAAAGGGTAGCCACTTGGGGAAAATAGATTCAAAAATTAGTGGGTGAATAACTAACCTCTAGATATATGTCTACAACACTTCCACAAACTGTGCTCTTAAAAAATGGTTTCTTCTATCTTTTGGAGTCAACATTAGATATGAAGAGTATCTTGCATTATATTTCCTGGAGATAGGATGGTCTATTGATGCAATTGATCTTCAACAGAAAGTTGAATATGATTTGCAATATGCATTTTGTCATTGTTGTGAATGGTTTATGGTACCATCTCTTTTGCAATTTTGTCATGTAAAATCATAATTATCTATTTTTCTTATGATTTTATCATTATGCATATAAAAAGACTAGAACACTTCCATATTTTTATTTTTTAGATTAATTATAGCCACAAAGCAATTCTAGCCAGTTAAATTTACCTCTTTAACAATGATTGTCAATTAGTATTGCCACAACTTCCTTTTACATCATCAAAGTTGCACATTTATAAATCTCTGCTATGTTAGACACATTAAATCTTCGGTTAAAAAATAGGAACAATTAATTTCATGTTTGCCTTCTAATACTCATACATTGCCTACTTTGTTATTGCCTCCTCTCTTCGCAATAGCTATTGTTAGAGTAATAAGATATTGCCTTATTAATTAAATCATTTTGATTTAATTATTAAGTCACTTATTATCTCTAGTTTACTTAAGCAAAATTTTAGGCATATAATAATTAATTCTTTTATTAATTATTATCATGCAACCTAGGTTTTACCCTGTTAGGGTTTTGATCTGATTTTATAAGGATTGATCTCTTTGTAAGTTTATTCATTCACTTTTGATAATATCAATCTCTCTTTTTTCTCATCAAGAATGTCTCATCAATGGATTTGGCAATTCCAGCCTTCATAGCTTTTTTCTTCTCTCTTTCTCTATGACAGGTGTTTGCATGCAGGTGATTCTTGGGAGCTATGGGGTTGATATTTCATCAACTTCAACATGATATCAGAGCTCCAAATCTTCATGCCTAGGTTTTGTTTATGAGAAATTTATCTTAGCTTTCATATTTGTGCTTTTTGTTCAGAGGGTTTCATTTTTTAGAGTTCTTTTGTATTGAATATAGGGGGTCACCCTTTTTTAGTGCACTTTGAGCCCAAACAGACATCACTATTGAGCTCAGAGCACCCAAAACCCCTATTTTCAAATAAAATTTGTCCAATTTGGGCACAGTTGGAATTTGAGGTTAAACATTTTGCTCCAAGATTAGACACATTTCTCGAGGTGATGATTTTCTAACTTTTTGGCACATTTCTTGAGGCAATGATTTTCAAATTTTTTAGCACACAAATTGATATTTTGGCACATTTCTCGAGGCAGAAATTTTGTGATTTTTGCACAAAAATCGAGATTTTTTTATGAAAATCAAGATTTTGGGACACACAAATTGAGATAATTTTGGTATAGAACTAACACACTTCTTGAGGCAATTTATAGTATTGGTGAGCACATTTTTGAGACATTTTGGCACAGATCTTGAGGTGGTAATTTTTTTTTTGTTTTTCCAGCACTTCTTTGACCTATATGTGGTTTTTTGGCCATAACTTGTGTTGGAAATATTCAAGAAATGACAGGTTACTGAGAGGGGAGGGATGAATCAGTAACTTCAAAAACTTTAAAACAATTCAGCACTTTTACCATATATACTATTCACCATTCATTCATCAAATCTACTGCATGTATGAGAGATCAAACATTCATAACACATGTACACAATGATTTGGTGACCCAAAAACCTTCCAAATAGAAAGTAAAACTGGGGTGGGGATGATACCCACAAAACTTCAATACTGCAATATAAAGTTGGCCTGTTAAGGCTTACATTGACCACTTCTAGTGATTTGCCCTGTTAGGAGCAAAAAGGACTGCTAGGTCCACCTTGTTAGAGGATTTACAAACATACAATGAAGTATGCACTCAGTTCAGAGATTTACAAAAGATTGTTAAGTCTACCTTGTTAAGGATTTAGAGACTGGTTCACCTATTAGAATGAAATAGTAGATTTGACTTACAACTTGATTATTGATTAGATCCTTGAAGTACAGACCACCTCTTGTGATTGATGAATCTTTACTATTCCTTGTTGACCTTGCTGGGTATTTTGCTCTGTTGTTGATTCGCATTCACTCTTCTCAAAACATTACATGTCTATTCCTTGATACTCTCATCCATACATTGTAAATGATATAATACATTACATATATATCATTCCAATAATTATAATTGCAAGGCTGGCTAAAACACAAGTGAACAAAACATTACTGAGTCAGCCGAATAGTAAATAACTTGGGTTCACTGAACTGACTTGATGACATTCTGATACTCGGCATCCACTGCATTACTTAGCATCATCATGCACTCCATAGAAGTGAAGGCTCAGTCCATACTAATCACTCGATGTAGTTCTGAACTCGGTGACCACTTGTGACTCGGTAGATGTAGTGTTACTCGGTAGATACTATACGCTAAGTTTACATTGCTTTACTTGATAAACATTATAACTTCCATGCTTGATTTACACTAAATTTCCATGACACAGTCTGACTGCTTGGTAGACACTAAGATGCTCGGTAGATACTGTGAAGCTTGGTGTAAACTGATGAACACTTCTAAGCTCGATGAGTGTAGGAAACTAAGTGTTGAGCTCGGTATCTATACTGATATAGATAAGTGTTGTCACTAATGGAAATAATAACTTAATGCCAACAAACTTGCTCATTCAAACTCCATTTTTTATCTAAAAGAAGCATCAGAAAGTTGATTCTGAGCCCATCATGATGATGCAATTTATTTGGTTTTTTATCATATTTGGTGGCCTATTTTGGCTATCAAAGTCAAAATTTCTATTTTGCACTTCGAGAGACATATCTTGAGACATTTTATTTTCCAGATTCTGCTCGAGGCACATCCCATTCAGTTTTTTGCTTTTCTACATTCTGATGGATATCTTGGTTATTTCGAGTCTGAGGATCAATTTTTTTATTTCAAATGATTTTTTATGGGTTTTACTATCTATTATATCAACCTTATATCTCTTTTGATCTTTGTTGACATCCTTTTGTACTATTTTTGCAAACATGCTAAGATAAAGTGTCACTCTATTGCATTTTGGGATCTTGGACATCTTTGTGTTTTGTTATACTCACACTATATTATAAAGTGTCTTAGGGGGTATTATGTTGGCCATATTCACCATCTTCCTTTGTCAAGTGAGTGTTCCTTCCACAACATTAGCCTCATGATGTGTTGATGACACATGCTAGTATAGAGCTTTATACTTCTTTTGCACTCTCAATGTTCCTAGTTCTTCTTTCTGTATGAGCTATTGCATTTATTTTTAGTGTTCATTTATTACCTCTTAGCATTACAGGGGGGTTATATTCATTCTATTTTTTTCTTGGTTTGATGGAGTGAGCTATGTATTCAGTATTTGATCCTATGTACTAGGCAATTGCAGTGGCTGGATACCTATGCATTTCGGTAAGATGGATCATTTACCATATAAATATTCTTTCATTCCTATTTTTGAAGGCCATGAAGATATATTCCATATTCAATTGATCAACTCTTTAGACTTAGTCTTCTCTACCTGGTCATTTTCTATATAGTGGAGGTTCTTCAGATCAGTAGTTTGGCAGTGTTTGCAACTTCATGCTTCAGTGGTGTTCTTCATGATCATATTTTGTTCCTATCTTTTGGAACATTATTTCCATCTCTTTTTGGAGAAGGTTTTTTCCCATGTGGTTTTCTCTATTTCTCCTCTTTATAGAGATTTGATTGTGCTTGGATACCTCATCAGGCTTTGTTTCTAGGACCCAAATTTGATTTCAATAGTAGTTTTTAGGTTTTTAGCTACTCCCTAAGTTTATCTTAAGGGGGGGTGTTAGAGTAAAAAGATATTGCCTTATTAATTAAATCATTTTGATTTAATTATTAAGTCAATTTTTATCTCTATTTTACTTAAGTTAAACTTTAGGCATATAATAATTAATTATCTTATTAATTATTTTCATACAACTTGGGTTTTACCTTGTTAGGGTTTTTATCTCCTTTTATAAGGATTTCATCAACTACAACAATTATTGATTTAATGTTTATTCCTTCCCATAATATGACTATCATAAATTCCCTAGTGGTTGATATTATTTTCTCCTTCAAATTTTTTTATATTTGGAATCACATTATATAGCTCCTCAATAGATTTTAGTTTTTTTATGATTCTCTAATTGTTTCTTCAATTTATTCAAGAAACACTAAAAATTCAAACTAATGCAACAAATCATCTTCCACCACATGCTCATGAATATAGATCATATGTTACATGAACTATTGCCTCAACATGGGCTTGAGGATATGCATAAAGGCCCATTTTTTATTTAACACCTTGTTAGTGAACAAATTGTCCTTTGAGAAAATGCATGAAAATCAGACCCTGAATGCCCAAGTGAAAGGACAAATCAACACCAACAGTTGGATAGGTTATTATGGAATTGATAACCTTCCTCTGAATTTTATCCAGTATAGCTCCCCGTATGAGATATTCAATGAATCAAATGTGAATGCTTTTAACCATAAAGCACAAAAGGATATCAAGCATCTATCTATAACTACAGCGTAGAAGCATAAACTTAATGACTGGAAAGAAAGAAAATAGAATATAGCAAATTACACAAAGCTCATTTGTTGTATACTGCATTACAAAAGACAAAGGCCAAAGGAATAATTTTCATTCTCCTAAGAAAAGAAGAATCAAAGCTTCAAGAAGATCTTGATATCAAAATGTGTTCAGAAAATAGCACATCTGATGCACTTAAAGAAAATTGAAAGTTACAAGAACATAACCGTCAGTGGAAAGAAAACTACATAGACTCAAAGTTCTAATTTGTAGATATCTTTCAAACCTCCCTTCTTTAAGATGTAAAATTCTACATAGATCCTATTACACACTGCATCAAAAAATAAAAACCATCTCCCTTAGATTACATTTCAAAATCAAATTCCCCTTTAATCACTAACACAAAATCTAGCAAACAAAGCTTCGTTCTGCTAACAGTACAAAGTCTAATTTCTTCTATCAAAAAACTGGAAAATCTTCCCCTTGGAAAATCAGAATCCTCACCCTAAAGTAGCATAAAATCTCCTTCTAGAAAAGGAAGAATATCCCCCCTACTCTATTGTTGCATTGTTGTATATTTATCACCTCCCCTTTTCTTGTGGCTTTTTAGTTTTCCTAATTGAATCTTGAAAAACTTTTTGTTTTCCCCTTTCTTTAGGATTTTATATCATTATAAAAATGGTCTTATATCTTTGAAAATTCATGGCCCCTATGGTATACTCATGTTAACAGGTGGCATTTTCCCGTGATGAGGTTTTGTCATGATTTTGTAACTGTTCTTGACAGTTTTGACAGCACTCCACTCAATCAGCTATAACTCATGAACCATGAATAATTTCAAAGATCACTCTAGTCAAATTGTGCATATCTTTTGTTTTAAAAACGTATCCAAAATTGAGCCAAATCCAACTAGGCAATTGCAAGTTATGCCCCCCACAGTGAGACCCAATTTTGTGATTTGCATTTTGTAATTTTTATTGTTGAGCCAATAGAAGTGCAAACAGTGATGCATATCTCATGATTCTAGATACATTTTGGATATCGCTCTAGTCAAAAGCTAGAAAACTAAGATTGCAAAAACATATCCAAAATTGAGCCCGATCCAATAGTTGAATTGTGAGATATCACCTCTGAAACATGATTGTTTATTTTTAAATAGAGAATTTGTGTTTGCAGGTTGTATTCTTGCATGGTGTTTTGGGCTTGTCCAAACCTCATGGTGAAAAATGATATGATTGGGTTTTAAGAGGAAAGAGCATTTCAAAAATTTGTGTGTCTCCCCAATTTTTACAGCAACCCCATGGAGATGTAACTTGCATTGGAGAAACAATATTATTAGCCATGTCACTCACTGCATTAGATTGACCATCCTTGCTTATGATAATAAGAATGCACTGCATTCAGGGTGGTGCCTATTCAAAGTATGGATAGTTGGGAGGTATGATCATTTAGGATGCTACTTGAGTGCTCAAATTTGTACTTCAGTCATCGAACACTACTTATATCTTCACTTATATCAAGCCTACATTATAGGGAGACCACTATCTTTGCTTGAACTACAATGATCACAAAATGAGTCTTTTATATCTTTGAGTTTCAAACCTTTGGGTCTACATATATGGACATATTTGATCTAAATTTAACCAACCTTGAAAAGCTCGAATTTCCTTGAGTTAGATCTTTGATTTTGAACACTGAACTTTTGAATTAACAAACTTTGAAGATTCACCATGATGGTATTTTATTCTTTGACTAAAGTGTATCCCCAAATTATGGCCTCTAAACCTTTGCTCTACATTTCTTAAGATGAATCACTTGAACAACCGAAACCAAACCACTGAATCATACATGTGAACCTCTTAGAATAGATCATCAAACCTACATGAGCACATTGAACTATTTTGAACCATTTTGAACTGCTATGAACTTCAGTTTGAAGTGGTTCAAAAACTCTATACTTGAAGTTGGAACTGTTGAAGCTTTGAAAAATAAAACTCATTGAACCTTTGCAACTACTAAACTGACAAAAACTGATCATGAATTGTGAAATTTTCTAAGTCGACCATTCTACACTTTAAACCATGAGTCTGAATTTTATTTTTATTGAACCTACAAGATGAATCAACTGAATCACTAAACCATTTTGATCCACTTTGAACCTCAGTCAAAGCACTTCAAAGAGGCTCAACACCTAAAACTAAAATTTCTAAAACTATGACCATATTGGGTACTAACAGGGGATCTAACTTTGGGACTAATTTTGATGCAAAATTAGAGAATCTCAAAAAAATTTAGCAAAAGACAAGTGCCTTATCCATTGGGTGGATGGAGTCAACAAAAAAAATAGATCGGGAGCTGCTTGCAGAGAGGGCAGAGGTGAGCAGGGAAAAACAAACAAACCAAACAACTAAACTATCAGCAAGCACAAAGCTTGCACATTATTCAAACTACACTATGCACACCAAAAAGATATTTACAAAATATATACAAAGGTGGGAAAAGAACCTACCATGAGAATCGGAAAAAAGAAGAAGTTATGTAAATCTATTTACCGGTTGGGAAAAATAGGAGCCTTTTCGCATCAGCAAACCATGTCCCAATTGAGCAACTCAATACCATCGCTTGTTGTCGACTCTTTCAATGCCAATCTTCAAAGAAAAAGGACACATGCATATTTTGATCCAACTCTCATTTCTGAACAGCCATAACTTACCATAGCACTCTTCTAATTGATCTTTAAAATTCATAAGGCTAGATTCCACTTGTGTTTGCTGCAATATGGTAGGAATGAACTGTTGTACCATAGTATGCAATTTTGCTTCATCAAAACTCATAGATGTTTTAACTTGTGAAGGCCTTTTATCATTAGTGCTTGTTGAGAAAATCAAATATTGCATGGCTTAACCCACCACATTCTTCAAAAGATCTCCTTGCTTCATCACTACTTTAGATTGTAAGCATTCCTCTTGCTGTGGTACATATGAGAAAGATTCAGAGAGAGAAGTGTCATACCCTTCTTCACTATCCATCAATTTTTTCTCTTGCTAATACATTGTATCATGCTAATTTGAATCAATAATAGAGAGGGCATTAGCAACTTTCTTGACATTTTGGAAAAAGAGTAGGCATTGATAACCCTTCATTTGACTCATATGCAACAAGTCCTTCACTTGCAACTAGTACATTCGATTTGGTCATTAGTTTTTCTGATTACACAACATACTCCTCATTATTTTCAATATGCAGGAAGTACAACAAAGGTTCTTGTAGATCTTCATCATTTAAAATAGTTAGATTCTAAAAAAGAGAAAAATTGGGAGTGGATTTGGTTTCTTCTAGAACATGCTTCTTCTTTGTAGCTTCCTCATCAATGTAGAGTTTTTGTCCGCAAATATATTCTTTCATTGGTGGAGTCTTTATAGCTTTCATACCACTGAGAATCAAGGCATCATCCAACCTGATTGCTTCCCTTTGTCCGTCCACCAAATTTTTCACTCTAAGGAATTTTAACCAAAACTTGACTTCAGCATCCATAGCAGCAACAAAGAAGCATATCTAATTACTTTCAATAGGTTAGTAGATTAGAGGAATTTCACTAACATTCTGGTTAAATCTATCAATAAACTCCCTTATAGATTCATCTTCTCTCATCTGAATTTGAATAAGATTTACCAACAATTGATAGGAATCAACTATAGGTTGAAATCTCTCAAGGAATCTCCCCTTAAGATCATCCCAAGTTGTGATACATCCATCTTGTAAATTCAAAAACCATTCCACAAATTTTCCCATGAGACTTTGAACAAATAGCTTGATGAATACATCTTCTTTCTGTACACCAAGAATCCCACATGCAACAATGATTGCTTTGATGTGATCTGGTAGATCTTGCATTTTCTCTCCATGAAACTTGGGAAGGTATTCCCATGATCTTTTTGGTAAGGCTAAATAATGGGCAAGGGCAAAGTGTCCAATCTGAGCCCCCCATGGCTAAGTTGCAACTGCTGCCATAATACAGGCTAAAACTCCAAAATCAAAGATTTAATAGGTTTGTAACGTAGAGTCACCAAACTCAAGCATGCATAGATAACTATAAAATTGAGGAAACTAATATTAGGCAATGATCTTCATTTCCTCCCCAGTAGGGTCGCCAAAAATTTGATAGTGAATAGATTGTACTTTGAGAAAATGTGTGCAAATCTAACCCTGAATGCCCAAGTGAAAGGACAAATCAACACCAACAGTTGGATAGATTATTATGGAATTGATATCCTTCCTCTAAATTTTAGTGGGTACAGCTCCCCATATGAGATATTCAATGAATCAAATGTGAATTCTTTTAACCAGAAAGCACAAAAGGATATCAAGCATCTATCCATAAATATAGCGTAGATGCATAAACTTAATGAGTGGAAAGAAAGAAAATAGAATATAGAAGATTAGACAAAGCTCATTTGTTGTATATTGCATTACAAAAGATAAAGGCCAAGGAATAATTTCCATTCTCCTAAGAAAAGAAGAATCAAAACTTCTAGAAGATCTTGATATCAAAATGCATTCAGAAAATAGCACATCTAATGCACTTAAAAAAAACCAAAAGTTACAAGAACATAACCATCATTGGAAAGAAAACTAGATAGACTCAAAGTTCTAATTTGTAGATATCTTTCAAACTTCCCTTCTTTAAGATGTAAAAGACTACACAGATCCTATTACACACTACATCAGAAAATGAAAACCATCTCCCCTACATTACATGTCAAAATCAAATTCCCCTTTAATCACTAGCACAAAATCTAGCAAACAAAGCTCCATTTTGCTATAGCTACAAAGTCTACTTTCTTCTCTCAAAAAATTGGAAAATCTCTCCTTTGGAAAATTAGAATCCTCTCTTTAAAGTAGTGTAAAATCTCCTTCTAGAAAAGGAAGAATATCCCCACTACTCTATTGTTGCATTATCATATATTTATCACCTCCCCTTTTCCTGTGGCTATTTAGTTTTCCTAACTGAATCTTGAAAAAAAATTTGTTTTCCCCTTTCTTTAGGTTTTTATATCATTATAAAAATAGTCTTATATCTTTGCAAATTCGTGGCCCCTATGGTATACTCATGCTGATAGGTGGCATTTGCTTGTGATAAGGTTCTCTCATGATTTTGTAACTATTATTGATAGTTTTGATAGTGCTCTACTCAGTCGGTTGTAACTCGTGAACCAGGAATAATTTCAAAGATTTCTCTAGTGAGATTGTGCATAACTTACCTATTAAAAACATATCCAAAATTGATCCAAATCCAATTGTGCAATTGGAAGTTATGCCCCCCACATTGAGACCCAATTTTGTGATTTGCATTTTGTAATTTTTATTGCTAAGCTAATAGAGGTGCAAACAGTGATGCATACCTCATTATTTTGAATACATTTTGGATATCACTCCAGTCAAAAGCTGGAAAGCTAGGATTGGAAACACATATCCAAAATTGAGCCCAATCCAACGGTTGAATTGTGAGATATGACCTCTGAAACATGACTGTTTATTTTTTATCAAAGAATTCGTGTTTGTAGGTTGTATTCTTGCATGGTGTTTTGGCCTTGTCCAAACCTCATGGTGACAAATGATATCATTAGGTTTTATGAGGAAAGAGCATTTCAAAAATTTGTGTGTCTCCCCTATTTTTATAGCAACCCCATGGAGATGTAACTTGCATTGGAGAACCAATATTGTTAGCCATGTCACCCACTACATTAGATTGACCATCCTTGCTTATGGTAATAAGAATGCATTGCATTAAGGGTGGTGCCTATTCAAAGTATAGACAGTTGGGAGGTATGATCATTCAAGATGCTACTTGAGTGCTCAAATTTGCACTTCAGTCATCGAACACTACCTATATCTTCACTTATATCAAGCCCGCATTATAGGGAGACCACTATCTTTGCTTGAACTACAATGATCACAAAATGAGTCTTGTATATCTTTGAGTTTCAAACCTTTGTGTCTACATATATGGACATATTTTATCTAAATTTAACCAACCTCTAAAAGCTCGAACTTCTTTGAGTTTGAATACTAAACTTCTAAATTAATGAACATTGAAGATTCACCATGATGTTATTTTATTCTTTGACTAAAGTGCATCCCCAAATTATGGCCTCTGAACCTTTTCTCTACATTTCTTTAGATGAATGAATCATACATGTGAACCTCTTAGAATAGATCACCGAACCTGCATGAGCACATTGAACTATTTTGAACAAATTTGAACTACTTCGAACTTCAATTCGAAGTGGTTCAAAAACTATGTACTTGAAGTTTGAAATATTGAAAGTTTGAAATATCAAACTCACTGAACCTTTGCAACTACTAAACTGAAGAAAACTGATCATGAATTGTGAACTTTTCTAAGTTGACCATTCTACACTTTGAACCATGAGTCTGAATTCTACTTGTTGAACCTACAGGATGGATCATCTGAACCACTGAACCATTTTGAACCACTTTGAACCTCAATTGAAAGAACTTCAAAGAGGCTCAAAACCTAAAGCTAAATGTTTTAGAACTATGACCATATTGGGTACTAACACGGGCTCTAACTGTGGGACTAATTTTGATGCCAAATCTGAGAATCTGAGAAATCTTTGGCAAAAGATAAGTGCCTTATCCATTGATCAGATGGAGTCAACAAAAAAAAGAAGATTGGGAACTACTTGCAGAGAGGCCAGAGGTGAGCAGGGCAAAAAAAACTAACCAAACGACTAAACTATCAGCAATCACGAAGCTTACACATTATTCAAACTACACTATGCACACCAAAAAGATATTTACAAAATATATACAAAGGTAAGAAAAGAACCTACCATGAGAACTGGAAAAAAAAGAAGTTATGTGAATCCATTTATCAGTTGGGAGAAATAGCAACCTTTTCGCATCAGCAAACCATGTCCCAATTGAGCAGCTCCATACCATCGCTTGTTGATGACTCTTTTGATATCGATCTTCAAACTGAAAAGACACATGCATATGTTGATCCAGCTCTCTTTTCTAAACAGCCATAACTTATCATAGCACTCTTCTAATTGATCTTTTAAATTCATAGGGTTAGATTCCACTTGTGTTTGCTGCAATATGGTAGTAATGAAATGTTGTAGCATAGTATGCAATTCCACTTCATCAGAACTCATAGATGTTTTAACTTGTGAAGGCCTTTTATCATTATTGCTTGTTGAGAAAATCAAAGACTGAATGGTTTGACCCACCACACTCTTCAAAAGATCTCCTTGCTTCATCACTACTTTAGATTGTAAGCATTCATCTTGCTATGGTACATATGAGAAAGATTCAAAGACAGAAGTGTCATACCCTTCTTCGCTATCCATCAATTTTTTCTCTTGTTGATAAACCATATCATGCTGATTTGAATCAATAACAGAGAGGGCATTAGCAACTTTAGAAGCAAAGCCTTGACATTCTGGAAAAAGAGAAGCCTATGATAACCCTTCATTTGACTCATATGCAACAAGTCCTTCACTTGCAACTAGTACATTTGAGTTGGTCATTAGTTTGTCTGATTGAGAAACATACTCCCCATTATTTTCAATATGCGGGCACTAGAACCTTGTCATCTTTAAAGCATTATCTTTAGCCAACAAAGGTTCTTGAAAATCTTCATCATTCAAAAATATTAGATTCTGAAAAAGAGAAAAATTGGGAGTGGATTTGGTTTCTTCTAGAACATGCTTCTTCTTTGTAGCTTCCTCATCAATGTAGAGTTGCTATCCACAAATATATTCTTTCATTGGTGGAGTCTTTATAGCTTTCATACCACTAAGAATCAAGGCATCTTCCAACCTGGTTGCTTCCCTTTGTGCATCCACCAAATTTTTCACTCTAAGGCATTGTAACCAAAACTTGACCTTAGCATTCATAGCAGCAATGAAGAAGCATACCTTATTACTTTCAATACGTTGGTGGACTAGAGGAATTTTACTAACATTCTAGTTAAATCTATCAATAAACTCCCTTACAGATTCATCTTCTCTCATCTGAATTTGAATAAGATTTACCAACAATTGATAGGAATCAACTGAAGGTTGAAATCTCTCAAGGAATCTCCCCTTAAGATCATCCCAAGTTGTGATGCATCCATCTTGTAAATTCTAAAACCATTTCATAGCTTTTCCCATGAGACTTTGAACAAACAGCCTGATGAATAAATCTTCTTCCTACACATCAAGAATCCCACATGCAACAGTAACTACTTTGATGTGATTAGTCAGATCTTGTGTTTTCTCTCCATGAAACTTGGGAAGGTATTCCCATGATCTTTTTTGTAAGGTTGAATAAAAAGCTAGGGCAAATGGTCCAATCTGAGCCCCCCACGGCTGAGTTGCAACTACTACCATAATACAGGGTGAAACTTCAAAATCAAAGTTTCAATTGGTTTGTAACATAGAGTCGCAAATCTCTTGCATGCAATGATAACCATAAAATCAAGGAAACTAATGTTAGGCAATGATCTTCATTTCCTCCTTAGTAGAGTTGCCAAAAATTTGTTAGTGAACAGATTGTCCTTTGAGAAAATGCATGCAAATCTAACCCTGAATGCCCAAGTGAAAGGACAAATCAACACCAACAGTTGGATAGGTTATTATGGAATTGATAACCTTCCTCTGAATTTTATCAAGTATAGCTCCCCGTATGAGATATTCAATGAATCAAATGTGAATTCTTTTAACCAGAAAGCACAAAAGGATATCAAGCATCTATCCATAAATATGGCATAGATGCATAAACTTAATTACTGGAAAGAGAGAAAATAGAATATAGCATATTACACAAAGCTCATTTGTTGTATATTGCATTACAAAAGACAAAGGCCAAAGAAATAATTTCCATTCTCCTGAGAAAAGAAGAATCAAAGCTTCAAGAAGATCTTGATATCAAAATGCATTTAGAAAATAGCTCATCTGATGCACTTAAATAAAACTGAAAGTTACAAGAACATAACCATCAGTGGAAAGAAAACTAGATAGACTCAAAGTTCTAATTTGCAGATATCTTTCAAACCTCCCTTCTCTAAGATTTAAAAGACTACATAGATCCTATTACACACTACATCAAAAAATAAAAACCATCTCTCCTACATTACATCTCAAAATCAAATTCCCTTTTAATCACTAGCACAACTCTAGCAAACAAAGCTCTGTTCTACTACAGCTACAAAGTCTACTTTCTTTTCTTAGAAAATAGGAAAATCTCCCCCTTGTAAAATCAGAATCCTCTCCCTAAAGCAGCATAAATTATCCTTCTAGAAAAGGAAGAATATCCCCCCAACTCTATTGTTGCATTGTCATATATTTATCACCTTCCCTTTTCCCGTGGCTTTCCAATTTTCCTAACTGAATCTTGAAAAACTTTTTGTTTTCCCCTTTCTTTAGGTTTTTATATCATTATAAAAATAGTCTTATATCTTTGCAAATTGTTGGCCCCTATGGTGTACTCATACTGACAAGTGGCATTGGCTGGTGATGAGGTTCTGTCATGATTTTGTAACTATCATTGACAATTTTGACAGTGCTCTACTCAGTTGGTTGTAACTTGTGAACTAGGAATAATTTCATAGATTGCTCTAGTTAGATCATGCATAACTTGGCTCTTAAAAACATATCCAAAATTGTGCCAAATCCAACTGTGCAACTGGAAGTTATGCCCCCTACACTTGAACCCAATTTTGTGATCTACATTCTGTAATTTTTATTACTGACCTGATAGAGGTGCAAATAGTGATGAATATCTCATGATTCCAGATACATTTTGGATATCACTCAAGTAACAAGCGAGAAAACTTGGATTACAAACACATATCCAAAATTGAGCCTGATCCAACAGTTGAATTGTGAGATATGACCTCTGAAACATGGATGTTTATTTTTTATCAGAGAATTCAAGTTTGAAAGTTGTATTCTTGCATGGTGTTTCGGGCTTGTCCAAACCTCATGGTGACAAATGATATGATTGGGTTTTAAGAGGAAAGAGCATTTCAAAAAATTGTGTGTCTCCCCTATTTTTACAGCAACCCCATGGAGATGTAACTTGCATTGGAGAAACAATATTGTTAGTCATGTCACCCACTGCATTAGATTGACCATCCTTGCTTATGATAATAAGAATGCACTGCATTTAGGGTGGCGCCTATTCAAAGTATGGATAGTCAGGAGGTATGATCATTTAGGATGCTACTGGAGTGCTCAAATTTTCACTTCAATCATCAAACACTACCTATATCTTCACTTATATTAAGCCCACATTATAGGGAGACCACTATCTTTGTTTGAACTACAATGATCATAAAATGAGTCTTGTATATCTTTGAGTTTCAAACCTTTGGGTCTACATATATGGACATATTTGATCTAAATTTTACAAACCTTGAAAAGCTCAGATTTCTTTGAATTAGATCTTTGAGTTTGAACACTGAACTTCTGAATTAATGAACTTTGAAGATTCACCATGATGGTATATTATTCTTTGACTAAAGCGCATCCCCAAATTATGGCCTCTGAACCTCTACTTTGCATTTCTTCAGATGAATCACTTGAACCACCAAAACCAAGCCACTAAATCATACATGTGAACCTCTTAGAATAGATCATCAAATCTACATGAGCACATTGAACTATTTTGAACCACTTTGAGCTGCTTACAAACTTCAATTTTAAGTGGTTCAAAAACTATGTACTTGAAGTTTGAATTGTTGAAGCTTTGAAACATCAAACTCACTGAACTTTTGCAACTACTGAACTATCAAAAATTGATCATGAATTGTGAACTTTTCTAAGTTGACCATTCTTCATTTTGAACCATGAGTCTAAATTTTGCTTGTTGAACCTGCAGGATGGATCATCTAAACCACTGAACCATTTTCATCCACTTTGAACCTCAGTTGAAGCACTTCAAAGAGGCTCAACACCTAAAACTAAAAATTTTAAAACTATGACCATATTGGGTACTAATAGGGGCTCTAACTATGGGACTGATTTTGATGCAAAATTAGAGAATCCTAGCAATATCTAGCAAAAGACAAGTGCCTTATCCATTGGGTAGATGGAGTCAACAAAAAAAAGAAGACCGGGAGTTGCTTGCAGAGAGGGTGGAGATGAGCAGGGCAAAAAAATCTAACCAAACACCTAAACTATCAGCAAGCATGAAGCTTGCACATTATTCAAACTAAACTACACACACCAAAAAGATATTTAAAAAATATATACAAAGGTAGGAAAAGAACCTACCATACAAACCGAAAAAAATAAGAAGTTATGTGAATCCATTTATCGGTTGGGAGAAATAGGAGCCTTTCTGCATCAGCAAACCATGTCTCGATTGAGCAGCTCGATACCATCACTTGTTGATGACTCTTTCGATGCCAATTTTCAAACTGAAAAGACACATGCATATGTTGATCCAACTCTCTTTTTTGAACAGCCATAACTCATCATAGCACTCTTCTAATTGATCTTCCAAATTCATAGGGTTAGATTCCACTTGTGTTTGCTGCAATATGGTAGGAATGAAATGTTGTACCATAGTATGCAATTTCACTTCATCAAAACTCATAGATGTTTTAACTTGTGAAGGCCTTTTATCATTAGTGCTTGCTGAGAAAATCAAAGACTGCATGGTTTGACACACCACATTCTTTGAAAGATCTCCTTGCTTCATCACTACTTTAGATTGTAAGCATTCCTCTTGTTGTTATACATATGAGAAAGATTCAGAGAGAGAAGTGTCATACCTTCGCTATCCGTCAATTTTTGCTCTTGCTGATACACCATATCATGCTGATTTGAATCAATAATATAGAGGGCATTAGCAACTTTAGAAGCAAAGCCTTGACATTTTGAAAAAAGAGTAGCCATTAATAACCCTTCATTTGACTCATATGCAACAAGTCCTTCACTTGCAACTAGTACATTCGAGTTGGTCATTAGTTTGTCTAATTGAGCAACATACTCCTCATTATTTTCAATATGTGGGCAGCAGAACCCTATCATCTTTAAAGCATTATCAGCTAAAAAAGGTTCTTGAAAATCTTCATCATTGAAAATAGTTAGATTCTAAAAAAGAGAAAAATTGGGAGTGGATTTGGTTTCTTCTAGGACATGCTTCTTCTTTGTAGCTTCCTCATCAATGTAGAGTTGTTGTCCACAAATATATTCTTTCATTGGTGGAGTTTTTATAGCTTTCATACCACTAAGAATCAAGGCATCATCCAGCCTGATTGCTTCCCTTTGTGCGTCCACCAAATTTTTCACTCCAAGGCATTGTAACCAAAACTTGACTTCAGCATCCATAGCAGCAATAAAGAAGCATACCTAATTACTTTCAATAGGTTTGTGGACTAGAGGAATTTTACTAACATTCTGGTTAAATCTATCAATAAACTCCCTTATAGATTCATATTCTCTCATCTAAATTTGAATAAGATTTACCAACAATTGATAGGAATCAACTGTGGGTTGAAATCTCTCAAGGAATCTCCCCTTAAGACAATCCCAAGTTGTGATACATCCATATTGTAAATTCTAAAACCATTCCGCAGCTTTTCCCATGAAACTTTGAACAAATTTCTTGATGAATACATCTTCTTCCTACACACCAAGAATCCCACATGCAACAGTAACTGCTTTGATGTGGTCAGTTAGATCTTGCATTTTGTCTCCATGAAACTTGGGAAGGTATTCCCATGATCTTTTTGGTAATGCTAAATAACAGGCTAGGGCAAACAATCTGGTCTGAGCCCCCCATGGCTGATTTGCAACTGCTGCCATAATATAGGTTGAAACTCCAAAATCAAAGATTCAATAGGTTTGTAACGCAGAGTCGCCAATCTCTTGCATGTAGAGATAACCATAAAATCGAGGAAAATAATGTTAGGAAATGATCTTTGTTTCCTCCCCAGTAGAGTCGCCAAAAATCTATTAGTGAATGGATTGTCCTTTGAGAAAATGCGTGTAAATCTGACCCTAAATGCCCAAGTGAAAGGACAAATCAACACCAATAGTTGGATAGGCTATTATGGAATTGATAACCTTCCTCTAAATTTTATCAGGTATAGCTCCTCATATGAGATATTCAATGAATGAAATGTGAATTCTTTTAACTAGAAAGTACAAAAGGATATCAAGCATCTATCTGTAAATACAGCATAGATGCATAAACTTAATGACTAGAAAGAAAGAAAACATAATATAGCAAATTACATAGAGCTCATTTGTTGTATATTGCATTACAAAAGAGAAAGGCCAAAGGAATAATTTCCATTCTCCTGAGAAAAGAAGAATCAAAGCTTCAAGAAGATCTTGATATCAAAATGTGTTCAGAAAATAGCACATCTGATGCACTTAAAGAAAACTGAAAGTTACAAGAACATAACCATCAATGGAAAGAAAACTACATAGACTCAAAGTTCTAATTTGCAGATATCTTTCAAACCTCCCTTCTTTAAGATTTAAAAGACTACATAGATCCTATTACACATTGCATTATAAAGTTGAAACCATCTCCCCTACATTGAATTTCAAAATCAAATTCCCCTTTAATCACTAGCACAAAATCTAGCAAACAAAGCTTTATTTTGCTATAGCTACAAAGTCTGCTTTCTTCTCTCAGAAAATTGGAAAATCTCCCCCTTGGAAAATTAGAATCCTCTCCCTAAAGTAGCGTAAAATCTCCTTTTGGAAAAGGAAGAATATCCTCCCTACTCTATTTTTGCTTTGTCATATATTTATCATCTCCCCTTTTCTCGTGGCTTTTTAGTTTTCCTAATTGAATCTTGAAAAAAAAATTGTTTTCCCCTTTCTTTAGGTTTTTATATCATTATAAAAATAGTCTTATATCTTTGCAAATTCTTGGCCCCTATGGTATACTCATGCTCATAGGTGACATTTGTTGGTGATGAGGTTCTGTCATGATTTTGTAATTGTCGTTGACAGTTGTGACAGCACTCTACTCAGCCGGCTATAACTCATTAACTAGGAATAATTTTAAAGATCACTCCATTTAGATCATGCATATCTTGCCTCTTAAAGACATGTCCAAAATTGAACCAATTCCAACTATGCAATTGGAAGTTATGCCCCCTGCACTGAGACCCAATTTTGCGATCTACATTCTGTAATTTTTATTGCTAAGCCGATAGAGGTGCAAATAGTGATGCACATCTCATGATTCCAAATACATTTTGGATATCACTCTAGTCAGAAGCTAGAAAACTAAGATTGCAAACACATATCCAAAATTGAGCCCAATCCAATTGTTGAATTGTGAGATATGACCTCTGAAACATGACTGTTTATTTTTTATCAAAGAATTCATGTTTGTAGGTTGTATTCTTGCATGGTGTTTTGGGCTTGTCCAAACCTCATGGTGAAAAATGATATGATTGGGTTTTATGAGGAAAGAGCATTTCAAATTGTCTCCCCAATTTTTACAGCAACCCCATGGAGATGTAACTTGCATTGGAGAACCAGTATTATTAGCCATGTCACCCACTGCATTAGATTGACCATCCTTGCTTATGATAATAAGAATGCACTACATTCAAGGTGGCACCTATTCAAAGTATCGATAGTCAAGAGGTATGATCATTCAGGATGCTACTCAAGTGCTCAAATTTGCACTTCATTCATTGAACACTGCCTATATCTTCACTTATATCAAGCCCGCATTATAGGGAGACCACTATCTTTGCTTGAACTATAATGATCACAAAATCAGCCTTGTATATCTTTGAGTTTCAAACCTTTGGGTCTACATATATGGACATATTTGATCTAAATTTAACCAACCTTGAAAAGCTCTAATTTCTTTGAGTTAGATCTTTGAGTTTGAACATTGAACTTCTGAATTAACGAACTTTGAAGATTCACCATGATGGTATTTTATTCTTTGATTGAAGTGCATCCCCAAATTATGGCTTCTAAACCTCTACTCTGCATTTCTTAAGATGAATCACTTGAACCACCAAAACCAAGCCACTGAATCATACATGTGAACCTCTTAGAATAGATCATTGAACCTGCATGAGCACATTGAACTATTTTGAACCACTTTGAACTGCTTCGAACTTTAGTTTGAAGTGGTTCAAAAACTCTATACTTGAAGTTTGAACTATTGAACCTTTGAGACATCAAACTCACTAAACCTTTGCAACTACTAAATTGGCAAAAACTAATCATGAATTGTGAACTTTTCTAAGTTGACCATTCTACACTTTGATCCATGAGTCTTAATTTTGCTTGTATTGAACCTGCAGGATGGATCATCTAAACCACTGAACCATTTTGAACCACTTTGAACCTCAGTCCGAAGCACTTCAAAGTGGCTTCACACCTGAAACTAAAAGTTTTAAAACTGTGACCATATTGTGTACTAACACACCTCTTACCCCTTAATTGTGGTCTTCATATTTAAGAAAAATTTTACTTTTGTTGCCACAGATAATACTTGTGTTTGAGGCCTTAATTAACACCTTCATATACACGA
Source organism: Cupressus sempervirens (assembly GCA_028749045.1). Lineage (NCBI taxonomy): Eukaryota > Viridiplantae > Streptophyta > Pinopsida > Cupressales > Cupressaceae > Cupressus > Cupressus sempervirens. The sequence goes on from CM053785.1 coordinate 678,134,185, forward strand.
TGAAGGTGTCTCATTGTACTTGTATGGAACACTTATCAATGCATGTAAAGAACATGTTTAATTCTTTTTTTTTTTTAAATTAACAATGATAGTATAAATGATGAATTACCTATTTGAATGTGCTAATGTGTTTTAAACATATGGAAGTTTTATTTTACTTTTCTCTACAGTTAAATATTTTATTCCAATAGATTTAACTTACAATCAAATGTGCCTCAAATCTTACATCTATACAATTGATTTATTTCAATTATAGTGGAAGATGCTCAAAATAAATAAATGTTCAAGACTATCATTTACATCTTTCAAATGCCTTTGTTTTCAGTTTATAATCCTTGATTAGCAATTTCATCAAAATTAAAAATAGATAATTGAATGCTATATCATCCCACAAGTTTACATTAATTTTAGTTTTACAAAACTAATAGAATAATTACAATTATAATTCAATATCTATCACTTATTTATTATTAATTAAAGATGTTTCAATTCAATAACAATATTATTCAGTGTACTTATTGCACCCTTAGGTGCCGCTAGTATATAATATCCTATATCCCATACAATATTTAATATAACATAATACTATCCTATATAGTATATGTTATAAACTCATTACATTAATTATATGCAACAACCTATAACTATAAAGAGAATAAAAAGATAAATTTGTTTATTTGTCTCATTCTATAACAACCAAAACAACATAAAGTTGACCAATAGAATTTTAATCACATGGATTAAGGAGGAGAGAATCTCAACCTCTCACTAAGTTTGAATCCAAACCGTCCAATTCCCATGAGATTCCCTAGTATGGATGGTGAAGGATCGGGTATTTGATTTTCTTAGGTAATGATTTTTTTGCTTTGGTATTAGGATTGGGGGGAAAATTCAACACGATTTCTAAAGTGCTTTTGGACATTTGTAGACTTTTTTTTTTTTCGTATTGTCACTTTTTGGCCCACCATGATCCTGCACATACCCTAATTATTATGGAGATTGGTTGCTCAGGTATATGCACCCATAAGTAGTTTCCAAGTAAATACCAATTCTTACATGTCAAATATGAACATCATTATCAAAATATCCTTAGTTAATATTACCCTCAAATTTTTGATATTATCTTTAGAAATACTTTATTTTTATTAGATTGAATAGTCATGTTAGAGTTGATTTAATCACTTACTCATAAATGAAGATTGGAACTATTATGAGATTGTGTAATAAATAGAGCACTATGATCATGAGAGATACAAATATGAAACAATATAAATCACTCTTATATTTAAAATTTATAAAATCAACAAGAGATTGAATTTGAAAATAAAAATCCAAAGGTGAATGTAAGATTGGGTCAAATGGGAAAAAACAAGGCCATAAAATAAATCACAAAATATGCTATAGAATTAAGATATGGATTAGAAATGAGAAAGGGGAATCACCTAGCTCCAATGAGTGTTGAGTGTCACATTCATTCTCATGATAAATGAGTTCATATGAACTACTAATCATGAAACATGGGTCAATGTGTTGGACTCAAAAACTACATAGTTGAATCTTGATAGCAATATCACAATTGGACTTGTTCTAGAAAGCATATCCTACTTATCGAGGGGAATCAAAATATGAGAAAATATGAAAAATATGATAAAATAATCAAAATATACATATCTTGAATTTATAAGTCTTTAAAAGTAAAACTCTAGAGATATGTATGTTGAGTGAATGAATTTATGGAATGTAAAAAAATGTACTAAATAAAATTATCCACACTAATTAAATAAATACAATTGACAAGCAAACATTAGCATAAATTAAGTTAGTATAAAATCAATAGCTTATGGATTAGATTTTGTGTATATTTTTAACATCAACATTTTGGATCACACTCAATGATCCATCATCATGATGCATGAAATCAAAAGATGCATAACAAAAGATACAAACACAATCTATCATCATCCTTGGTTAATCAATTTTGGTGTCTGGCAAAATTCAGCCCGAATAACCATAACAATAATTTTTATGGTGTTCAACAAAATCTGGACCGAAGAACCATGATGGTTATTAATGTGTTCAAAAAAATTTGGCCTGAAGAACAATGATAACACTTAACTTCAACACTTTTTGTGTTAGAGCATAGATCAACTATTGATAAGATCATCACCTTACAATAGTGATCTTAAACATGTGAAAGATTGTCATCTTTGATTTTACAAGTTTGTAAACAATCTACTTTTCAATTATTCATGAATATATAAATTGAAAATGTATTTACAAACTTATCATACCAAGTTTACCTCTGAAGTAATCTATTTTCATTCTTGCAAGAGGCTTGGTGAAGATGTCAACGTTTTGATCATTAGTGCTGATATAAATCAGCTTGATCACATTTCTTTCAACCATATCTATGATATAATGGTATGGAGTTTTGATATGCTTTGAGTGATTATGGAAGGCTAGATTAGTAGAAAGTTTGATGCATCTCTAGTTATCACAATGAATCATTGTGGGATCTAGTTGCTTTCCAAACAATCTAAATAATAGCTTTCTCATCCATACTTCTTCATGAGCTCCCATGGAGGCTGTCATATATTCAACTTTGGTGGAACTCAAGGAAACTGTAGGCTATTTTCTACTAAACCATGATATCATTTTTGAACCAAGACTAAAACAACATCTTGTTGTACTATTGTAGTTTATGGAGCAACCAGCCCAATCAAAATCAGTATAACTGTTGACACAAAATTTTGCACCCTTGCCTAAATTCTTGACCTAAAGACAACCTTGTGTAACATGGAAATAATCTACAAAGTGTGGGACTTTGCAATCAGAGATTGATTCTTCGGAGAAGGTCGTCTTCCTTACTATCAAGGTGCATCTAACTACTTCTTGAGAGGAAAGGGGAGAATGAGATGCATGAAAATCAAACTACCTATTCTAATCTAGAAGGGGTGATACACCAAATAGTATTTTGATCTAATTCCTCCTAATAATTTCACTAGAATCCAATAGACTTCAAAAGACATACCACTATCTATATTCCTTCAATCTTAACACCATAGAAAAGTCAAGAAGATAACAAAACTAAACAAGGAATACAACTGATTCACTTAATAGATTAGTTAACTGCAAAAGAACATAATTATATGATATTGAAATTGCTAGAATACATTTAGAAAGATGAGGTATTAGCTAGATGACACAAATCTAACTAACTGAGAATGGATGTAACAGTAGTGATTTCTATTAAATAGGAGCCAAGAAAAATTATAGAGAATATATGCAGAAGACCAAAAAAGAGATATCTTTGAAGAGCAACAAAACTTCCCTTTTATAGGGTATAGGCATAACCTAGATACAACCTTAAATTTGGCTCTATTGATCATGAGATTGGATTCCAGGTCAAAGCAATAATTGAGAATCTAAAGAAAATCTGATCATGAAGTACAACTACCCACAAGAAATGATAGAAGAAAAAGGGAAAGAGTACACTCAACCACAAGAGATCAAATCAAAGCTAGATCAATCATGATATGCATTTAAGAAGCATGGAGTGTAGCGATGTTGAGGACACCAAAAAATGGTTTAGATGACAAATCATTTCTCCTTCATCTTTACAACTGCTACATGTTTTACATTTATATCAAGCCACATTAGCCAAATCAGCAAGTCAACTAAAGCCAATCATTTCTTCTGCCACGTGGCTCTATACCCTTGAAACATTTTTCCACCTTGCCAGCATTCATCTTTAAATTATTGACCTATGCTCATAACAGTTCCTAGCCTTGCAACTCATTTTCTTTGTTAACCATTTGACCCTATGAAATTGTGACCTCTTCATATTATGCCTTTATCATTGATTCATAGCTTGTTTTCACATTATCCCCTTAACTATTGTGACCTTGTGCTTAATGTGAAATTAACCTTTTGCACCATCATCGCAATTTGGACTTAGTAACCCTCTGTTCGCATGATGATGTGAATCCATTCACCTTACCTTTTTCACTCCATCAAAACTATTAGACACGAGGTCCCTTAATATCATGCAATACTATGACAATTGCTTAAGCCAACTATTTTGTGCCATCACAGCTTCACAACTATCTATCATAACTGTGGATCATACCCTGCAAAGCTTTGAGAATAACCTTCCAACCATGATCACATCATTAGAACTACCAACTAATCATTTTCATTTACCATTGTGAATGATTGAAGCCATTACATTGACTATCATTACACTATCACCATTCAAATCATTAACCCAAAGGTTAACCCTATCATGGTGTGCACAAGGCATTTTGTTGCCTCACAACCTTAACCATGATTTTCCCTAAACCTCTTGTGACAATGTGAACAAGATCTTTTCGTAACTTTGCCAATTGAGATGCTAAGCCTATGAACAAGTGAATGAGGTATTTCACAGCATCTCCACTCTAACCTCAGGTTATCCTTGACCACCTACGATGATGCAAAAGCACATAAAACTTGACTACTGCAATTAACTTCTCATGATCATAGCTTGAAACTTATTGAGTTAAAATTACATGTGATAATGCAATTCAAGTTAATCACTCCATCACAACTTGTTCTTGAGTATTAGCTTTTTGAATTGCAAAGCCATGATGATAGTGATATTGACCGCATCATACCTTTGTGGCCACCTTTGACAGTTAAGCCTTGACTGGAGCGATCGAGTGGAAAGGGGTTTCACATCATCACAACTCAAATACTTACAGGAAAATTTATAAGGCTTTAGGGATATAAAAGGAAAAATCAAAGTATGATGTATCTCTATTAGCTTGCATGATAATTAATGAACCAATCAAATGAACATAGACATGGTTGTCACCCTGGATATTCAAAATTTAGGAAGGGGGGCAAAAATAGTTAACATTTCTAGCAACTTAGAGGGGAGCTTTCTTGCTAAGCATGGACTAATGGCCTTGAGCAATCCATTAGGCTAGAATCACAAAAAATCAACCTTTTATTCCATTTATATCTTCACAAAACTCTGCCTCTCCTGCAACTACAAAACTTCAAAAACTTGACATCTCTTGGAGATGGTATGTGCCTGTGCACTTATTGAAAATATGAAACTACTCTACTAGATATAGAAAACCTTAACCTTCTTTAGAAGCAAGGTTTAAAGAGAATTCCATTAACTAGAATTGGAAAAATACCACCATCAAACCTGGAAAGCTAAAAAGCATTGGCTTCCTTACAACTGTTGATAACATATAGCCCACTCCACATAGCATCAAATTTGGACTACCTACTAGGTTTAGCTCTATCTACATCCCACTTGAGAACAAGGTCTCCTTATTTGAAAACTTTGGTTGTAGCCTTTTTGTCAAAAATTCTCTTGGATTGTTGTTGGCATGCCTCAAGTATATGCATAGCTTTTTGTCTCTTCTCTTCTAATTCAATCAGTTCTTTCAGCCTGATTATCATAACATCATTCTTAGCTAGCTCCAATTGGTGAGTTAGTTCAAGAGAAAGGAATTCAACTGAAGTAGGAATTCTTGCTTCTTGTCCATATACCAGCATAAAAGTTCAGTTCCCAACCACTCTCTTGGGTGTAATTCTCTCATCCTAAAGTGAAGTCCTTAACTTGGCATGTCAACACCTTTGGTTATCTTCAGTTGTTATTTTTATTATTCTAATGAGGTTCTTGTTGGAGGATTAAGCCAAGCCATTCCCTTGGGGATAATAATTTGAGGGAGTGCTCAAATATATTTCATGTTCTAGAGCACAAGAGCATATATGAGTTCCAACAAAAGAGTTGGCATTATCTGATATGATAGTTGATGGAATACCAAATCTAGTCACAATTATATTAAGGAATTCAACCACTAAATCTTTTGTCGCATCTCTCAAAGCTACTACATTTTTCCATCTTGTGAAATAATTTGTGGCTGCCATCTTGTGAAATAATCTGTGGCTGCCAAGATCCTTTTGTGACCAAAACTAGATGGTAGATTTATTGGAACAATAAAATATAAACCTCATTGAGCAAAGGGTTGGTCAACTTGAATAGAATGGAGAGGAAGGGCAGCCAATCTTTGTTTTCCTAAGAAGAATGCACATTTCTCACATTTTCTCACCCACCTATGATAGTCATTGAATAGGGTTGACCAATAATAACCAGCCCTCGTTATCTTCATTGTTGTGATCCTGGCTGAGAAATGACCACCAACGGGCCATCATGAAACTATTTCAACAATCTGTTGATCTAATTAGTTTTGATACACCTCAATAGGTCTCCATTAGAATCTTTTCTAAACAATATTCCATCTACCAAGACATAAGGAATAGATTGTAGCTTGAATTGTCTTCTCTTGGCTTTGTCTAGGCCTTGGGAATGTCTTCCTTCTATCAAAAAGGTAGTCATGTCCTGTAACCAATCTTTCTAATTTTCATTCTCTACTAGTTACTCACCTTGTATTAAGAGGGCAACTTCCTTAGGTGTCTCAAAAGATGAATCCATCTATTCACACAATCTCTTGTCTCTCACAAGTTTAGTGATTTTAATATCAATGTCATATTCAATGACTTTGGTAATCCATCTAACTCTCTTTTCATTGATATCCTTGTTCAACAGGAACTCCTTCTCACTTGTATGTGGGACCAAGAGTTGGACCTTGTTATGAGATAGAAGATGTCTAAACCTTTTGAGAGCCCTTATAATAGCAAGGACTTTCTTCTCTACATAGCTATATTTTCTTTCATAATCTTTAAGCACTTCACTAAAGAAAGAAACCAACTGCTCTAAATTATCTTCATTCAACTATGTTAGAACAACTGATATGCTTAACTGTCCTCCAAGAGAGTAAAGGATCAAATCTCTATTATAAATGGGGTTGACAAGAGTGGGAGCTAATGCAATTGATTTCTTGATCTCCTTAAAATTGGCCTTCCCTTCTTTGGTCCAAGTGAACATCATATTCTTCTTCAACATGGTTGTGAGAGGTTTCACCATGGAAGCAAGATCAGGAATGAACCTTCTTATGAAGTTTATCCTACCAAGAAATCTCTTCAATCATTTCTTGTGGTTGGGGAGTGTGAGAGAAAGAATTGCTTCCACTCTCTCTAGATCTATCACTAGCCCATCTCTTGATACAATGTGTCCTAGGAGCTTTCCTTGATCAGTGGAAAACACACACTTCTTTGTGTTTAGAGACACACCATACTCTCTGCACTTGATAAATTCCTACCTCAAATGATCAAATTAATTTGTAGCATGTCTTGAAAGGAAAGTTATATTATTAAGACATACTAGTACAAAATTCTCCAACACGCCCTTGAAGGCCATCTCTATTGCCTTTTGAAATGTGGCACCTACATTGGTTATTCCAAATGGCATTTTACAATAGGCATAGGTACCCCATTTTCTAGTGAAGGTTGTTTTATATTGGTCTGACTCTTGGATTAACACTTGATTATAGCCTGAATAACCATCCAAGAAAGAAAACATTTATAAACCACTAACCTTGGACAAAATTTATTCCATAGAAGGAAGAGGATAGTGATCTTTAAGAGAAGCCTCATTAAGGTCCCTAAAATCTACACATAACCTAATATCTCCATTCTTCTTCCTCATAGGAACAAGATTAGCTACCCATGAGGAGTGCTTAATATGGAAAATTATATTAGCCTCTATAAGCTTCGATATCTCTTTTCTCATTAAAGGTTCAATCTTAGGGTTAACTAGCATTTACTTTTGTCGAACAAGCTTTGTATCATGATTTAAATCTATAGTATGTTGGGATAAACTTGGGTCAAAACCCTTTAAGTCTTCATATGTCCAAGCAATAGCATCACTAAATTCTTGACATAAATTAATGAAAACTTCTTGTTCAACATTAGTACATACCTTTCCCAAGTTAAGAGTCTTTCCATTAACAATGGTGATAGGTGTGCGGTCATCTCTCCTTGCAATCAAGTTTGAGCCCTTGCTTCTTTCTTGATTACCAAAGTTGAATATGCCATTTAATGTGATTAGATGTTTAGGAAACTTTTTGGAGTTTGGATTCACAATCTTATCCCCATACTAAATTTTCATATTAGACTGGTTTCTAGCAGAGAACTCTGCTTCATTTTGTAGGAAATTAACAATTTGCAAATTAGAATCAAATACTTGCCAATTAGTGCAATCATCTAGGACACCAAGCCAAAAGAAGAAGATTTAAAGCATTCTAGATAATTTTATTTACCACCATGAGAGGATTGTGTGTTCTTGATTTCAAGTGCACAATAATCAGATAATTACCTATGTCCATTGAAAATTAGGACTTCTAGGGATAGAGGTCTATAGAAAAATGAAACACAAACTCCTCTGTGGAGAGAATCAATGAAGGCTATTGTAAATGGGTAAGATTCTATAGAGGCATGAAAATATCATAATTTTATCCCTTAAATGTTATAAAAAGTAAGGAAAATTTAGATGACATGAAATAGGAGACAACACCATGGTTTCACTTTCTATTCCACAATTAGAGTGTTCTAGTGGAAAGCCTTTCTATTTTCCACTTTATACTGAAAAAATTGATTGCGGTAAAACAACTAAACTAAAAAATTCCAAAAATCTCATAACTTCATAAAATAGTTATATAGATTATTAGTTTCAAAGAGACACTAAAATAGAAACCTTCATGAACATCTCAAAAGAAAAAGCGATGAAGGGGCCAAAAACAAAAAATCAACATTCATCTAGTACATTACCAAATATAAATGTTGCACTTTCAAATGTTGTATTAAAGGAATGAAACTTATGAAAATGCAAGGAAGACTGCAGCATAAAATTTGGATAATTTAAGAAAGCATTCCTAGCTATAGGAAAAAAATGAAGACTTATCAAAAACATCCCATATCGTGTGAAAAGAGGAATGAAAATAACTCATGATAATGGCACAATGAGCAATGGAAAAGAAGGAATAGATCTACCCATAATAAACCATGGAATATGAGGCTTTGCAATTTTAGATGTCCCCATAAAGAAGCTTCTTGTAGGGAAATTATTGCTTGCACTAGATATTTGTGACAAAAATGTAGAGCAGTTCATAAATGATCCCGCCATACACAATGATAGGAAAAAAGGAATGAAAATCGTCATTGAAATCATAAAAGGAACTAATCACTAAAAAAGAGAGGCTAACAAACATGGTCACTCAATTGATTTGGAATGACCCCACCATAATACATTGTGGGACAAAAATAATAGAGAAGTAATCAATGTACAAAATCATTTCAATCATCTTGCAAGGCATTTAGTAGACTTTGAACCATTGGTCAACAATGCTAACTTGTTTTCCTTAAAATAGTAGGCCTTCAGCATAATTACTGTATATAATACATATTTTAATATGCATAGTAATTGTATAGTATAAATTTAATATACTATATACAATTGTTATATAGTATGTATATTTAGTTAAAATATATTTAATTATAGTGTGTGTGTGTGTGTGTGTGTGTGTGTGTGTGTGTGTATTGTATTATAGTATATATTAAATTATATAGTACATATTATAGTAATTAAAACTTAGTAATTATATAGTATATATTATAATAGTTATATAGGAACATATCTTATTTGTTCAAATGGGTCACAAGGGGTCATAGGTTATCCAATGACCCCTTTCAACCCATTCCATGAAAACATATGTTCCTAGGAGTCCTAGGACCCCAAGGACATATGTAATGTGAATGAATTGGTCAAAAGGGGTCATAGGGCACCCTATGACCACTTTCGACCCATTTGATGGCAACATATGTCCCTAGTGGTCATAGGATCCCTAGGAACATATCTCACATGCTAGAAATGAATGAAAGGGTCCATATGGAAACATATGACCCTTTTGACCCATTCAATGACAACATATGTCCTTAGGGGTCCTAAGACCCATAGATACATATCCCACATGTTCTATAGGGTTGAAAGCGGTCATAGGGAAACCTATGACCCTTTTTAATCCATTCAATGATAACATATCTCCCTAGGGTCCCTAGGACCTATAGTGACATAGTTCATGTGTTTAAAAGTGACAAAATGGGTCATAGGGCAACCTATGACCCTTTTTAGCCCATTAGATGACAATATATGTCCCTAGGGATCCTATGACCCCTAAAGACATATCTCATATGGTTGAAATGATTGAAAGGGGTCACCTATGACTCCTTTCAACATATTTCATGATAACATACTCCTAGGAAAATATTTCATTTATTCATATGGGTTGAAAGGGGTCATATGATAACCTATGACCCATTTTCACATATTTCATGATAACATATGTCCCTAAGAGACCTAGGACCCCTAGGGACATATTTCATTTGTTCATATGGGTTCTAAGGGTTCATAGGATATCTTATGACACCTTTTGACACATTTCATTGCAATATATGTCCCTGGGGCCCCTATGACACCTAGGAATAGATTTCATTTGTTCATATGGGTCAAAAGTGGTCGAAGAATAACCTATGACCACTTTCGACAAAATTCATGACAACATATGTCCTTAGGGGTCTTAGGACCCCTACAGACATGTTTCATTTGTTCATATGGGTTGAAAAGGGTCATAGGTTTGACATATTTCATGATAATATATGTCTCTAAGATGCTAGGACCCCTAGGGACATAATTCATTTGTCCATATGTGTCGAAAGGGGTCATAAGTTAATGTATTTCATGACAAAATATGTCCCTAGGGGTCCCAAGAACCCTAGAGACACATATCATTTATTCATATAATTTGAAAGGGGTCATAGGATAACCTACGACCCCTTTCGATACATTTCATGACAACATCTGTCATTAGGGGCCCTAGGACCCCTAGGACATAATTCATTTGTTCATATGGGTTGAAAGGGGTTAAATCAAATCTTTCAGGCATTTCATGATAACGTATGTCCCTAGGAGACCTAAGACCCCTATTGATGTAATTCATTTCGTCATATGGATCAAAAGGGATCATAAGATAATCTATGACTCCTTTTGACACATTTCGTGACAACATATGTCCCTAAGGGCCTTAGGACCCCTAGGGACATGTTTTAAGTGTTTATATGAGTTGAAAGGGGTCGTAGGATAACCTAGGACCCTTTTCCACAATTTTTGTGACAACATATGTCACTAGGGGCCCTAGAATCCCTAAGGATATGTTTCATTTGTTCATATGGGTTGAAAGGGGTCATAGGATAACTATGACCCCTTTCGACATATTTCATAACAACATATGTCCCAAGGGGTCTTACGAACTGTAGGGACAATTCATTTTTTCATATGGGTCAAAAGGGGTCAAAGGATAACCTATAATCCCTTTCAACACATTTCATGACAACATATGTCCCTAGGGGTCCTAAGACCCCTAGGGACATATTCCATTTGTTCATATGGGTCAAAAGTAGTCATAGGATAACCTATGACCGCTTTCAAAAAATTACATGACAACATATGTCCCTAAGGATCCTAGGGTCATATTTTAATTGTTCATATGGGTTAAAAAGGTTCTTTGGATAATCTAAAACCCCTTTCAACACATTTCATGATAACATATGTCCATAGGGATCCTAAGACCCCTAGGGACATATTTTATTTGTTAATATGGGTTGAAAGGGGTCATAGGTCCTTTCGACATATTGCATAACAACATATGTGCTACAGGTCCTAGTACTCCTAGGGACATATTTCATTTGTTAATATGGGTAGAAAGGGGTCATAGGATAACCTATGATCCCTTTCGAGACATTTCATGACAACATATGTACCTAGGGGTCCTAGGACCCCTAAGGACATATTTCATTTGATCATAAGGGTCAAAAGGGGTCATTGGATATCATATCACCCCTTTGGCCACATTTGATGACAACATATGTCCCTAGGGGTACCCCTAAAGACATATTTCATTTGTTCGTATTGGTTGAAAGGGGTCAATGATAACCTATGACCCCTTTCGACACATTTCATGACAACATATGTCCCTAGGGCTCTTAGGACCCCTATGGACTTTTTCATTTGTTCATATGGGTTGAAAGGGGTCATAGGATAACCTATGACCCCTTTCAACACATTTCATGATAACATATGTCCCGAGGGGTCCTAGGACCCCTAGGGACATATTTTATTTGTTCATATGGGTTGAAAGGGGTCAAAGGATAACCTATGACCCATTTCAACATATTTCATGACAATTAATGTCCTTAAGGACATATTGCATTTGTTAATATAGGTTGAAAAGGGTCATAGGATAACCTATGGCCCCTTTCGACATATTTCATGACAACATATGTCACATGTTTCATTTGTTAATATGAGTTGAAAGGGGTCGTAGGATAACCTATGACCCCTTTCGACACATTTCATGACAACATATATCTCTAGGACCCTTAAGAACATATTTCATCTGTTCATATGGATTTAAAGAGGTCATAGGTTCCTTTCAACACATTTCATGACAACATGTGTCCCTAGGGGTCTTAGGATAACTTATCGCCTCTTTTTACACATTTGATGATAACATGTGTCCCTAGGGGTCCTTGGATGCTAGGAACATATGAAAATTTGTTCATATGGGTCAAAAGGGGTCATAGGAGAACCTATGGCCTTTTTAAAACATTTCATGACAACATATGTGCCTAAGGGTACTACAAGCCCTAGGGACATATTTCATCTGTTCATATGGGTCAAAAGGGGTCAAATAATAACCTATGATCCTTTTTGACACATTTCATGACAGCATGTGTCTAGGGGTCCTAGGTCCCCTAAGGACATATTGCATAAGCTCAAAAGGGTTGAAAGGGGTCACAAGGAAACATATAACCCCTTTCAATCCATTCAATGATAATATATATCCATAATGGTCCAAGGACTCTTGGAGACATATCTAACATGTTCAAATGGGTTTAAAGGAGTCATAGAGAAATCTATAATCCCTTTCAACCTATTCAATGACAACATATGTCCCTAGGTATCCTAGGATCCCTAGGGACATATCTCATATGTTTGAATAGGTTGACGGGGGTCATACAAAAATCTATGACTCCTTTCGACCCATTTAATAAAAACATATGTCTGTAGGGGTCCTAGGTCCCATACATACATATATCATATATTTCAATGGTTGAAACCCTATGACCCTTTTCAACTTTTCAACAAAAAATACGTCCCTAGGGGTCCTAGTACCCCTGGTGACATATCTCATATGTTTGAATGAGTTCAAAAGGGTCATAGGATAACATATGGCCCCTTTCGCTACATTTCATGACAACATATGTCCCTAGGGGTCCTAGGATCCCTAGGGGCATATTTCATGTGTTCATATGGGTCGAAAGGGGCCATAGGATAACCTATTTCCCCTTCCAACATATGTCATGATAACATATGTCCTAGGGCCCCTAGGGACATATTTCATTTGTTCATATGAGTTGAAAGGGGTCATAGGATAACTTATGACCCCTTTCAAAAAATTGATAAAAACATATGTCTTGAAGGATCCTAAGACCCCTAGGGACATATTTTATTTGTTTATATGGGTTGAAAGACATCATAAGACAACCTATGACCCCTTTCAACACATTTAATGATAACATATATCCCTAAGAATCCTAATACCCCTAGGGACATATTTTATTTGTTAATATGGGTCAAAAGGGGTCATAGGATATCCTATAACCCCTTTTGACACATTGTATGACATCATATGTGCTAGGGGTCCTAGGACCCCTAGGGACATATTTCATTTGTTAATATGGTTTGAATGGGATCATAAGATAACCTATGATCCCTTTTGATACATTTCATGATGACATATGTACCTAGGAGTCATAGGACCCCTAGGGATATATTTCATTTGTTCATATGGGTTGAAAGGGGTCATAGGATATCCTATCACCCCTTTGGACACATTTGATAAAAACATATGTCCCTAGGGGTCCTAGGATGCTTAAGTACATATTTTATTTGTTCATATGGGTTGAAAGTGGTCATACGATAACCTATGACCCCTTTCAACACATTTTATGACAACATATGTTGTTAGGGATCCTAGGACCCCTAGGGACATATTTCATTTGTTTATATGTGTCAAAAAGGGTCATAGGTTATCAACACATTTCATAACAACAAATGTCCCCTATGGGTCGAAAGGGGTCAAAGGATAACCTATGACCCCTTTCGATAGATTTGATGACTTGATATATGTCCCTAGGGATCCTAAGACCCCTAGGGACATTTTATTTGTTAATATGGGTTGAAAGGGGTCATAGGATAACTTATGACCCCTTTCGACATATTTCATGACAACATATGTCACATATTTCATTTGTTAATATGTGTCGAAAGGGGTTATAGGATAATCTATGACCTCTTTCAACACATTTTATAACAACATATGTCCCTAGGGGTCATAGGACCCTTAGGAACATATTTCATTTGTTAATAAGGGTCAAAAGGGATCATAGGATAACCTATGACCCCTTTCAACACATTTCATGATAACATCTATCCCAAAGTGTCATAGGATAACCTATGACCCATTTTGATACATTTGATGACAACATATGTCCCTAGGGGTCCTAGGATTTTTAGGGAATATTTCATTTGTTCATATGGGTTAAAAGGGATCATAAGATAACCTATGACCCCTTATGAAACATTTCATGACAACATATGTGCCTAGGAGTCCTACGACCCCTTGGGACATATTTCATTTGTTCATATGGGTTGAAAGGGGCCAAATAATAACCTATGATCCCTTTCAACACATTTCATGACAACATATGTGGCTAGGGGTCCTAAGACCCCTAATGACATATCACACATTCTAAAAAGGCTTGAAAAGAGTCATAGGGAAACATATGACCCTTGTCAACTCATTCAATGACAATATATGTCCATAGGGGCCCAAGGAACCCTAAGGACATATCTGACATGTTCAAATGGGTCCAGAGGAGTCATAGAGAAACCTATGGTCCCTTTCAACCTATTAAATGATAACATATGTCCCTAGGTATCCTAGGATCCCTAGGGACATATCTCATATGTTCAAATAGGTTGAAAGGAGTCATAGAGAAACCTATGACCCCTTGCAACCCATTCTATGAAAACATAAGTCCCTAGGGGACCTAGGTCTCCTACAAACATATCACATATCTTTGAATGAGTTGAAAGGGGTCATAGGGTAAACTATGCCCAATTTCAACCCATTCGACAAAAAATATATGTCCCTAAGGGTCCTAGTACCCCTCGTGACATATTGCATATGTTTGAATGAGTTGAAAGGGGTCATAAGATAACCTATGACCCCTTCGAGCTCATTCGATGACAACATATGTCCCTAGGGGTCCTAGGACCCCTATGGATATATCTCATATGTTTGAATGGGTTGAAAAGGGTCATAGGGTACCTTGTAACTCCTTTGGACCTTTAAGTACATAAAATATGTCATCCAATTGGTAAAAAGGGATCATAATGTACCAAATGACTCATTTCAACCCATTCCATCAAATTATGTGTATTGATATGTGTAGAAAATGGCTCTCACAAGTTTATATTTGATTGTCTCTTTATAGTTTTCTCAAATATAATAAAATATTTATTGAAAGGGTAGCCACTTAGGGAAATAGGAATAATTAGAGTTACCATTAAAATAGTGTCATGCCAAAAATAATTTATCATTGCTCTCACAAGTTTAGATTTCATTATCACTTTATATTTTTCTCAAATATAATAAAATATTTATTGAAAGGGTAGCCACTTGGGGAGAATAGATTCAAAAATTAGTGGGTGAATGACTAACCTCTAGATATATGTCTACAACACTTCCACAAATTGTGCTATGAAAAAATGGTTTCTTCTATTTTTTGGAGTCAACATTAGATATGAAGAGTATCTTGCATGATATTTCCTGGAGAAATGATGGTCTATTGATGCAATTGATCTTCAACATAAAGTTGAATATGATTTGTAGTATGCATTTTGTCATTGTTGTGAATGGTTTATGGTACCATCTCTTTTGCAATTTTGTCATGTAAAATCATAATTATTTATTTTTATTATGGTTTTATCATTATGCATATAAAAAGACTAGAACACTTCCATATTTTTATTTTTCAGATTAATTATAGCCACAAAGCAATTCTAGCTAGTTAAATTTACCTATTTCATAATGACTGTCAAATTAGTATTGCCACAACTTCCTTTTACATTATCAAAGCTGCACATTTATATATCTCTACTATGTTAGACACATTGAATCTTCGGTTTAAAACTAGGAACAATTAATTTCATGTTTGCCTTCTAATGTTGATATGTTGCCTACTTTGTTCATGCCTCCTCTCTTTGTAGTAGCTATTGTGTTAATGTTTATTCCTTCCCATCATATGACTATCATAAATTCCCTAGTAGTTGATATCCTTTTTTCCTTCAAATTTTTGTATATTTGGAATCACAATTGTATAGCTCCTCAATAGATTCTAGTTGTTTATGATTCTCTAATTGATTCTTCAATTGATTCAAGAAACACTAAAACTTCAAACTACTACAACAAATCATCTTCCACCGAATGCTTGCAAAGGTAGATCATATGCTACACAAACTATTGCCTCAACTTGGGCTTGAGGATATGCATAAAGGCCCATTTTGCATTTTACACCTCTTACCCCTTAATTGTAGTCTTCATATTTAAGACAAAATTCACTTTTGTTGTCATAGATAATACCTATGTTTGAGGCCTGAATTAACACCTTCATATACATGGCAAAGGTGTCTCATTGTACTTTTATGGAAGACTTAGCAACACATGTAAAGAACATGTTTAATTCTATTTTTTTTTAAATAAAAAAATGATAGTATAGACAATTAATTACCTATTTTGAATGTACTAATGTGTTTTAAACATATGGAAGTTTAATTTTCCTTTTCTCTACAGTTATATTTTTTTTATTTCCACAGATTTTACTTACAATTAAATGTGCCTCAAATCTTACAACTACACAGTTGATTTATTCAAATTATAGTGGAAGATGCTCAAAATAAATAAATGTTCAAGATTGTCATTTACATCTTTTAAATACCTTTGTTTTCAATATATAATTACTTATTAGCAATTTCATCAAAATTAAAAACATATAATTGAATGCTATATCATCCTACAAGTTTACATTAATTTTAGTTTTACAAAACTAATAGAATAATTACAGTTATATAATTCAATATCTATCACTTATTATTAATTTAAAATGTTTCAATTCAACAACAATATTATTTGATGTACTTATTACACCCTTAAGTGCATTTGCTAGTATATTTAATATCCTATATCCTATATAATATTTAATATAACACAATACTATCCTATATAGTATAAGTTATAAACTCATTATATTAATTATATGCAAAGTACACATATATTATGCTTACATTACATTTGAAAAAATAATTTACCCTTTTATTTAAAAACTGTGTTATCATTTATTTAGTTAAAATTTTGTACCAATTATTTATCTATATTGTGTACATAAGTATTTTCTTAGTAAAGTACACCAGTTTAAATTCTTACATCAACCTTATGTTCTAAATGTACTACTTCCAAACAAATCTTGATGACAGAATTTATAGTATATATATGATTATCACATGAAACCTTTCCATGCTGAACTAAATTCATATTTATGATATATGGAAAATATCTTGACCTTAGAATTCAATAAATTTTCTAAAATTTTTGTATTTAAATTTAATTATGAAATACTAAGAACCAATAAGGTCTTAAGATTACATAATTTGTTTCTGTATTATCTAAATTTCAGATGTAGATATAATCCACGTAAATAGTATCATTGTATAGATAACTTAATTTGTATATTCTAAAATTACATTTCTTTCTCTATTATCTAAATTTCAAATGTAGATATATCTATATATAAAATAGTATCATTGTATAACAACCATTAAAAAAATATTATGTTTCAAGAACTTTTTAATGAATTCTTCTCACCACACAAAGGTTTTCGTTTGTTTCATTGTGAGTGAGAGTGGAGCATCTAAAGTCTAGAAGCGATGCATAGAAGAAAATGCAGGACAAGTCTTAGTTTTATCTAAAATTTTGTGTGTGATTTACCAACTGAATTCAGCGCCATTAAGGACAAGTCATAGTTTGTATCTAAAATTTGGTGAGGAGAATGTGGGAAGAATTAAAAAGCAACTCATATCACGTATTGTTCAAGGAAAATAAAATTGTACCCAAGAAGATTTGTCCTCTCAAAATATCTTTCAGAGAACGTCATCCAGATGGGCCTCCATTGTAGATCTATTAGCTTTTCCAACCTCATCTTTCAACTCTCAAGAGGAATTGAAGCAGATATATGAACAGACACAATAAATATAGGTATCAGATGAATGTATGGGTGAATGCCTACCGAATATAAGTGAGCTATGGATTAGAAATGGGAAAGGTCAAATGGGCAAAAAAAAGGTCATAAAATAAATCACAAAATATACAATAGTAGTAAGCTATGGATTAGAAATGAGAAAGGGGAATCACCTAGATCCAATGAGTGTTGAGTGTCACATTCATTCTCATGATAAATGGGTTCATGTGAACTACTACTCATGAAACATGGTTCAATGTGTTTGACTCAAAAACTACATAGTTGAATCTTGATAGCAATATCACAATTGGACATGTTTTGGAAAGCATATCCTACTTATCGAGGGGAATGAAAACATGAGAAAATATGATAAAATAATCAAAATATACATATCATAAATTTGTAAGTCTTTAAAGTAAAACTCTAGAGAGATGTATGTTAAGTTGAGTTAATGAATTAATGGAATGTAAAAAAGTGTACTACATAAAATTATCCACACTAATTAAATGGATACAATTGACAAGTAAACATTAGCTTAAATTAAGTTAGTATAAAAACAATAGCTTATGGATTAGATTGTGTGTATATTTTTAACATTAACATTTCGAATTGCACTCAATGATCCATCATCATGATGCATGAAAGTAAGAGATGCATAACAAAAGATACACACATGATCTATCATCATCTTTTGTTATGCATATATTACTTTCATGCATCGTAATGATGAATCACTTAGTGTGATCTGAAATGTTGATGTTAAAAATACACACACAATCTAATCCAGAAGCTACTGATTCTATAATTGAATGGATTGTGGAAAACAAATAATACAAAGTTAGTATAGTTAATAAATTATAATAAATATTCAAGAATTAAATGCATCAAACAAGAGTACTCACCTCTAGAATTGATGGTGTGAAAATAATGTTGATGTCATGTATAGTTCAATCATTGTACATATATATATGCCCTTGATATATCGACTATCTCAAAATTTGAAATGACTCAAAAAATCTATGGGATTTAGATTTTGAGTACCACATAGTCAATACTAATTTGTCATATAATTAATTTATCAAGATATAATTTAATATATTTACCTACCTTCACTTTCTTGATATCTAAATTGTCTAGGTGTCGTTTAGGGACTCCTTTGGGTATATCAAGTTGAATTGGTATGTAAACGAGTTATCCTAGGTCAATCTTCTTGATATGCTAGATTAATAATGATTGGCGTCAAAGACATCATTAACCAACATGCATATGTCTTATATTTAGATGTTGTCAATTTGGTTCTTTTGCCCTTTAGAAAATTAAGATGTGTTTTAATGATCCTTGTTGTAATTGCCACATTACTTTTTTACCATCATGGCATCTTTTTAAACAACGCATTAAATATCTTCAAATGAAAAAGCATGGGAATATGTCTCATAAATCTTTAATGTTAGCTCACATCAACTAGTAGAAGTGAGGGAAGTTTGAACCGTTTGAATTTGCGGGGTGATCTTGTATCCCCTAGCCCCTTTTTTTGTGAATATGTATCTTTAAATTTTAATTAATGGAAAAGGTCTATTCATCAGAAAGAAAAAATTTGTGTTTGATATGACAAAGTCCACGAGTTAATATAGTCAACTCTATTACATGTAGAAATGAACCTTGATAAAACAATTATTTCAAGACAAGAAGCAAATATGTTAAAGAAACTACAAATGTAAACAAATAAACGTGTGGATATAATCATAAACAAAACTAGGAAAATATATTTAAAAATTAAGTTATGAGTAAACCTAACACAAGCCATTTGTCTTAAAACATTCAAACAAAAAATAAATAAATAAAAAATAATAATATAAAAATACTAATTGAACCATCTCACTATCAACAAAAATGACAATGAAGTATACATAAGCATCTCTAGCTAAGTCTTTGATGAATACATAAAAATGTCTTACATGCTCTTGTCACTCAAACAAGAAAACGGACATCTCAAGAGAAAAAAGGACTACTGGTGACGTTGATATCCACAATATTTATTCAAAAAGAAGAGGGAAACATGTTTTCTTGTCTTTACATTGACAGCTATATAAATGTCGTACTGCTTTACCAACGTATACATTCTATTAAAAAAAATATATCCCAAGTCAAATAAAATTGGACGAGTCCGTTTCGCTTCCCGGCCAGATTGTTGTGTTTTTCAATACCATGTTCCATGAAAGCCAGAAGATTACCCGGTCATCACAAGAAGATTACCCGGTCAAAAGAAGAAGATTGCTCTGTAATAATCAGGATATTATTCCTAGTAAACGGACGCATAACCAGAAGATTGCCCGGTCAAGACAAGAAGTTTACTCGGTAATAATAGTCTAATATTATTCGCAGTAACCGGACACGTGGGTCCTCGTTTACAAGTTGTATGATGACGAAATTAATACCAACGCATCCATTTCAAAGCGTAGCTTGGAAGGAAGGAATGATATGCGGTTTGTAATTTGTATAAATTGACTTCTGAACGTACGACAGAAATGGCCATCATTACCGCTATTTGCTTTTAATCATTCCATCGGCAGTTCGAAATATTCAGTCATTTACATTAATTTTACGAGTTCCAATAGTTTTTTCAAGTGAAAGATACATTCCATGGGCAGCGTGAAATAATCCACGTTTTGTGTGGAATTTAGTGTCTTTTTATTGAAAAAAAGATTGAAAGTTTCACAAGTTCTAAAAATTGAGGTTCATAGACTAAGTTTACTACTACTAATAATAAATATATTTATTTATTAGTATTTTGTTGAAGTTGATTTAATAATATAGGAAGGGTGAAATTTATATATTTATTTTTAAAAAATTAAGTTGTAAGGCCCACAATAGTACCTTATTATAGACCTAGATGAAATAAATATGATTATGAGTTAATTAGGTTATGTTTGACATTTTCGTTACTAGTAATGATTTATGAGACCCTAGAAGAGACTGATGTTTTGATTATTATAAGTCCAATATCCATTCAATAACATTAGGTTGAATAGATAAGATCGCAAGAAAATGAAACTCTATATGTACAAGCTAAGGATCAAGGAATTTATAGAATGAATCACTAACCAAAATTAGGAAAAATGAATTAACATTTTCTCTCCTAAGAAATAACAATGGATGTAGCTTATAACATCAACAAAACATAATGGTTTCACTCGTAGATTGGTTTTAAAATATGATGACATAATTTGGAAACATTCAATGGCATGAGAAGTTGACCCTAAGGGCACATAGACCTCATAATGAGATAAAAGGACACTGTTAGAAATATTACTTGGGTCAGTTGATTTGGAAGGATACTAGTTAACAAGTTTGCACAATAGTGATTTTCACTCATGACATATATACTAAGATCTATTTTTACATGTTCGTATGATATGACTTCGGTGTTTCATTGTGATGATAGATAAGGATTGAGATAGAGTTTAGAATGGTAATTTTGTTATGATTAGAAAGATTAATGTTATACCTATCTTGATATTTCTATGTTTTGAATATTTTATGGAAACAATTAGTTGGAAGTTAACTAAATATGTTAATGCAATTATGTGACATTAGATTATTCTGCACTTATCTGCATGTATTTCTGTATTATTTCATTGGGCTATTGACATTAAGTTGAGTGTGTAGGAAGTTGAACCATGGAGATTATTCGGGGAAACAAGGTTCAATCTATGTGAACACAATAAAGCCAAAGTGAATCTTTGGAAGATTCAAAACCTTGTTGTGTTGCGTTATTTTGTAATGTGATTGTGCATGAGTGTTATAGTTAGAGATCATGATTAATTGGAGACATGTCATCGTGATGTGTAAAGTGTTTTAATGTGTGTGTGTGTGTCATTTGACACTTGTGTTGTCTATGTGTAAATGACATGTCATATAAGATTCTTTGGCATGAAGTCGCTTAACCTAAATTTAATCCTCATTATGAAATTAAGTTAACCCACCTTGGAGAGTGTTAGGATGAGTCACTTTCATGATGGAATTAAAATTAAAATTTGATAGGAACTTTGGAGAGACTTAAAGTGGTTCCCTAGTGTTATTTTGGTGAAAATAAGTCACCCACATGGTAGTAGTATAGGTTCGGGGTCTAAATATAATCATAAGTTGGCCTAGGAGACATAGGAGACCCTCTAAACTAGTCATTTTCAAGCCATTTCGAAAATCATAGTGTCACATGACCTCTTTCCTCACCCCACCACTTGGTTAAGTTCCTATTGGTAAAAAGGTACAAGGGTGTAAGAAGGGTAGGTGGGGATGGAAGTGGAGGTCCTTTTAGGGAGCTTGTGCCAAACTTAGTGGTGGTTCACCCACTCTCTAATTGTAGGGACACTTAGGGTTGGAGGAAAAAAAATTGGAAGCAAAGAAAGGAAGCTCTTCACCACCATTCTTCATAACCCTAGCTTGGAAGGAGGTTAGTGCTTCATGCCATAGTTTCTCTCATCTCATGAAAGTTGAAAGATGGAAAATGGTAGAATGTTCTTGTAAGATGTATGTGTTTGCATTTGGTTTATGTAGTAGTTGTTGTGTATGTAAATGAGCATGTTGGATTTACTTGCATTTGATTTTATTCTTGATTTTTTTGTTGTGGATTGAATGCAAATGTTGAATGTGTTTATGGGTGTGAAGGCTTCACTCACCCTTAGGAGGGAAGAGAAGCCTTAGGTGAAGGGCATGAGTTGGGCTCATCATTGTAGTTGAGAGAATTACCTCATGATGAGGATTTGTTTATATCATGGAGTATGGGCTCCATTAAGGCCATGAATCTTGTTATTTTGGAAGGTACAAGGAGGTTTACGTGAATGGGGAGGAGATGTTTTGTTTTGAAGGTCTTGATGAGAAAAAATGCATGTTGGATAATGTTGTCCTTGATGTCACACAAATGTCATATCAGTCATTAGTCTCAAGTTCACCGAGCTCAGACAGTCTGCAATGCAATTTACAGTACCAACCGAGCTCACTCGGTCATCAAAGGAAATTTGGAAGACAGTGTTAACCGTGCTAACTCGGACAACGAAGGAAATGTAAAGAGCCAGTGTTAACCGAGCTTCACTCGGTCTCCAAAGGTTAGTTTCCACCGAGCTCACTTGGTCATCAAATGAATTATGGAAAAGTCAGTGTTAACTGAGCTTCACTCGGTCTCCAAAGGATAGTTTCCACCGAGCTCACTCGGTCATCAAATGAATCATGAAGAAGTCAGTGTTAACCGAGCTTCACTCGGTCTCCAAAGGATAGTTTCCACTGAGCTTAACTCGGTCATCTCAGGAAACCCAGTACTTATCGAGTTCTCCCGACGATTGAAGGATTGTCACGAAATTCGTTGTATTCACCAAGCTCAGTCGGTTAACACAGGAATTATTTTCTGAACAAAGTTCACCGTGTAGAGTCGGCCAGTATAGGATTTTGCTAATTAATTACTTTTAGCTTACTGTTGTAATTGTTTGTTTTAGTCAGTGATTTGAGCCAACTAAGATAATCTGAAAGGTATATATGGTCTTTCAAGTTATGAATTAAAGTGTGATTGTGAAAAAGAGAAGTTATGAATGCGAATTATAGTATGAAGAGGCGAATGTTGAGAAAAGCCTGATGAAGGATCAAATGTGTTGAAGAAGCTACAAAGTTGTATTTGATCAGTAAGGATCCAGTCAAGCATAACAGAGATCTGCAATCAGCAAAGATAAGTTGCACATTATATCAAGTAATTTCATTGTTGCTTTCTAACCATTGTAACAGTGTATTCAAAATCTCTTAACAGAGTTGGTTTAACAGCCATTCAATAAATCCTCTAACAAGGTGACAGTTCAGTTGAATTGTTCTAAAGACCTCTAGCAAGGCCACTCCTAACAAGGTGATTAAATCCTTTAATAGGGTCACACCTAACAGTGTGTTTTTGTAACCTTTAACAGGGTTGGCTCCTAACAGGGCTCACTTTAGAAGAGTGAAAAAGTTACATTGGTGGTTTTTCCCATATTGGGTTTCCACGTTAAAATTGGTGTCTCATGTGTTCTTAATTATTGAATTATTTTGTGCATGATAACATATCAGTTCTTAATATTTATCATTTGCTGCATTATCAAGTTTCAACATTTTATTAATCAGATCAAGGGTATATTTAGACATCTTAGGGACTGTGGAAAGTTTTTGGAATAACTGATTCACCCCCACCCCCCCCCCCACCCCCCCTCTTAGTTACTCTATTCTCATTTCCAACAATGCAAATGGCACTATGTTCTATATATTTTGTTATGATATCTCCTCTTTGAAGAGCCCACCTTCACCCAATGTTTATGATTCCATTTGTGAATCATTGTGCAAACCTTGGTTAGGGATTGTAAATGTGTTGTTAAATTTTGGTATTCATGTCGGTTCTTCTTATTGTGATGTTGTTTGGAATGTATCTTGATTGAGCCTTGTTTCCCCTAGCGCGGGGGTGGTCTCCTTGAGGCCTAGGTTGGGAGGTGAGCCTCCATGGTTCTATAATTTTGATCCTTGCAAGTTTTTGATGTAGTTGGACACTTGGAAGCCATGAAGATTTCATTGCATAAGAGGAAGAAATATTGTTGTGGTTGGTTGATAGTGGAGCAACAACTACATCTAGTTATGGGTTTCTATTTGTGATTGTAAGTGTGGTATTGCTCCTATTCATTTGTCAGTAAAGGGATCATGCATCATCTTGTGTAGAGATCTTACATCATGTAATGTTTTCAAGAGGAGTCTACCACCTTATGTTCAAATTGTGATAAGCTTGTTGTATAAGGAAAAAATAGAAGAGAGAATGCCATTGTATTGTTGTTGTAGATATATTATCATGAACATGAATGCATTGGGTGAATAGATTTAGTATCATAGTATATAACAATAAGATGCAATTATTGCTATCTCTTTGTATCCCTTACTCTTCCTTCTCATAGAAATAAGTAGATGCATTCCATGATTAACCTTGATTCATATATAAGCTTTAGAATATGCATTTGATAGATAATGAAATTTGTATTTAGTCTAGTCATGATATGGACATCCATCATGGAATTAGAATACTTGATGTATCTTGAGTTACATGTAATGGATTGCCAAATTGAATTCAATCTCATTGAAGAAAAAGTAATGAATGGAAGAATATCTTTGTTGAATATTATTCCCATCTAAGCTTTATTGTATAGTAGTGGTAAATGCACATTTGAATCGAATACTGATTCTCAAGGCAATGATTTCTTCAAATTTCATTATTCATAGAAAAGAATAATCAGTTAATCTCACCTTTGAACCTTGTCATGAAAAGTATATTTATTGCATTAAGTTTAATGCTTAAATGCTAACTAGATCATCAAACTAGACTACACTGAGCCTAAAGAGTAACTCTAAATTATCATTGAAATACCTTAGAAGGATAATGTAAACCTTAGAAGAGAAGTTCAATAGATGACATAGAAAATAGATTGTTGTAGGTGTTCTTAACTCTCTGGAAAAAGTATGGGAAATGAAATAATCCCTTCCCAAAGAATACAGATCAATAAAATATTTCAAGAATATTCTTAGAATTCTTTTGAAAAAAAATAAATATTATTATATTAAGCCTAGACACACTATCCTAAAACTAGGGGGTACTTGTAGAAATATATATATATAATAACAAACCCATACTCACATCAAAGTAAAGGAAACTTCACCACTCAATGCCTTTTAAATTTAAACTAAACTAATAAAATTTAATTTCCCCCACGCACCTATCTTTTCCCGGCAACATCTATACAGCCATGAAAATGCACTTTCATATGAAGGAGAGGACTTAGTCAATTTTTTAAAAAGTTAGAAAAAGCAATGTAAATGAAGTGCATTTTCGTGGCTGTATAGCCATAGGCTCTTTTCCCTAGGAGGTATGGGCACAAGTGTTATGAAAGGGGACATGCTTGACATTTATGTTAGGGCCTACCCCTAACTTCCACCACCCTAGACTTCCTTTTTACCCTTCAACATTTACCTCCAAACTCTTACATAGCAGTCAGAGCACACAATCACCTTGGAAAAAGGTCAAAATTGATTTATGACTACCCTTTTATGCACTGACATGGAACAGCAAAGATGCATCGTAGGCGCCCATTTTGGGAAAGGAGTCAAGACCGCCCATCTAGGAAAGACCACTTTGAAAAGAAAACAACTTAAATATTTTTCATTACTTACTGATTTGACCCTTGACTTAGGTGCAGGATTAGGTGATGGGATCAAGGTACATGCCTTGGAAGGAGGAATAGGGCAGGCACGGGATCCCAACATGAGAAGAGGCAACGTCTATACAGCCACAAAAATAAACTTCCTTACAAAGGAGAGGACTTAGAATTTTTTTTTTAAAGTTTGAAAAAACAATGTAAAGAAAGTGCATTTTCGTGGCTGTATAGCCACAGGCATGAGAAGACACCTGGGAGAAGGGAGTATGGGGGTAGACTTAAGTTTTAAAAAAAAAATCCCATCATGTGAAAGTTGTATGTTAAAGGGAAAGTGGGTAGGTAGATTATAGGAGTATTTTTATGTTGCTTAAGTAGATTTAGTGTAGGATGGTTAGTGGTGTAGACACCTAAAAACCTTTAGAAAATAAAGTATTTTTATTTTCTGAAAAATTCCTGATGACATCATCATTTATTAATTATTTATTTATTTAATTTATTTATTTATTTTTATGCCATTAAATCCCTTTATCTTAATTAAAAATATTTAATTAAGGAATCCCTCCCAAAAATGTTTAAATCTTATTTAAACATTATTTTCTTATTTATTAATTATTTAATTAATAAATTGACCAAAAAACCCAAAATAAATAAAAAATTTATTTTTTATCCAAAACTTGGCCAATTTCCTTAAGACCACTAACCTCTTCCAAAATCTTCTAATCCTTCTTTAATTTTGATTAAAGGCTAATCCCATCATTTCCTACCCCTAATCCCAACTCAAAATATTTAATTAAGATTAAATATTAATCCTCATGTTTATTAAAAAAGTTTTAATAAATATCTCCTCAACCCAAACCCTTGAAATAAATAAAACTTTATTTATTTCCTAAAAATCTAATTTATCCTCATCCTAAGAAATTCTAGACTCTTCTAGAAAGTCTTCATCCTCATCCTAGGAAGTTCTAGACTATTCTAGAAAGTCTTTATCCTCATCCAAAGTCTAGACTCTTCTAGAAGATGTCTTTAAACTTAATCCTAATCCTCTCCTAACCTTGTCACATTCCCTAAACATGAGTTAAGACTTACTAACCCAAGCCAAAGTTAACAAATATCTCCTCCTTCACCCACCCTCATTAAATGCCATCCACTTGCCTATCCCTAAGCTAATCCTAAACCATCCTAATCCATCCTCTAATCATTTGCACAAGCCTAAGCAAGCTTAAAACCTTCCTAATCAAGCCCAAGTCGAAATTCCTCTCATCTCCCTCAAAATATCCCAACCATAAAACTTTATGAAGCCCACTAGGCCATAAATGACTCTTCCAAAGCCCTTGTATTGCTCTTACAAGCCATTATGAGGGTCTTTATGAAGATTTTATCCCTTGAGCCTCCTTTGTTGACTCATCCTTCCCCTTTCCTCCATCCTCTCACCCTGTGACATGTGTCACTCCCTGATTGGTTGTAAGGAAGCACAATCCATGTGCTCTCCTCTCATGCAATCTGAGCCCTCCATGAGCTTTTTCCCATCCTTGCATCTTAGCCCTCACTCCCTCAAGCCTCTTGCCTATAAATTGGATCCTTCCCTTTTGCAAAACAACACAATCCATGAAGTAAAGTCATAATGCCATTTTAAGAAGCCATTTTACATCAAAACCATACACTCACACCCAAATTCCAACTCCATTTGAAGCCCTTTTTGAAGCATAAGCTTGAGCATACATCCTATCAATTTAGACAAAGCTACTCAACAAGAGAGCTTCTCATTGAGAGAGCCCATTAATGGCTCATTATTCTCAATTGAGAGCTCATCTTAGTCTATCTTGAAGTTTATGAATTTTGTTTAGTTTGTAGAAGCTTTATTTAAATTTGGTTTCTATTAGCATACTAACATTGCTCATAGACAAGTGGTCTTATTAAATTTAGTTAGTATGGATATGATATAGGATAAGGAAGGCTAAGGGTAGATAGTATATGTTAGTATCCTAATTAGAATGGATAGTTTAGTTGGTATTTCATACTTAAGGTTTCTTAAATAGATTGTTAATCAATGAAGTGTTGTTCGTTGATAATATAAGATTTTACATATATAAGTATAAATAATAATGCTTGGGGGTTAAGAATTAGTTGATGAAAATTGTAAATTAGGTGTTTCAACATATAAATTAAAATGATAGATAAATGCATTAGGGCTTTATATTTTAGTTAAAGAGGAAGTTAAGGTTATAGTTAAGTTTAGTAATAAGTTATGGGTTGGAATAAATAATTAACTTGTAAGTTGTTAGGAGTACCATGTAGTTATAGCGAAGGTTAAGAGTTATTATCAATGAACTCTTGTTAGAGATAACTTTTATAGATAAATTATACATAGTAAATGGTTGGAAAGATAATAAGATATCGATAGTGGGATTGTGTAGAGGAACATGAAATTATTTTAGTGTTCTATTAAATGTATGAATATATATAATTTGTATTAACCACTCCATTATATGGTTTATAATCAATTTGTTAGTAAATATATAATGCTTTTGAAATTTAATGCTACATATTTAATAATGAATAGTCATTATGAGATATTTAACATGTATTTAATCGGGTAATGAGATAGACATTTAATATCGATCATATTTTATAATTGATATTGAGTATAAGGTGTACTTAGGGCTGGTATTAAATTTTTAGGCAAGCGTTCAACTAATATGTTCCATTAAGTTACTATTGATCAATTACCACTATAGCTTATACTTTCATCACTGTTGCATACTCTGAACCTCTGTTGGTGATGATTGAATTGATAGTGTATAGATCTGTGTAATAGATTTGTGTAAGAATTCCTAAGTTATAAAAAAAAAAATTAGTTTTGTTTTTGCCTTGTAAAAAATAGGGCATGACATTTTGGTATCAGAGTCAAGTTATACAACACTGGGCATTAAAGAGCCCACAAATGAATGTACAATTGTAAGTTATTGTAATATCATAATACCATGTTGCAAAGGAGAAAGGCCTCCTAGGATATCGACTCGTAATAAATATTATTACCTATTTGGCAATGGAATTGAGCACCTTAAACGGATAACACTCATTAGTCATGGTAACAATTTAAACTACTAAGGGTTAAGACATGATAGGATATTATCTTGACCTTGTGAAAGTAAAAAATTTAAAAGGATCTCTATGTAACCCCCTCTCGATAGCTATGAGACTTAATGATTCCAGATCTTGGCACACATAAAGATATTCCTTCTCAAACCATACCAATCTTCAGGACTGAATGGGTGGTAGCTCATCTTGATGATGTTTAGGTATTGGTAAGAACTCAAAAACCCTTGTAAAATGTGGACTTTGGCCCTTTGGGGAAGATGCTCTTAATTAGGGTAAACAAGAATGATAAGAATGGCAACTTATAGAATTGCAACAAGAAACCCCCATGATGTAGTATAACAGTGCAAGGATTAATATGTTATACAATGAGATAATATCTTATGCTTTGATTACCTTGATACAAACCCCATAGTTAAGTGATAGAAATCACACATGAAGTGATGCCTGATAAAGATAAGTCTCCTACCAAACAGGCAGGGGAACAATAAGAAAATAATAGAAGGAACAACATACACCAGAAACTATAACGATGGATATAATATGGTTCATCAATTATATTATGGTATATATTTTCCATAGCAAAAGAGGGCTCTTTCCCACATGAGACACCATCATATTGGATAACCGTATACACTTACCAACTGGGGTAACCCATGAAAACATTTAGGTTTCTCGATGTTGATTAATGGAACTTACAAGCCAAATTTTGCTCAAACAATTTTTTGTTACACAACAACACTTTGCAACTCGATGATGAACTGTTGCATGGACATCGACTTCCTGCTCAGTTTGCACTATAGTTCAAAGTAATGGAAGCTCAACAAAGACTGAATAGATCTCACCATATTAGTAAATACCTTAAGGAATTCTAGTTTATAATGAGATCAGATGGTAGAATCGTTCTTAAAAGTATCAATATACTCAAATGATGCTTGATGAAGGTGTGACCAGTGTATAAGAGGTACCACCCTTTGATCTTTCTAATAGCGAGCTATTATAAGTGACACCAATCATAATCCTATCCTTATCCAAGGATCACCCATGTAATTTGGGTGGAGACCTTGTCCCTAGACTACATCTGACAATTCTTGGCAATAATGGGTAGGTAGGTAAGGAAACTCAAGTAATTAAGGAACGAATTCCTAAGACTCAATAACCCCATAAGCAATAAGGGTGTAGATCATTCTCATAACCCATTCTTAGGAAAGACAAAAAAATGCAAGGAAATCATTTTTGCATACCATTGATTTAGCATGTAACTCTAGGTCAACCTTCCTCTTCTTTCCATCAGGAAGACCCTGGTACAATCACAATGCTTTTAAGAATTTGAATTGTTGATGTTTTTTATTTTTACAAATTTTGGTAATTTTTTGGAACATCCATTTATGATGATTTCTTGGTATGGTTCCATTTGCCTCAGGACATGACTTGTTTTAATGAAAGATTTACATTGTGGCCACACTTATGTTTAATTGGTGATTTTATTTTGTTTTAAGTTATTTTATGAGGTATTTTTCTATGAGTGTGTTGCATTATATTTATAAGTCGGTCATATCAGGGAGAATTCTCAACAACCATCATGAGGAAATTTGGATATCACCCTTTCCTTGATCATAAGATACTATTGCATTCAACCCCATAATGTTGAAATACCTTAACCCTTGAACGAATAGACCCCCAATAGCACACCATGCTAAGGACCTTAGGTTAAGGCACCAAAATGATAGGACTATAAAGGTTGGAAGTTGAAGGATTCACAATGCTATTTTGACTAATATCTAATAAGTATATCGAACCAATAGTGTAATGTTTAAGATTTCTCAATTAAGATGTAACCAACAGGACACCATAACCACCGAGTGTCTACAATTGAGGACTTGTAAGTGGATCTTGATGTTAAACTAAAATTAGTGAATTCTTGGAATTTGTACAAAATATATCAACCCTTCACCGATAGGTTGATCTTGGACTATCATCATAGACCTTGTCAGTGCTAAGGTGAGTGAGTAACT
>CM053785.1:678770865-678973365 GCA_028749045.1 Cupressus sempervirens
AGATTTGAACCCAAGACCTCCTCAATGAGAGGCTCAAAATTTATCGTTGCGATGTAGACTCTTGCCTATATTATATACTAATTTTAATAATTAATAAAAAAAAAATATAATAATGAAAAAATATACATGAAATAAAACTTTTTAGACAGAAGATTTGGAACCAAAAGTATTATGTATAGTGTTTCCATGACTAACATTGCAACATAGTACAATGATGACATGGATGACCATGTTGGGGAGCTAATAGGACTTAATCTTGACACAATTTGTGATCCCATAGCTAGTGCCAAATATCATTAGGAAGAGCATTGAGAACCAACAAGGGGTTCAATAACCAGTATGTTTTTATCATAGTGACCCTCACCAACTGTTCACTTCTTATCCACCTAATTAACCTCGCATGTACTCGTAATAACCACTCACTTTATGTAGTAGTAGTTGATCACATTTACCTTTTTCTTTAACTTTTTTTAACCTTTTTGATTCATGATTGGTCCATTTATGCACTACTATAGGAGATTTGTGGACAACTACTAGGATATTTGTACACCACAGACACACTTATCAACAAGTATGGGTGACTTTTAGTGAGTGGGTATAGGTGAAGAAAGAGCCCATTTCTAGGGTGACACTTTGAAATGACCACTTTTTAACAATTTGATATTTGATGTCTCAAAAATCTATGAATAACTAGAAGTTAAAACACTAGCTTTTAATAGTAACTCACATAGAAACAACAACAAAAAAAAAATCAAAATCCAACATACTTATACAATCTATAATATAGAAAATTGAGGTGTGCAAATATGAGATCTCTTCCCCTAACATACAAATAAAAGTAAATACAACCCATGAATCCACACTCATCTCACAACCAATTTGGCTAAACCCTATCCTAACACGAATGCAAAGCATCTAGTTCCTGTCGCTTATTACCTCTTCAGGTGGTGTTAATGCTTATTGAGGGTTTTTGATGATTCTATTGTTTGTTAATGTTTTATTTTTAATGCTAGTTGAGTAGGATAAAGTGTAATAGATTTCGCACTGGTCTGCCACATGTCATCCCTAGCTAAAGTGAAGGCATCCATGCATCCTCTATCCACAAGCTCAATTCTCTTTCTGTTAAGACATAGTTACAAGTGAGGTTGCTACTTTAGTAAGGAGTATTAACTACGTACTACAGAGGATCTTATGATTTTAATGGATCAAATGTTATTTGTCACTTTTTTAGGGGTGGAAATGGAGGTTGCAACTTCTTTGCTTCATAGAGCAAGCCATCTAGCACAATTTTTGGAACTAGTTTTTGTTAGGCCTTAAATTATAGTGTGCAATTGAATCAATGAAATATAATCAATCATGCTTCCAACTATTTGGTCTCTTGAAGATTCATTGTTCATGAATGACTTTTGTACTATTAAACATTGATTATGATGTGGGTGTATGATCTTTGAATTCTACTAATAGATTATGCTTTAAGCTTTTCTATTTTGTGTCATCAAATGATACCAATGGAGAGTTCAAGCTAAATGATTCAACAATGGGATTATTATCAACTTTTTAACATGGTTGCTAGTTGATGAACTGGATTGTTTCTATTCCTTTATGTTGTTTTAAGCTTTCCTAGCAAGCCAAAAATAGGCTTACAAATTGCCATTTGTTACATATAGATTTTGGCATGTTGTAGTCTCTTCCCATTTTTTTTAGAGTTCCTTTCCTTTATGTTTCTCATGGTAAACAAAAGAAAGATTTGGAGTCTGTGAATTTTTGAAAGTTACAATTTACTAGTCATAGCAAGGTACTTTGTGTGATGTCCCTAGGCAATTAGTTTCCTTGTTTTCTTCTTCCTGAAGTCAATAGTAACAAAGAAAAACCACCTTGCCAATCTAGAGAAGATTGGCTTCAATTTCAATCTCCTCCTAAGTTAAAGGGGAAAAATTAGTTTAAGGTTTCTTCATCATGCAAAAAAAAACAAAGGAATCTAGGCCAACAACAAAATAGTTACAATGAGAATGTCCTAGGTTTACCCCCAACTTTACAGCACTAAGATAAGAGACATTGATTTGAACCGAAACAACAGATGATTTAGCTCCTATAATGAATAATACTACACTACCTATAATGTTAACATATGTTGCAGTAGCTCCTCCATGAAGAAAATTCCCCGTGTTCTGTGCACTCAAGAAACAACATGTTAAGAAAAACTCTGAGAGGATTAAGGCCCCAATTCTCAATTCAAGTAAGAAATACAATTATTTTTGGAAATGATATGGATATCTACAGTAATTTACCTTAAACTATCTTTGTATATGGAATTTACAATTGTGATGACATGAGAATTTTGCTTCTAGAATTAATTGCGTATGTTTTTTCATCATCAATGTTTTGGATCACACTCCATGATTAAGCATTAGGATGAGAGAGTGCACAATTTTAATTTCATATTTCAAACTACATATCAATATTTTTATTTTCTAATTTTTTAAATTTTAGTATATGGGTATGGTATTCATAAGAGTTTTGGGGCCCATAACATTTGGCTGGAGCAACACATATTGCATATGTTAATTTGCAAATTATGAGGCATTTCAATATCTTTTTTACTGGAAATTATGAGTATTTTCATTTTTATAATTGTTAATATAATATAAAAATTACAAATTTGTGTGTGTGTGTGTGTGCGTGCGTGCGTGTGTGTGCATGTGCGCGTGCGCGCGCGCGCGCGCGCGTGTGTGTGTGTGTGTGTGTGTGTGTGTGTGCGTGTGTGTGTGTGCGTGTGCGCGTGCGCGTGCGCGTGTGCGTGCGCGTGTGCGTGTGCGTGCGCATGCGCGTGTGCATGTGCGTGTGCGTGTGTGTGCGCGTGTGTGTGTGTGTGCATGCATGCTTATAGAAAAAACAAAAACTTAGTCTTTTTACTTAAAAATAGGTTTCTAGATGAAGATACTTTCAATTTTTTTGCCATCTGCATTTCATGTATCTTGCATTATTGCCATTTTGATAGGTTGCAAATGGTCTCTAGAGTTTTATTGGTGAGTATTTATGCTAGGAATGAGATCAAAACTTCATAGCTAGTGCTCAAAGGCATTTACTCCTCAAACAAAATTAACATATTTGAAAATAGTGAGCTCAAACATATCAAAGAATATGGTCAAGATATCGATGGTAAAAACCCACTAAACAGTTAATAATGATCAAAAGATTACTGAAACATGGGAAATATAACAATATTAGCATGCACTAAAACAAATAGCCTCTGACATATCACGCAATATGATGCATGCACATTAAATTTGAAAAATCTACAACACAAATTAAGAAAAATTCATTTTCTATAGTCCATAAATTCAAACAATCAAAAGAAGACATATTTTCATATCATAATTCATAGATATTGATAAATACTACATTATAGTAGGTGCCAAATAATCATATCATCCAGATGAAATTGATTTTATCAATATATCAGTGCATTGTACCAATCTCCTACTACTGAGAAGCTAAAGTGTTTCACAATTACCTCAGTCTATTTACAAAGAACAACAAAGCTTACTTATGGTTCATTCATAGCAAGACATATTTGTGCATAAACACACACACACACACACACACACTAGTACATTTGATTGTGTGTGTTTTTTAGCATCATCATTTCAGATCAGTCTCCGTAATCCATCATCAGCCAGATGAGAGAGTGCAGGATGCATGCAAAATGTCATATCATACGCAAGGAATGTGAACTATTTTATAGAATGCCTGAAAAACATCGACAGTAACTAATCAAACTGTCATAAACATCAACAGTAACTAATATGCTTCTTCATTAATATGCCCGATACAATAAGAAAACTTGGCAACTATGCACAGCAAGTTATACACTAAAAGGAAATCATTTAGGAGATATAGAATTTGAACAGCCATATGTTAAGATTCAAAAACCTCATGCCAAATAGATATTGGTACTGATCAAATAGCTAGAAAGAAGGAGAAAGGGCAACATGATGCCTTGTCAAGATGCCACTATCACTTTTCATTGATGATCTCAAAGGATCTATCAACAAACAATGAACTCAACTTGCCCCTATTCAAAATGCTTTCAAGCTTAATAGCACAGAATTTGGGAACACATAGACAAGGAGATGGAAGATATGGAGTGGCTGGGTTCAATTTTTTAATCCTGCCTATGAGCCTAATAGAAATAAACTATCTTGAAATAAGGAAAATAGACTCAGCAATTAATGCTAGAGAAAAAGAAAACTGCACCAAACTTCAAAATCATTAGTGTCTTAGTAACTTACACATTCTCCCACATGCCATAGTGAAAAAAATACTTTATTACATAAACTCAAAAGACACTTTTGCATATCATGATCACACAAGCTAGAAGGAAAATAAGTCAAGTCTACTTACTCAAATTTTGTTCACATCTAAATGGCTGATAGAAAAATGAGTCTTTATATGCCAGTGTGACTTCTGACTAATGTTCCCTACTGCAGTAATAGTAAATTTGCAATTCAAAATATGCACAGCCTCCCGGTCATCCCCTCTAACAATAGTTGGTGACCACCAACCAACATGCTGAAAAACATAAAATTAAGAAATATATATAGAAATAAGTGTTTGAAAATATTCTGAATAAAATGGAAATCAAATTATACCTCTACCAACATGATAAAGAGAAGCATACAGCTCACTGTCTTTTCAAGTTTAGCATCTTTTGAGATGTTGTACATAAATGCAACTATTTTATGTACTATTGAAGCATGTAATGACATATTACCAACCTCAACAGTTCCAAAAAATTCATACCCATCAATCTTGGTTTTTATCCACTCATTTATCTTGGTTTTTATCCTTGTGACAAAAGTTATGTAATATAGAAAATCTGTAAGAAATTCCTATAATACAATGTAAAGATATCATGCAAAAAATTGAAAATTTAAAAACTTACAATAACCTGTAGGATCAAGTATAATAGGCTCATTGTTCTTATCAGAAGAAATATTCCCACTCCAAAGATCTCCATGAAGCAAACAGGGTTTTATCTCAATCCCCTTGAATAGTGTAGACAAATTCTTTATTAACCTTTTCCCTAATCCAGGTAAGATGAACACCAGATCATCACAATCACTTATCTCTATTCAAAGACATGAATATTTTGAACAAATAATACTCTGGATAATCACCTTGAATAAAATTAACGACATTACCAGTTTGGCAAACAATATTACTATACATTTACTCTAGAAACAACTAAGAAAAAGAAATGAAAACTAGGAGAGAAAGAATTACATGACAATAATTTATTATTTGAATTGCTCTATTTGAACCATTATCAATTAGAATTTAGCACTATTGTAAAATAACATTTAGCATCTGGCATATTCTGCAGCATGCCACTTCAAGGATTTCAGACATAAACAAAAACATAAGAAACCTTTACGGAACAAACTATGATAGAATACGAACTTATACACAGATATTGCATCCAATATTTTATCTAAATTTCAAGAAGAAAAACACTTGAAAATATAGTAGCATAAAGAGACCATTGTCTCATTTCCCAGTCCATGTCTGGATGATCTTATATACAGTTTGTAATTTAATATAAAATGAGATTAATATAAAATGAGTTTTTAATCTATATGATTTCAAATGGACCACTAAACAATATATTTAAAGATCAAAATTCAGATTTGAATTGTTTGACCTTATACATGAGCAAAAAATTAGACCTACCATACCATCTATTATCCAATGAAATACAACATACCCTACAGCTGGGTATTCGGGTTTGGAGTCATAATCAAACCTTGGATCAATCATAAATCAGACCTAACTTGGGCATTAGAGCAAAACTTAGGTAAAGTCATCTTGAAGAGAAAATTTAAGGATGAGAATTCAGATCTGGGCTGTTTGAGCTTATAAATCTATCTTCAATAGCATATCAGACATATTTAGTGAAATACAACCTACTACAACTGGGTGTTGGGTTTGGAGCCATAATCAGACCACAAATCAGTCATAAGTAAGTCTGATTTTCGAGACCAGATCCATACCAGGCATAGGATTGGCTGGAGCAACAAAGAAGAATCCATAATATTTATCTTAGAGGTTGGAAGTTGCATATCAGGCCTGTAGCAGCCACATGATGCAGCCCAAGAACTCAGATCAGACTTGTGGAATCCATAATAGTCATGTAGCAATTCATTTATAAGTCATCTATTGAAATGGGTATGTCATGTTATGTGTAAATCATGCATTTTATTGTTTAGAATAGTAGTATTTTTCAATTTCCCTATATTTCCAACAATTTCATTGCATAAACATCAAAACACATTCAAAATACCAAAAAAAACAGAATATTGCAAAAATCTCAAAAAACCATAAAAGTCAAGGAAAAACCAAAAAAATCAAGATTAGTAGACATCAGATCAAAGGGGATCTTTCATCCTACCACCTTTATGTGTTTATTGAAAAACAATTTAGAAAGAACAACATAAAAAATTGTTTCCATGTTGCACAAAGTTAGTTAATTGACCAAAAAATGCATCCAGCACTAGTAGATTATTATTGCAGTAACAAGAAATCAAGGAACTTGTTTTTGTAGAAAAACAATGTCTACAGAAATAACAAGTGCAAGCAGTCATTCTTGGAGGGTTGTCCTTGAAGAAATAGCCCATCAAGGAAACTTAATGCTGAAAAAACATAAAACTGTTGCAATGTATTTCAACCAAAACAAAATGAGCTAATTCCAAAAATTGCATACCTCTTCTCTATACATTTGTCAAAGCAAGTATGAGTGAGCCTGCGTCAAAGAACATATAGCACTCTCACGACTCTACAACTATGCATCAAATATGGTGACAAGTGAAAACTACTAAATGTATGAAATCCATGCTAATCTAGGGAATCTAAAAATGTCTTGTTGACTTCTACAAAAAATTTACATAACATGTGCCCCTTAAGTTCATTAAAACCCATTAATGTAGACATGGCATTGTAACTACCACAAAAGTTTTTATAAGCAACACCAATGTTTTTAATCAAATTTCAAATAGTACTAGTATGTCAACACCTGGAACTAACAGATCAAGATAGCTAAAAGTAAATATAAACTCAAAAATTAGGAATTAAAAAGTGTGTAATAGAAGAGATAGCAAAAAGTAAATATAAACTCAAAAATCAGGAATTAAAAAGCATGTAATAAAAGAGATAGCACAGTCTCACTAATTTGCATCTTACTAATCTTAACAAATTTAAAACTGAATTGTGATCATAGGATAAAACCTTCATTAAATTCCTCTTGATTTAAATTTTAAACCTTCAGAAACTTTTATCCTCAATTCTCATATTCCATCCAGACTTCAAACAAATGTTAAAATATATTCCATCTGCACATATCAGCTCTTCTTCAAAATGCAAAAAATGAGAAAAAAAAGAATGAAGAGAGCAAAATAATTTTTGTATTGAAATGATGCTTTTAGGTAAGTTTTACAAGTTTTGGATGCAAATAAAAGTTCAAATATCTTCTTTGTTACTTTCTGGCACTCAGCACCACATACTCTTTAATAATAACTCCTTAATTCCACATGGTGATAATAACTGACATATATGTCCTCTTCATACCATATTTATGCCTTGGATAGTACTTGGAATGACTATCACTATATATGGTCATGTATCAATATATGGTCATGTATCACTATACTTGGAATGAAAGGTTACATGTATCAATTTATATATGGTCATTGGCAGATGCACGACTATCACTATAGGGACCCCTTCTTAAGCCTGCATTTCTAGTTGAGCAACAGAAGTCAGGGTACAATCTGGGTATGTCAATGCAAGACATACATTATATATATATATATATATATATATATATATATATATATATATATATATATATATATATATATATATATATATATATATATATATATATATATATATATATATATATATATATATATATATATATATATATATATATATATATATATATATATATGAAGCCTAAAACTTCTATATCCATAAAAAGCTAGAACCATATTAATCTTTTTTAACTATTTTAATAAAATACTATGTCATTATTCATATTAAAATGGTAATCTAACCTTAAAACAAAACTTAGTGCCATGAATCCTAAGGTTGAATGCAGATGGTAGAATGAAGAGTTTAGCTTGAAGCTTTGTGTTGGATATATTGACCAAATATATGGCATATATATAATATACACTTAGGGTCCTTAGTCTTTTCATATTAGGGCCTACACTTGACATATTGGGGATAGGGTCTTTGGTATTAATGAAGCCCTCTAATTTAGCAGATTTGCAGAATATTCACAGAAAATTCACAATTTGATATACTTTGTATTATGCTATAACTTATTGACCTAAATATTACCATAAATTCTTAAACTTTGATAAAATCTATTATCATATTTTGAATAAATACCATTGTTGATGTCAAGGGTAGTTCAAACACAAGAAGTTTGTGATCAACACATTTAACAAATGAGTTAAAACAAACTCTCTGCATTGCATCCACAATAGTTTAACATTTTCAACTAGTTATCCAAAATATAACCAAGGGAAACAATCTCACGAGTAGGACAATTCTAATCAAAGGTATTCAGTTGAGAATCGAGATCAATTAGTTGTGGATCATTTTAGACCTACGACATGCAAAGTGTCCATTTTATGTTAGTTTGAGCTTCACTTGGTTTCAAGAATAATATAATATTCTCTACTTAACAAGGCCAACCACATGAAGGTGGAAGCTCATCTGGCATCACCCCCCTCACCCTAACATCAATCTAAAGTACCCATTATCATCTAATTACATACCTCATTCATTCATTCATCCATTTATGAACACTAACATTCAATCAATACAATCACATAACATTCATTAATATGATATAAAATTCATTAATACAAAATACTAATCAAGACTTCATTAACACATAACAACCTCACGTATGCTAAGATTACCTATTTCCACAGTTTATCAATCCACGAGGTGCAAGTTCTAGATTGTTCCAGTTGAAAAGCTTGGTAAAATATTCATATGGGAAGAGTAACTGATAAAATGATAAACTTATTCAGAGAAGCGGTGATTAAAATAAAATAAAAACA
This sequence comes from Cupressus sempervirens, assembly GCA_028749045.1. Lineage (NCBI taxonomy): Eukaryota > Viridiplantae > Streptophyta > Pinopsida > Cupressales > Cupressaceae > Cupressus > Cupressus sempervirens. The sequence goes on from CM053785.1 coordinate 678,780,003, forward strand.
TTATGATTGTAGATAAAATTCATGACAATGGAGGACTTTGTTTGAAAACAAAAATTGGGTCTACTTTGATCTTTTCTTAATTTGCCAAGTATATTTATTCGCAACTTTTAAAAGTGAAAAATCCAAGCAGAGTCTGGATTAACTTGTGAGGTTCTAGTAGAAATTAATGTGTTCTTTTTGCAGTGTTTGTTTTCATAGGTTTTGGAGATCTAGAGTGCCATGAATATTTCTCTTCAGTTCTATTCAAAAAATTGGTAGTGGGATCTGATTTATGCATGGAAATTGAGTCATCATTAATGTCAGAATCATCTTTGTTAGAAACGATGCAACTTGAAGCCCTTTCCTTATTTTGAGAAGAACTAATCGCAATTTGAGGAGACATTTCCATTGCACCATTAGACATGGAAGTGCTATGACCCTAAAGTTCATCTTCTAGAATTGTAGAATTATACTCATCTGGCTCCTGATTTAGAAAACAGTGATTTAAGCAAAATGAAAAAACATTACAATCGACGATAAAATCCATGAAAATGAAGGACATTGTTTCAGAACAACATGGTTCTACTTTGATCTTTTTGTAATTTGCAAACTATACTTATTCAAAAATTATAACAATGAACACTTCAAGCAGAATCCGAGTTACCTTGGCATGTTCTATTAAAAAATCATGTGTTCTTTTTGGAGTATTTTCTATCATAGGTTTTGGAGATCTAGAATTCCATGCAAATTTCTTTTCAGTTATATTCAGACCATTGGTAGTGGGATCCCAATTATGCATAATAATTGAGTCATCATCAATGTTCAAATCATCTTTATTAGAAACGGTGCAACTTGAAGCCCTTTTCTTATTTTGAGAGGAACAAACAATAGTTTGAGGAGACATTTCTTTTGTGCTATTAGATATAGAAGTGCTTGAACTTTGGAGTTCATCTTCTAAAATTTTTGTATTAGATTCATTTGGCTCTTGACTTTGGAACTTAATGAAATTCAATAATGAGCTAGAACCAGGATCATCGATTAGCAAAACTCCTTCTGAACCTAAGCTAGTAGAAATTTGAAGAAAAGGGACATTGATGCTCAAACTGGCAGAACTAAAGATACTAATATCATGGAGAGAAGATGGTATTAACACCATTGGAGGAGCACAAGACAACTTGGAAGGTGTCAGTGAGCATTGGCATCTTTGAGAGGGAAAGGTTCCCAAGAAAAAAGGAACATGGTGAAGCAATGGAAGATGTTTTGATCAAGAAGGATGATGCTTTGAAGAAAATAGCTAATGAGAATGAGGTTGAGGAAAAGAACCTAGAAAAGGATGATATGAAGACAACTTGTCCATTTGGAGGACAAATAACAAATGAGTAGCAGTCAAGTGTTGAAGAGAAAGGAGAATCTAACACCAAAAAGGTTCAAAAGGTTGTAGCAGAGGTAAAGAGAAGGGATGCTGATGAAGAAAGAAAAAGATCAGGTCTTGAAGGGCTAAAGGAGATGATTGGAACAAAGATGAAAAGTGAAAATGCTGATGTAAATAGCAAAGAAACAAGGCTTGGAGAAGTAGATATGATATTGATTGGTTCTATATGGTGTCCATTGAAAGTTGGACAAAGAAAATTCACAAATACAATGATGATTGAATCTGATAGAATAGCCACCAACAAGGAGTTGGTATACCAAGGCAAATGCAAAGGGTGTGAAGACATGTTGCAAATAGCAGTAGAGGTCTCAAGGTGTAAAGAGACTAAGGATGAGAAGACAATTGAGATGAAGAGCCAAGGGAAGGCTAAACAAGGTGATTATATTCCAAGCATGGAGAAGTATGAAAATATGAGTTATTTTTGGTTTGTTATTCTGATTTTGTTGTAGGCATATGAGAATATGATGGAGATTCCTAGTGTGGGGAAGATAGCAATAATTGGTAAGAGTTAATTTCTAGAAGGAGCTTGTTATTGCTTCTTGTTTCTACTTATTGGGTTGATGACTACTAAGCCCAAAAAGAAGAAGAGAAGGGGAAAGAAGAATGGGAATGTCATAGCTCACAAAGGGATGTGGGAGTAGATGAATTATAGGTTTGACAAGGAGGATCCACACATAGATTAGCATATGAAGAAGGAAAGGACAGTCTTGAAGAGTTTTAGGACACAAGAGGATGCAAGGTGTCTACAAGACACATGCAAGTGCATGAACAAGAAGAACACATTGCAAAGACATCGAGATAAATTTTCTAATGTTTATTTTGTAGGTACAAAATTTCCCAGGGACTGGGAAACATTTGAAGTCAGGGAGTTTGGTGCAGGGGCACCCATCGGACACAGGAAACTACAGGGTACACTAAGAGCTATGAAGGAGATCATAAAGGTACCAAGGGAAACCCATCCCTAATGAAGACATATGAAGTCAATTGATGAGGAATCATGGCTATTGAAGCCATTAAATGTAAGAAATATAATAAAGTTGTCAAAATGTAATGCCTTGCCAAGAATGGGCAAATTAGCATAAATAAGGAGTCAAGAGTCATAAAGGGTCATTTAGGTGTTATTAAATGTGTCCAAGGTCATGAATAATGTAATAGGCTATTAAACACTCTAAATGATGTAAAATGCACTCAAAGTGCAAGATGTGGTAAAATTGTTAATATTGACAATGTAAGCCAAATGCTGCACCTTAGAGGAAATTAAGGATAAAGGTGGAGTCTTTAGGTCACTTAGGTGTCATAAAGTCATTTAGGTACAATAATAAATGTTCTCAAGATCTTAAGCCAAGAAAGTGGCAAAGGGAAACCAAATAAGTAATGACTATCATTTAAAAGTTATCAAAAATGCTTGTTTATTTTCATGTGATAGTTATATGGGAGTTTGGTCGATAGGAGTCAGTTTGAGTGTAGTTAGAGGGCAAGACGTCTTTAAAAAGAATGCATTTTGAATGTAAGAGATAGTGGTGGTCGAGGAGGAAGCAATTTGAAAGAAAGAATAAATAAAATCTCTGTCATTTCAGTATTTTTTTCTGACGGTCATAACAGTGATGTCCATTATTGTTTGATTTCAAAGTATTTACAAGTTTCTTTGCATGTAAAGTTGGTGTTTTGTAAGATTTAAGGTTAATTGAAGACTATCAATGATTTGTTAAAAGTCTCTTTAACATTGGAGTCAAATATATTGTAAAAGTTTATTGGAACAGTGCTGAATAAATTACTATCTGACATAAGCATGTGACAAAATTATAATCCATCAATGAAGTGACCCATGCAATCAATATGTCAATGCATTTAACTTCCCCAAAAATAAACATGCAATAAAACTACACAATCTATTTTCTTAGAACAAATCAAGTTGTTGTACATAACAAATAGAGAGTAAAGATAAAATATTGAATAAAAGCATCATAAGGTCTGACCCAATTATAGCTCACAAAAAGACAAAAGCAATTGGTTCATAGGCAATACCTACCTCAAGCCTGAAAGCTATGTCTGTCTATCTTTCCCTGCTATATGGTGTCCATGTGCAAAAATGTCAGCACAAATACTACCAAATACATTTACCAGATGTAATGAATCGTATTTGCAGTATTGTCAAAGGCAAATTGATTAATCAAATTTTCTAGACATAAAAGAAACATTAGAAAACTCATAAGATAAGTATAGTGCATAAGAGTACTCTAAAATAAATGCATAAGAATATCAATAATCTTCCAAAAAAAAAAACTGTGACTATACCTCCCTCATATCTACTTCAAATGGACACACAAAATTTTAACCGTTGTTCACTAAAACCTGCAATTACAACATTAAGTTCCACTCACTCTGTAATCATCCTAGGAGCTAAGGAAAATAGAGTTTGGCTATTTTTAAAATACGAAAAGCACTGTCATTTAAGATGGAGAGCAACAATTTACCAAGCAACAACAGTATAGTCGAATTAGCATTCATTATCAGAGTTCACAAAGATGCACCATGTATTAGAATTGGAAAAATAGCATTTTTTTGCTACACAAACATTAAAATATTACAAGAATCTAGCTTAATATGGTTCATAGCTCCATACAGTGCATACAGACTAGAAATTAATGAATTACCTTAATTTTTCACAAGAATGGCCAAAAAAATCCACTGAAAATTTCACAATCCTACTTTATTATCAAAAAACCAAGTTATTAATATTCCCTACCCAAAAATGTGTGTGATTGATTTTCTAGGGTTCAAACATGCCAGAACCTTTCTAAAGAATGCATTCACATATTTCTACAACCTCCAATAAGGAAGAATAAACTTGTTAGTAATTATTCGACAACCAAAAGTTTTTATTCATAAATTTTTTAAAATATATTCATTAAGGTTTTCTTCAAACCAATATTGAAGAATTATTAGCATCAGATATATGAAAAAAAAAAATTATAATTTGGATCGCAAGGTTAGTGATTCCCTATATTGTGTTGTAGTGGCTAGCAAAGTTTATCATCTAACTGACCATGCTCTTCTCTACTTCACCACAGACACCCATCCCCATTCTTTTCCTCTCAACCAAAATATTCTGGAAAACCATTCGATCAAATTTATCATTGGCATTTCCCACAGGAATGGCATGGGCTCCATCTGTCCTCAGCACAAATCCTTTATAACAGCTATTATAAAAAATCACCCATTCTCTAAAGGGCAATCTACCCCATTTCTTACACCATCATGACCCAAGAATTATGATCAAGCCATTATTTCCAGACATTAAAGAAGATGGAATACACACCCTATGCTCATTTACTCTTGGGAGAAGCTAAACATCATCCGTGGTTCATGAAATTAAAAGCTCTCATCTTAAGGATCCAGACCTTTGAAGGCTTGGATTTACAAACAACTGAAGTCACCAAGTTTAATCAATATCTATACAATGCCTAAGAGCTACATTCTGGTCTCTAAATGAAATAATCATTAACTAAAAATGAAAATAGAAATTGACAAATAAAATTAAACTCACTAAAGATGACCATTAGAAACATTACATAATTACTGAATACATTCAGTATAAAAAATACAAATGTAAAATATGTTAATATAAATTAAATATGAAGTGTAGTTAGCATGGATTGACTGCACATAACTCACCAACAAAAAACATAAAATTTACAATAGCATTATTGTAGATTTACTTGTTCATTCTTATCTTGGACAATTGAGTGCTGGGCAGATTTCCCCGAGCAACTGAGTCTAATCCTTGCTAAATTGATGACTGCAACTGCCATTACAGGGTATATTCCTCTATGATTTGGTAAGGAAATTTTGGCACCAGCCTTGAGAGACATTACCACTACCTCAATTTTGAGGTCCTGTAGAAAGTTGCAGAGGGAGATTTGGCATGCATTCATCAGCTTTTGGATTTATCTAGAATGGCATACAGAGTGGGACACAAATCTAAACTTGATCCTATAGTAAATGTTATATAAACAATCCTATGAGGTTTGTGAATTAGGATATGCATGAAAAAAAATATAAATTAGACTCAATATACATTATTTATTTTGTTTCTCAGCCAATTTTGAAATTTAGACCTGAACTTTATAGCAAGAGATTGCAATCAGTTTGCTTGATGTACCTTGTTCAACTGTTGTGTAGAATCTAGAAATTAGGATTCTTTTTTGTTCACAAACAACTCATTACATTTTTCTTATTAACCATAAATCTGAATTCTACTAGTATTCTAGGTAACCTAAGTATTATTAATGATTAAAATATTGTCGTAATTGTGAGAATTAACTTCAAATCACAGATCTGAAAATGGTTAAATAGTTTATGAATCCTAGGGGCATTCAATTGGTCTTAAAGCCATTGTTCTTGAAAGCCTATAATGTAGATTAACAAATAGGAATGAAAAAATTATGCAAGAGGTTATCAGAGAAAACAAAGAATTTCAATAATCTATATGTGATTCTATGGTAGAGATAGTTCACATCGATGAATCAACAATGAAAGACTACTAAATACAATCAGCCTTTTGCAAAAGAAAGTAACTCAGCTAATGATAGAATTTCAAAGAATCCTCATATAAGGACATTCCAAGAAAAAAATTTGTAGAGGGAAGAAGATCCAATTGAGAAATAACAATTACCACTACACCCAGAAGAAGAAATGGCAAAGTATCATGAAGTATATAATGCTCTAAGTCAAGCAATTTATAATGACTTATCTTTTGATGAGTTGTGTGAATTAAAAATGAAGAATTCCAAAGAGTAAGTAGAAGGGAGTTGTTGAAGTTGCTAAGGAGGAGGTTACTAAGCATGAGCCCAAGACTCTAGAAGAGTAGTCAAAACAAAAGAAAAATATCAATGAACTTAATGTTGAAAAAGCATTTCTGGTTGAAAATGAAAAGGTTGAGGTAGAAATAGACATTCTCATTTACAAAATACCCACCAATATACAAAAAGAAGAGCCAGTGCAACAAGTCATCAAATTTTTGAGTCACCATGTGGAGGAGCAAGCAACTAAAGAAGATGTTTTGGCTGATTCTAATTCTAAGTTACAAGGATAATTGTATAAGAGAGTCTCAAAAAAGCATCCAAACCTAAAGGTCAATACTTTATAGATCTTTATGATTTCAGATCAAGGTATTGGATTAATAACATAGATCTATATCAGCTTATCTATCATGAAAAACATTTTTATATAGAAAATGTGGAAGGGTACAAAAGCACTCTAGTCCAAAATGACCAACACATTTTGAAGCAAGATTCAAGAGTTTGTTTATCTTTAATAAGGGATATTCATAAGCTTGATCCATGGAGCCTCATCTTGAGCAATATTAAAAGAGAGCTTAGCTCATGGTTCTAATGGAGATCTGTGCTCTATATTTAGTATTTACCAATGCTAAAGTTTTGACAATTGTCTTATTCAGAGAAGTTGAGTGATGTCATGAAATTGAAGAAACCCAAATTCTTTTTTAGTTTCCGCAGGTAAATTAAATGGAAGGAAGTTTAGGATGGATCATATAGGGTAGGTTGTGCTTCCTAATCACATTGTAAAGGATTGAGATTCACAATTCAATGATTCATAGATAGCTCTTGGGAGCTAAGTGCCAGACTTATGGCTAATGGCAGTCACCATGAGATGCTTGGAGATGAAAGATTGTAAGCAAAATAAATTTGAACTAAATTTTCAAGGTTTTATGACTTAGCATGGTATGGACTTGTAGCATTCAAGCTACATACAAGGTTTCCCTTTTTAAATGGTTGATGATGAGTTCAAGAAGAATGAGACACGAAAAATTACTAGCAACATGAAAGAAAGGCAATTGATCATCCTTTTGAGTGAACAAGAGATGCAAAGATTTAAATATCATGGGTCTTCAAGGGATCAAAAAAACATGGAACTTGCATTAGGAGCATGTAATGAGATAATTCACTTTGGAATTGGAATCAACAAAAGAGGAGATTTCACTTGAAGGCATTGAAAAAGAGATCCTAGAGTTTCCATAACTCTACGGATGAAAGACCATTTGATGATAATCTCAACTTTTTTAATAAAGAGAGATCCTAGAGCTGCCATCACTAGGATGAGAGTTACTTGTAGTAGTTATGAGCTAAGGGCCATATTGAGTATGGCTCCAAATTTAGCTCTATTCTCAATATTCTAGCATTTCCTGTACTTTCCTTACACCCAAAGAAGAGTTTCTAGTCACATGTTGCGGGGGTTTCCAACCCATATTATTGTTGAATTGTAATCTTGGTGAATTGTTGCCACCTGACATGTGGCTCTTGGTCCTGGCTTTAAGAATGATATAGATAATTTTGGGTGTGCCTAGCAATCAAACATCAATGGTGTTAATAGCCTCAATGGAAGCAAGGCGTTGTCGACCCAATATCTAATAAAGAGTACAAATCAAGCTCATGATTATTTCTCAGCTCATTTGTATCAAACTCCTCTTACATTGACTTCTAATTTAGACTATGAGTATGTTGATACAAGGTTGCACTATAGGCTTTGGTTTCTCACCTTGCAGAAATTGATTCAAGTATTACTGATGTTGGGAAGCAAGTGTTTGGCATTATTTTCACTGGCATCAATTTACACTTGATAGATATCTTCAAGGGAGTAGGAAGCTTCAATGCATTTCATTGGCATCAGACTGCTCACAACTTTACCAAACCAACAATGAGCATAATGTTAGCACCTCTTACTAGAACTCTAATAATTAGTGGTCTTGAGAACTATGCATTGATTTCAATGGATTTCACAACTGAAGCATCAAAAGTTTTAACTATGAAAGCATTAAAAGAATCTTTTCAAAATCCTAATTGAATGTGATGTAATGGAGATCCATGTGTTCCTTCTACATGGAATGTATGGCACTAATAAAGATAGTTGTGCTCTTGTTATAACGTTCTTTGTTCTTGGGAGTCAAGGTTTAAAGAATTAGATTTTCATTGGTGAGAAAATCACCACTTTCCCCACAGTCTACCAAACCTTTTAGACATTTTTGATCCATCTTGTAAGATGCTATCACTTTCCACTCTATTTACCAGTGTCATACATAACAGCAAAATACGAGTCCACTTTAGCTCAAACTACAATAGCATTAACTTCATACCTCGTGGATATTCTAGAGATAACATGGATGGAATCTACTTTTTTACTACCTATCTTTGTAGCAGAATTTTGGTGCAAATATCAATTTTCATAAATCTTGAATTGTTAAATATCAGTGTATGAAAAAGATGTGGCTAGAGTTAAGCTTCTTAAATCAATAATTAAAGGCTCAAACTTACTGCTTATGGGTTTTTTGAACTGTGGAAATTCTTATTACCTTCTAATACAAGTGGATATGGATTTCAAGCCTTTTTTACCCTTCTACAGTCCAAGCAAGACTCAACAAGTAGATCTAGTCTTCTTTCTGGTTCCATCCACATGTTTTGTTTCAACAAGATAGATATTGGAAGAATGCAAATGGTGGATCATGAGGTGAACTTGAACCTTTTAGACAATGGACGGTCATCTCTGGAGAAAGAGATAACAGAAATTTTGGATTTAATGTCAGAATCTGTGTCTAATCCTAATGCATTTATAGATTCTGAGCTTCAGGGTCAAGGGTGCTTTCAGTTAGGATTTTCATTTCTAGCAGATGATGTATTTGAGTTTGACAAGGGAATGCCATTATTTCAAGAATCCTTGTCAAAAAAAAATTTTACTTAATCAAAAACATTATAAAAGTTTCTTTTTATAAGGAACGCATAGCCATTCTTGAGTGTTAGGATAAACCACGGACAGAAATAAAAACTACATGCAAATATAACCAATAACAGAAAATAATAGAACACACAGAAATGAACACAAGGCACCAAGATTTAACGTGGTTCACCCAATCCCTGGGCTACGTCCACCAAATAGCAAGTCCGATCTTATTACAATCCAATGATTACAACCTAATTACAATCCGTAATCCCTTACAGCTCAATACCACCGCAAGAACCAATTTCGTATCACCACACATGAAAAATACCCAACCCTAAGCCCTTTTTATACAAGTATTAAACTGCTTTAGGGTTATAACATGTCGGCCATAATATGTCGGCTACCATGTTGGCTACTTCCCAAAAAAAAAAATTTTGGGCCGATGCCCCGAACCCCACTATCTATGAAGTATGTACAGTACTTTCCTGATCAGTCACCACAATCTAACAATCTCCCACTTGGGGACTAATCAGGCTCCACACTAAACAACAATCTCCCACTTGGAGACTGATCCTGTAGCAATACAACTACCGCATGGGGCTCCCACTGGATCAAACCACCCTAGACTCTGCTGTTCTTTTATTCACATTTAGTTTAAAAGACCAACTGAAGCTGAAGAGGAGTTTAGCTTCTCCCTTGTTACAACCTTTGGCAACATATCTACTAGATTTTCATTGGTATGTATCTTCTCCAGCTTTAACTGTCCATCCTCCAAAACTGACCAAATGAAATGGTACCGCAACTGTATGTGTTTGGTCTTAGAATGCAGAGCTGAATTCTTAGCAAGATGAATGGCACTCTGACTATCTGTGAACAAATAATTATCCTTCTGAGAATGTCCCAATTCTTCCAAGAAGAACTGAAGCCATATCATCTCTTTGGCTGCCTCTGTAGCAGCAACATACTCTGCCTCTGTAGTGGAGAGAGCATTAATCTTCTGTAGCCTAGAAACCCAGCTCACGACTGCCCCACCAACAGCAAAGACATAACCTGTAGTACTCCGCCTGGTATCAATATCCCCAGCCAAATCTGAGTCAACATAGCCCTGTAAATCAGTAGTAGAGCCCCCAAAGTGTAAACACTTATGGGATGTTCCTCTCAAATATCTGAGAATCCACTTGACAGCATTCCAATGCTCAAATCCTGGATGACTCATATACCTACTAACGACTCCCACTGCATGTGCAATATCTGGCCTAGTGCATACCATAGCATACATCAAACTTCCTATAGCTGAAGCATAGGGTACCTTGGACATCTTATCCTCCTCTTCCTGTGTCTTGGGACACATCTCCTTAGTCAATTTCAAATGACCAGGTAAAGGTGTGCTGACAGCTTTAGCATTCTCCATAGAGAAACGTTGCAACACCTTCTCAACATAATCAGCTTGAGATAGCGACAATGTTCTATTCTTCCTATCTCTGCAAATCTTCATACCAAGGATTTGTTTTGCTGCCCCCAAATCCTTCATAGCAAATGCATGTGCTAATTGGCGTTTCAGCCCCTTAATATGATCCATGTTAGACCCAGCTATAAGCATATCATCAACATATAAACATAAAATAATGTAGCTATCATCATCCAACCTCTTAAAATAAACACAATAATCTGAATGACACCTATTATATCCATGCTCATGCATAAAACTGTCAAATTTCAGATACCATTGCCGAGGTGCTTGCTTCAAGCCATATAAACTTTTCTTCAATTTGCACACTAAGTTCTCCTTACCTTTGACCTCAAAACGCTGTGGCTGAGCCATATATATTTCTTCATCCAAATCACCATGAAGAAAGGTTGTTTTAACATCCATCTGCTCTAAATGCAAATCTTCAGTAGCCACAAGACTTAAAATAGTACGAATAGAAGTCATTTTAACAACAGGAGAAAATATCTCATCAAAATCAATTCCCTTTTTCTGTGCAAATCCTTTTACAACTAACCTGGCCTTAAATCTTTTCTTACCTCCTTCCTCTTCTTTCAACCTGTAAACCCATTTATTCTGTAAAGCCTTTTTACCTGCAGGCAACTTGCACAAATCCCATGTCTTATTTTTCAGCAAAGAGTCCATTGCATCTTTCATTGCAGACTCCCATTGAATCTTAGTATCCACCTGCACAGCTTCATCATAACTTTCAGGTTCACCAGCATCAGTAAGTAAAATAGAATACAAAGAGGGAGAAAACCTTTGTGGAGGTCTAATTGGCCTTGTTGACCGTCTAACATTCACTGGTGTGTGTGGTATTTGTTGTTGCAGTTGTTGCACATCATGAGGAATGGCTGGAACATCAGCTTTTGGAGTATCATCCAACACTACATAATCATCTTCTTTCTTCTCATGTTGCTGCAACAGATCTTTGTACAACACTTTTTCATTGAATATGACATCCCGGCTTCTTATAATTTTATGATTTTCAAAATCCCAAAGCCTATAGCCAAATTCATTAATGCCATATCCAACAAAGACACATTTCTTTGATTTAGCTTCTAGCTTGGTTCTATTTTCAGAGTCTATATGAGCAAAAGCTTCACAACCAAAGGTCTTGAGAAAAGAATAACTCACCTTCTTACCAGTCCATGCTTCCTCTGGAATACCACAGCCCAAAGGAGTAGAGGGTCCTCTATTAATCAAATATACTGCAGTATTGACAGCCTCTGCCCACATGTGTAAGGGCAACCCAGCATACAACCTCATGCTCCTTGCGCGCTCTATTATAGTCATGTTCATGCGTTCAGCCACTCCATTTTCCTGTGGAGTCCTTGGAACAGTTTTTTGTCTACGAATACCATTAGTGGAGCAATAATCTTCAAATTCATGACTGCAATACTCACCACCATTATCAGATCTGAGACATTTTAATTTCTTACCAGTCTCATTTTCAACCAAGCATTTCCATTTCTTAAAAGTTTGAAATGCATCATATTTCTGTCTAAGGAAATAAACCCATACTTTTCTAGTTGCATCATCAATAAATGTAACATGATAATGAGAGCCACCAAGGGAAGATACCTGAGCCGGTCCCCATACATCTGTATGCACAAGCTCTAATTTCTCCTTTTTTTTTTCCTTCCCAGTCTTTACAAAACTCACTCTCTTTTGTTTTCCATACACACAACTTTCACAGAAATCCATATTCACACATTTTAGACCTGGTAAAAATTTCCTTGAATGAAGTACTTTCATACCTTTCTCACTCATGTGCCCAAGTCTATTGTGCCACAACGCTGTATCAGAATCTACAGCAGCTATTTGTTCTCCCTACTCAACTGCAGTAATTGTTCCTGAATATTCATTTTTCTCTAAAACAATCAAAGTAGAAGGAACAATATGACCTGTACAAAGATATAAGGTGCCTACTTTCACACCTTTTGCTACTACAAGGGAACCTTTTGAAACCTTCCAATTTTTATCATTAAAAGTAACTACACAACCCTCATCACTGAGTTGCCCTACTAAAATTAAATTCCTACTCAGCTTTGGAACATGTCTTACCTCATGTAGTAGCCAATGATTCCCATTCTGCAACTTAATCTTAATTTTTCCCTTTCCAACAATCTGACAGGGTTCATTATCCCCCAAATAAACAAGCCCAAAATCTCCTTGGACATAATCAATGAAATAACCTCTATGAGGTGTAGCATGAAAAGAAGCACCAGAATCTAAAACCCATGAATCATCAACACTCTCTAAAGATAGAAGCAAAGCATCCTCTTCGGATTTGTTACTTACCACATTTGCCTCTTTGTCTCCATTTGATTTATCTCCTTCATTTTTCTTTCGAGTCCAGCAATCTTTCTTTTTGTGCCCTGGTTTCCCATAGTACTAGCAATCATTTGGTCCTCTCGATTGAGACCTCCTCCCCTTTGACTTTCCTCTTGATTTCCCACGATTTCCAGAGTTACTTCCTCTTTCAGTCGTTTTGCCCCTGCTTGTGCATTTAAAGTACTTCCTGATGTAGATCCACCTGAGGATTTTCTACGAGTTTCCTCACTTAAAATAACACCGATCACATCATCATATTTTAGGGTACTAGATCCAGAAACAGAATTACTCACCGCCATTACCAAGCCATTCCAGCTTTCAGGCAAAGAACACAAAATCAAGAGAGCCTGAATTTCTTCATCAAAATTGATACCCACAGAAGATAATTGACTAGTAATAGTATTAAACTCATTTAAATGATCTGCAACAGATCCACCTTCTGCCATTTTCATATTAAATAAACGCTTCATCAGAAATACCTTATTTGAAGCGGAGGGCTTTTCATACAGTGTCGCTAGGGTTTTCATCAAATCTTCTGTCGTCTTTGCTTTTGTAATATTAAATGCCACCGATGGTGCCAAGCATAACCGAATGCTTTCGAGTGCCTTTCTGTCCAAAAGATCCCATTCAACCTCTGACATAGTTCCCTAATTCTTGGCTTTTCCTTCCAACGGCTTCCATAAATCCTTCAGATATAAATAGTCTTCCATTTGCATCTTCCATAATTGGAAGTTCTGCCCATTAAACCTATCAACCCTCAACTTACCCTCATTTTCCATTGCTCCCACTCAACTGTGAGACTCCCACTTAACCGTGAGACTTTCCTGCAGAGGATAACTGAAAGACAACCTTGCTCTGATACCACTTGTTAGGATAAACCATGGACAAAAATAAAAACTACATGCAAATATAACCAATAACAGAAAATAATAGAACACATAGAAATGAACACAAGGCACCAAGATTTGACGTGGTTCACCCAATCCCTGGGCTACGTCCACCAAACAGCAAGTTCGATCTTATTACAATCCGGTGATTACAATCCGTAATCCCTTACAGCTCAATACCGCCGCAAGAACCAATTTTGTATCACCACACATGAAAAATACCCAATCCTAAGCCCTTTTTATACAAGTATTAAACCGCTTTAGGGTTATAACATGTCGGCCATAATATGTCGGCTACCATGTCGGCTACTTCCCAAAAAAAAAAATTTTGGGCCGATGCCCCGAACCCCACTATTTATGAAGTATGTACAGTACTTTCCTGATCAGTCACCACAATCTAACATTGAGAAGGGCAAGAGACATCTAAAACATCCCCAACTGCCTTGAGGATAGTTACACATCCCCTACATGTTTCCTTCTGTCCCTAAAATGGCAAACATGTTTCAAGATACTTCCAGATTCTCATATTGAGGGGGATAGCTAGGGGACATTCCTTAATGTTCCCCTATCCTTGAAATGTCTTAGGACTGAAAGAGGGTTTGAGGGGTGGAGACACATACATGTAACCCAGTCTTTAGCTCAAATATTAAATAGATTTCTATAATACACATTGATGTGAATGTTAAAAACAATTACAAAACACATTGTACACAAATATATAATTAGCTTATGAATATATAAAAGATTACAATGCAAGATATGTAACCTAGTGTACTAGAGACAAGAATGTGATGTTAAAGGAACCAAAGTTAATCAATTGCGGGATGGGTTACATTTCATTTGGTATAGTGTAGTTCTCACAAATCTACTGCCACATTATTAAGGTTAATAGACACTTGACACCAACAACAACATGCCTCTTGATGTCCTATATGGAATCAATGAATAATATTGATCACTAGAAAATGATGTGTCATGTCTAAGACTGAAAGGTGATAATTGTATTGTTACACCATGTCTGAGAATAGTCAGTACGATCATCAAATCATCAGCAATATTCCAGCACAAAACTCCAGCCATAGGGTTGCAGACATGAAGCATTCCAGTGTTCATTTTACACAAAAGCTCTAAAAAACTATTGAAAACACTTATTAAAAAATACATTTTATTAAAAGAAACCTATAAGCCCTTATCCACAAATAAATTTAGGGGGAAACACGAATTTAAAGAAAAAAAAAGTAGGTTATTTTTTAGTTCACTGAATCAAACTCCATATATGATGTTCAGTGAACTTTATGACAAAGGATATTCTCATTAAGTTATATGTATGGATCTTTCCCACATTTAAACATATTTTGTTCTAAATCAGGTGGCAAGAACTTTCAATCTTTTGTTTTCTATTACATTCATTTTTTAAGTTAAAGACTTTCAATTTCTTAAGTGTTGCCATATTCTTTACAAGAAATATTAGAATGTAACTACAATAATTGCACATGTGAGCTTACATCCTGTCATGAGGAATAGAACAAATAGGCACGGACTAATACAAAATGCAAAATGAAAAATGTAGAGACTTGAAGTTGCGTGCATGATTGAATCACCCCTATAAAGTAGAGGTTTGCCATTACTTTCTTCAAGTGAGGTTTTTTTATCATTTTGTTTTAGAATACTCATATTTTGTAATAGAGAGAGAGTGTGTAAGCCTTGTATGATTTCATGGTGTCATCTTGACCAATAAATGTGGGCTTTTATTCAATTAGTAGGTATTCCCACTTCAAATATTTGTTGTGGTACAATGAATGATCTTATTTTATTTTTTAAATTTAACTTGTGTTTTACTTATGCTTCAATGTTTAGTAGTTGGTCCTATAAATAATATTTTTCTAAATAGTTATGACTGCAAAGGATTTATCACTATTTAATAGATTTAACAGTGAGAATGCAAACAAAGCTATCAGATTTCCACAATCCATGTAAATGTTCTATCAATTTTTTGGGAATGATTGTGTAAGTTTTTTTGTCATCAATGTTTCGCATCATACTGCATGATCCATTGTCAGGATGCAAGAGAGTCAAGGAAAAATGAAATGTGAGAATGCATTCTAGCAGATGAATGGTTTTAAATTGGGAAAGAATACTCAATCTAAACTGTTGTATAGCATCTATAAGTGTTTTTCTTCTGATTGAGGACAAGAATATGTAACATGAGTATATTTGATAGTTCCATAGTTTGCGCTCCACTGCTCACTAGTGCTGATTGTTTGGCATGCTAATCCATTGATTGCATACTTTCTTAGTATAAGATTGTTATCATTTTTTCTAGCATCATCATCTTCATAAGACTAAAACTATCTTATGCATCTCATCTAGTACACTTTGAATATTTATGTTCTTGTATTCCGTATGAAAATATTTTCATCCATTGACAGGAGGAGATGGGAAATGAAAGGGCCTTTCCTCAAAAGCATTCCTTTGTAACAACTTCAATTTGTAGGATCAAATAAGCAAGGCCAAAAGAGAGAAACCTGTTCTCAATGTCCCTTTTAAACATTAGTTCAAAACTGTAGTGTGAAAAAAATAGAGGTACATAGCTATAGCACCATTCACATATTACGCACATTTTAATAGTTTAGATATCTCTAGATTATGTTCATGATGAGAAAAAGAAACGTACCTATTATAAATGTTATCAACTTTTGAATCCTATGTTACTGGATGCCCACTCCCTGTCCCTACAACCCATTGCAGATTCATTTGGGTATGGATGCATGGGGAGATGTGTTTAGATGCCCTGTGGATGCACACTGGATGTCCTATGGATGCTCACCCACAGGGAATCCAGGAGCATCTTGTGAAGGAAATCGGCCTCCTTTTCCTAGTTTATGCAGTGTACTGAGCTACCAAGTTTAGGAATGTGGTAATAATCATAATATATTCGCAGTTGCACACTTTTGCTCTGCATGTTGTTTTAGTGTTGCCAACTTGTATAATAGTTTCTCATGAGCATGAAATTTCATCCTTCATCTTTTGCTTTATGATGATTTTCCCAAGCTTGTATTTTAGCTGCTTCTTCTTACTTGGCTGTATATTTTTCTTGTTTGGCCTCTTCCCATGGTGTTGCTCGAGTTTGCCATATGTACCTCTTAGCTTGTTCCAGATCTATATTCTTTAGCAATTTTGATGCATCACTCTCCTCTTCCTCTTTAGCGATTTTGATATATCTAAGAAATTGCTACTATCCGTAGCCGTGAGCAAGCAAGGGTAGAGCATTGGGTTATTTGTCTGATGGCACCCAACACTAACAAAATGTGAATGATCACATGTGCAGGAAAAATAACAAACAAGAAATGTTTTTGTTTTTTACATCTAATCCTCGTGTTGGTAAAAATTTTGACCAACACAGTTCACCTTATATTTGTTGGTCAAAATTTTGACCAACACAGGGCTTAGATGTAAAAAAAAGAAATTTTTATCTTCTACATTCCAACCAACTTAAACTTTTTTAGTTGATGGTCAAAAATTTTGGTAGAAAAATGAGGTCAAATGTAGTAGTGATATATATATATATATATATATATATATATATATATATATATATATATATATATATATATATATATATATATATATATATATATATATATATATATATATATATATATATATATATATATATATATATATATATATACATACATATACATATATACATACATATACATATATACATACATATACATATATACATACATATACATACATATACATATATACATACATATATACATACATACATACATATATACATACATACATATATATGTATGTATGTATATGTGTGTGTGTGTGTGTGTGTAAACTACTATGTCATAGGAGGTGGTAGCCAATCATATTATCTAGATGAAATCAATGGTGCCAATATATTAATCCATTGTACCAACTCCCTACTGTTGAGTAGCCTCCTACAGTGTTTAGAAGGTAATAGTTTTGGTTAGATTTTGGAAAAAACTTTAAAAAATCTTTATTGAACAATTTATTAATTTTCTATTACTAGTAATGTGTACATTCAAACGTATTACTTGTTCTACCTACTCATGGTCTTCGAGGACAGCCACATGTATGACAACATTGTTTTGGGTGAGGGTGTAGTTTCCTTTCAATGATATTTTGGGGAGACAAAAGACTACCTTGGATTTTTTTGTAGGTACTCTTCATATTTAATGCTTCCAATGGCAAGTATCAACTTCTCAACCATTGGATGATCAACTGAACAATATATTGTTTTCTTACCTACACTATTGAGCATCATTTTCAGATGGATTTTTTGTACATAGGCAACATCTTTGTCACATTTCATACAATGACCAAATCCATCTTTGAGAATACCAAAACCATCAAACTTGTAGTTGCATTGTGTGTAGAATGCAGTGAAAGGATTTGAGAAAGGATTGATGACCTTGAGAATGTCACACACCTATTGCAAATTTGTCGATGTCATGTCTTATATTTCTTTTTTCATAAATAGTTCACTAGAATGAAAACTATATCATTTCCTTTTGTTTACTTGATATGTCTTCTGTAATAATTCATTCAACAGTCAAACAGTTGTGGTATCATTTAATTTGCAGATGTATATAGAGGATCTTGTGTGGAATGTATTTTTTTGGTCCACTTTTGTAACAATGTTTTGAAAGAGCAGTGCAGGAGTCTCGTTCTGCTTTAATTGGGCATCTATTGCAATGTAGTGGTGAGCAAGGGATGGATGTATTTCAAGCTGCATAACTGTCGCAATATTAGGTAGGGGGAATTTTTGACATAAAAAAATTTCAGCATTTATATATATATATATATATATAATTTATTTATTTATTTTTCTTTCAAAATTATTAAAATAAGATGAAGTGAAGTAATGACCTATGCCCTGTCCTTGTCGGTATAGTCATCTTTGAGCTCAAATGTTGTTAGTGTCCCTATTTTCTTTGCTTCAAAAACTAGTGCTCCAATAGTGCTAATTGGATAATCACTAGGATTGTTTAGGAGTTGGTTTATTGTACAACCAGGTATGAATTTGTATTCATTGAAAATCTAGGGAATTTTTTCAACTGTGGTTGTATCTTTGATGACAACAATAAATTCGTAGTCTCCTTGATCATAGTAAAATTTGGCTGCAAGATCAAATTTAGTAATCTGTATGCCCGTGTCTATGATGAATTTGCCATCATATTGTTCTACCAAAGCATCTCTAACATTGACTATAATTGTCACCTCTTCTTTTATATTTGTCATGTCAGCATGGAGCACTTCTCGTGTCTTGTTGACCTTGTCAAGTGTGACTTGTAGATAACTAAAACATCTCCTTTAAATATATTTTAAATTTTCCTTTCATTGAGCTCCTCAATTGAAACGGGAGGAATTTTTTTTTTACCTTGGACCTGTATATGGACAAATAGTTTTCAAACAGGTTACAATTGAACAATCAAATTAACTATCAAATTAGAAAAATAAGTTAATTACCTTTTCACAATTTGGTCTTGTTTTAGTTGAGTGGTTTTTCTAGATCTTTCGGCTACTTCCACTTTCCCTTGAGCATTTGTTGCATTGAGTTCTTGCATATTAGTTGCTTCCATTGGTGCCTAAAAACTAAAGAACAATTATCGTAAACCTATAGTTTATCATTGTCTGAGATCACAGAGGAGTTATGTTCTTCAAAGAGTATTGATTTTTTTTTTACTTCAATTGTCATGTATTATTGTTTGAGTTGGGAAATTGTAATTTGTTGGATGGATTTTTAGTATTGTTGAGAGGTGATCAGTCCAATATGCCTCCAATCTATAAATATTGCATATGTTTGTAGTTATATTGGACCGAATATGGTCAATAAGTGGAGAGTTAATGTTGTCTATATGTTCTAAGAGGAATTGAAGTCTGTGGTATTGCATGTAATTGTTAAGATTTTTAGATTGGTTGCTTGTTGTTTGCATATTTATATTGAAATCTCCTAATATGTACAACATGTCATTTGGGTCTATGTTGTTGAGTACGTAATTTAGAGTTGTTTGTATCTCAATTATATCATAATTTGACCTTACATATAAGTTGGTAATATTTATTGTATTGTTGAAGTTTATTATTTTGATTGTCAATATTTCTACATTTTCTGTAATGTGTTCTTGGATCTTGCTTGCTGATAATTCTTTTTTTGTTAAAGTTAGTAAACCAAAGATACCATGAATAAAGAAGTGGTTGTATTTGTCACTAAAAGGTTTGGGTTCATCAATTTTTCCATTGATTTCTTGTAGGCATAGCATGTCACAAGAGATGATATCATAGTCATTTGAGAGGTCAAATAAATGTGTACGGTATCCACTAGTGTTTAGTGAGAAAATGGTCAAATGTTGTAATGATTCCAAACATATATGATGATGTTGAAGTTTCCATTCTACGATTGTATCTAGTCATTCCATTTCTATAATTATTTTCTACTTCACTTTGAAATTATTTGGCATAAGAGGCTTGACCAAGTATAAGTGGTCAATTGTTCTTGTTCACGACAGTGTTGTATATGTGAGGTTGTGATGTTTAACTCCTATTGGATCAAAAGCCAGTGCTTCCATTGTTAGCTCTTAAGATCAGTGGATAGTACAAGCGCATGCAAGTTGTATTGGGAATTATTTTTGTATGGTTATTTTTTTATTTGCAAAAATTTTAAGGATCGGTCTTGCAATGTGCAGAATTGGTACCCAATCTTTTTAAATTTCATCATTGTAGTATGTAATATACCTTGTTTTTTGTTGGTGGCCTATGCTTACATCATTAAATTTGATCCATACAATGTCATGCTCATCATTTGTAGTGTATAATTTTAAAATACCATCAGAGCCATTGACAATACCATCTTGGGTGTTGTAGTTTTCTGAATATATTTCTACAAGGACTCCTTCCTTCACATTTATTTTAGTAGGAAGGGCTATTGTATGAGTATATAGTCGTATTCCTTTGTACTAGTCCTCAAAATTATCAATAGCTCTTAATGTAATTATAATTATAGGCATTGTTCATAACATTTTGTTGTTATCTTTGTCTACATCTAATCTCCTAAAGTAGAGGAAAGGAAGGGTAGGATCATTTGGTATGGCTTGTACACAGTGGTCATTGAGGTATTCTATATCTTCTAGTATTTGTTTACATATATGGATTCTATTTAGAATGTCAAAAAATGTGGGGTCTTTCTGACGCATTATTTTTTTCAAAGAAAAACACTTTATTTTCTCATTCCATAAATTGTAGGGCATCAATTCTTTCGCTGTTGTTTTTTTTTCGAAGACATTTGAATCTAGAACTAGTAATGCCTGGTATAGGTCACCATAGAAGATTGTGTCCAGTCCTCTAAAATAAGTAGTGGATTTTTGCATGATGTCCTGCAAATGTAAGTCAATGTATCTCAAGAAAGAGAATCCAACTAAGGATATCTCATCTATGAGTAGGATTCGAAGGTGGCAGTAATGCTTACACATCTTGTCAAGTATATCACTGTTTAAAGGGATAAATTCAGACTTATTGAATGGTATGTCTAGTGACACCACCAATTTTATAGGAAGCTTTTCCAATATATGTAGCTATCAATCCCTTAGGTTTGTTAGGGTCATCATTGATGCCATTACTATATAGACATACAAGTGCATGGTAAATAGCTTTGGCTATAAATGTTTTCCCAGTGCTAGCAACACTTGTCAAGAAAAGGTGTATTGGTGTGGCTGTATCTTTTTGTTTCCTCATTATGATGTCTTTAACTATCATTTGTTGCTCGGTATTAAGTGATCAACATAAGTTGAAGTGGTCAATGTTATTCATTATTTGAGGGTTTTTGGTTATTTTGAATTTGATGTTTGATATTGTACATATGTTTTTGTATGAATTTGTTGGTATATCTTTTAATCTATCATAATCTTCATGTGTTATGTCAGTTTTCTCTTCTTCCTTTGACTTTTGTCTGTGGACTCTCTGAAATGTAGTTCATTTTCTTCTTCTTCGATGTTTCCCTATTTTATATTGATATTGTAGTAGAACTATGCATGGTTTCTAATAATTATTTGTTCATGGTATGCATATGCTAGTTGCCAACACCTAAATTCTTCAAAGATTGTTTGAGCATTTACTATAAATGGAACATATATTAGGACTTTTTCTCTGTAGTAGTTTTCTAGGTCTGTATGGATGTTGTAATTCATAAAGCATATTATAGTAGGTATTTTTTTTTTACTAGTAAGATGTTTAGTTCTGTTATATTCTGAAACAAATTTAGCAAAGCATATGTGTTGTAGAGTTTTTGAATGGTCAACATAGAAATGTGTGTACATCTTACCATTATATTCTCAGATTCATCTGGCTCATCCCTTAATTCTTTTACAAATTTAAGCACAAAAATGTGGTCATCTTCAGGAATTGTGTTAATGAATATACACCTTCGAGAACTTTGATTGAGTGACATTGAGAGGTCTAAATGTACAGCTTGTTGTTTTGACATTTGTTGCAAGTTAAGTAAAGTATTTCCTAATATTCTTATCATGTGAACTGCATCTATATTATTTCTTTGGTGATAATTTCAAATGTGTTTGAATGCATTTTCCACTGATTTGTCTACTTTTGCCATACATGAGCTGCAATACATAGCCGTGACATATGCATTAAGTACAAATTGTGCATCTATATTTGCTCTCCACAATGATGGCATTTTCTTCGAGAAGTTGTTAAATTCCAAATTTGAGAAGGTCTTTGTTTGAGAAATAGAGTAGGCCTATCTAATGTAGACATAATTGAGTTGATGTAGTCATACTCTATTAATTGAAGGTCATTGAGAAACATATCATATGTGCATGAACTATCATAGTTTTCTTTTTGTAGTCTTGAGAAATATATTTGTTGCATTTGTTGATATTGTATCAGATCTTTGTACTAGAGGTTCAAGTATCATTGTTCATGGAAAGGGAGGCATGGGGAAGTTGTATCAACATGTTCTTCTTCCTGACCTTCTACATTTTTTTGCATGGTGATGTATCTGCAATTTTGCTAAAGATAGATCTAAGTGCTCTATGCTACAACTTAAGTACTTATCAACAAAATTAACTATGTCCATATTGCTTTCTCTCCAATAGATTGGGGCATTATCTACCCAAATTAAGAGATGGTCATGTTCGTTACCTCTATTCTGAAATGTTGTTATAGAGAAGAAATCAGGAACACTACTAAAGAAGGAGACATCACTCATTATTAATTTTCAGACAACTTTTATTTGATGTTGACAATAATTTGCACATGTAACAGGGTCTTTGCAAATAAGGTTTTTTATGTTGGTATCAAGGTAAACTTTAAGAAAGCCACCTCCAAAAAATGATATAAAATATCCGCGACTCTTTCATTATTTTCAAAAAGAATCTCTCAATTTTTTATTCTAAATATGGTTAAAATTGGCAATTATTTTCGAATCATAATTTTTTTGTATAAAATATTGATGAATCTCAATAATAATAGGAAGCTCATTAATCATTGTGAAATATTACAAATCAAAATTGAACATTATTTTACCTCATGGAATATTATGAGGATCGTTACATATACTTTAAATCAATAGCAAAAACTAAATATTGGTGATATATCCCTAAAGTAACTAATAATTATGATAAATATTGGTCAGCTCAATTTAATTTCTCCAATAATATATTATATTTAGGTGACTCAAGTCTAATCATGTTCCAAATATTGTGGTGAATATTTGAGTTTAAATTTTTCAATAAAATGAATTATTGAGCGATTTTAAATATTCTAGAACTAAATTTTATAAAACTATGACAATTTAGATTATATCAAATCTTAAATTATTAGCCGAATTACTAGACAAAAAATTCTAAAATTAGCCAATTTGTGAATATTAGCCACTAAAAAATACCTTGGTTGGTATTATTTTCAGAAGTTGTTTCATTGTTTTCTACTCCTGATTCATCTATTTTGTGCAAGCATATAGAGTTTCTGTTAATGGTTCCCAATTCTATTCAGCACTTGTAAAAGTAAGGAAACAAGTTGGTGGTCCCAATTGACATATCATAGCAAAAACATTTTTCTTTAGTTGTTGGCAATAGTTTGGAGATATTCGTATCCTTTTGAAATTAACATATCCAATGTTTAATTTCAACATATTTTCTAAGTTTGGTATTTTTTTAATGTCTCTTGCAATGAGTTTCCTACCTTTAAGTTGACCTTTTTTGATTCTGACCCACATTGTTGAGAACACTTGATGTATTAGTATCATGATTGCTTTGAAGAAATGATTTGTTGTATGGAGTGCAAAATTATGATGACAGTTTAGGAGTTCCCATTGTGCCACTTTCTAATAACTTAAATTTTCTAAGATATGACTACTATGTGGTTCTCCAAAAAATAATGTAGGAAAATTCATTTCCTCAGCATGTTTACCTTTGAATATTCCTATTGAATAAGATTCTTGAGTAGGTGTTATTTTAATAATTTTTTCATCCATGTTTCATGTGCTTCTTGAATCTGTAAATCCATGTATCAATGTCTCTGATGGGTTCACATTGTTAGTAGCACTTTCTAAATCAAAATCAGATGACATAGATTTGCTTAATGTTTCATCTTCTTTCTCTTCCTCTAGTAATTGTAGCTATGCATCATTGATCTCAACATTTTGTGATCTATACAATTTTGTATGTGACAATTCATTAAGAGCTTGCATAATAATGTTGGGTCTTTCCACTCCTTTTTGAAACACACTCTTATATTCAAGGCATCACTTAAGGGAGATTACAAATGTTGATTTGTTATTCAATGATAGGGGCAAAGGCTTCTGCACAATGTTCAAATTGATAGGAACATTTATGATAGATCTGGTTAGCCCCATTTGTGATCTTCTATGTCCTAGTTTCCATATTTCTACAAAAGCAATTCTCAAGGACACAAGCCTTTCCTCTAATTGACTTAGAAATTTCACATGTTGCAAAGGACTATTTTTTCCAATGTTTTTCGGTGTTGCAAATTTTGGAAGCATTGACTGTTTCAAAGCTTTATCACATGCTTTGCATATCTTTGCATCATTATTTGGGTAATTATGTTGGGTCAACATTTTGTATATATCTTTTTCCTTTTCTCTCACATGTTTGATATCTCTTTTGAAATGCAGAGTGTGACAAACTCGACAGGTATATTTTAGAGTGTCTTCTATTTGGAGTTCATATCTTTCTATTTCTATCTTTTTTTATCTTCTTTGCTTTCTTTTTAAACTTTTTTTTTTGGTGATATAGGTAGAGAATTAATATTGCATAGATTTTGATTAGTATTCAAAATAGCTTTATTGTATTCTAGACTAATTCTTTGCTTATCATTTTAGATTGGATGAAGTTTTTTGTGTTTATGAGAGATTGTGGAATGATTTCCTTAGAAATATCTTTATTTTGTTGTTCTTTGTGGTTTTCTTTACCTCTTTACATTTCTTCTTCTTTAATACAATGGTTTTTCAAGGTGTCCATATTTTTAGTAGGCATTTTTCTAAAGTTATGTAAATTTATCTTATGGTTTACGCATTGGACTACTTTTGATTGTACTAGAGGTTCAAAATGTGCATTATGAGAATTTGTATCATGACATAATATACAATATGGTTTTGTGTTCAATTTTTTATTGAAGTCTAGCTATTGCTTTCCTATTTGTAGTGAGAAGATACAAATACAAATATTTAACCACTTCGAAAGCCAGTGAATGCAAAATATGTCTCCCCATAAACTAGTTTTCTTACTATTGTTTTGTTCTTTTGCAGACAGATGCATTCTTCACAAGTAAGTATTCTTGTTAGTTACATTGTGGAGGTCTTTGATGAGAAGAGGGTGCAACTCATAACTATATGCGTGTATTGCTTTTGGATCTTCTTTTTCAAGGCACATTGAAAAATGGTCTATTGTACCATTTCATAAATCTTTAGAATTTTTTGTAAAGTGAAGTAAATATTCAACAGAGTCAACCAAGAAATTTCCAACATTGTATTTGAATTCTTCTACTTTACATAGTCCTTGTTTTGCCAACTCTATATTGATGTTGCATGGTTGATATCGATTAGTCATGTTCATGACATGAATGTTGCTTTATTACAAGTTATCAATTTATAAGTATTCTTTGGTAATGTGTAGTTGTAGTTAATGCATTTGATAAGGAGTAATTTTTAAGAAATGATAATGATCCTCATACTAAGTGGAATAAATGCATTCTCACAAAAGTAGACAGCTTCTTTAGATATTTTTGACAGCTCCGTTATTTTTTAGCTGTCATGTCTTACCCTGTGCATGAAGCACACATACTTTGTTAGTTTTCTTCAATTGTACTTAGCAACTTTGTAACCAATACTTATGTTTAAAATCTTCTTTAAACATGTAAACTAGTCTATGTAAGTGCTTATATTTTAACAAACATTGGAAACATGAGGACGAAAATAATTTTTACTAATTGAAAAAACATCAAAATTTATGTTTTCCACATTTGAATATGTATTACACATAATCTATCACACTATATTTCTATTAAAACTTTCTCAAACCAATGTTGTACATAGTCGAACAAATGAAAACTATTTTACATTGTATCATAAATTCTAGAGGTTTTCTATTATGTAACATATGTGTATATTTCTACAAGCATTTTAATAGTGGTATAGAAACTTGATATTGAGAGTTCAATACAATGTTGCAAGATTACTTCCTATGTGTGCAAGCATTTTAATAGTTCTATTGAAACTCATTATAGAGAGTTGAATAGAATGCTTCAAGATTATGGCCTATGTGCAAGAACCTTTGTATGCTCCCAAACATTTCATATTGGATGAATCGATCTAGGTACATATTTGACGAGTGTGCTTTCTATATTATTTATCACATTTTCAATTTTGGATAACTTGCACTTTAAAATATCAATATCTAAAATTATCTTGTAAGTAACTGACAACTGTTTCTTATCAACATTATTTGTCAAAAGAGTAGATGCATATGTTTCCCACCCTACATTTGGTTCCGTCGCATTAACAAAATTATTTTTATACACCTTTGTTTGATTCATATTGCTCAAACTTACATCATATGTGCTTGGATCTAATTCTATGGGTAGAATTTTTGGGTTCCATGGAAGGATTGCTTCTATGTTATACTTGTTGATGTTGTTATACCCTACAATATGTGGAAAATACAATTAGATATCCTTCATATTCAAATGTCTTTTCCCACATTCTATTTCTACAAATTATTCAAATTACTTGAGTAGAGTGTATTGAGTTCTCCATTGACTATGATTAGAAAACAAAGAAAAAATGGGAAAAGGAAATACCACTCTCTACTTGTAGTCCTTTATAGTGAAAGTCTTCATATTTCAAAATTTCGGTAGCAATTTGCAACACATTCAAATCTCCAACATTGCAATTGTATGGTAAGGTTGGTTTCTTTTCAAAGGTTGAATGCACATTGCAAGTATTGTCTAACTTGTACACATTGTCTATAGTATCATTTCCAACAGAGTATTGGGTAACTATGTTTTCTAGTAATCTTGTTGATGAAATTGTATATGGTGGGACATAACTAGTTCCATATTGGTTGGAGAAAATTGTTGATGATTGGAAATCTTTATTATGTTGGGCTATAAAGAAGTTCAATTTTGTAGGTGTCATTACACAATGCACATTAGGTACTACTCTGCTATCAAACAAGAAATCATCTAGTGATGTTGTTTGTAATAGTATGCCATTGGGTATAGTTGTTGATGTTTCATAAGGAGGCTTGATTTTTTCCTCATCATCTATTAGGATCTGGTAGAGAAAACTTTCCATCACAAATGGCTTCATACTAACTACTGCATCATTGTTCTCTACCGCAAATTTTCTATAGCAATCTGCACATTTTGTTATGCCTCTCATGGAGAGTGTTGCTCTATTGTATGCATTTGCAACTTTCTCTAGCATTTCAAATGTTCCAAGCCATTGGCAATGCTTAGTTTCTAGATCCCTTATCTCTGTAGCATAGCATCCCCAAGGATATTTCCTAACACCCTTATATTTCCTATTTTTTGGACATTATGTTGATTTGGTAGAAGAGATTTTTTTTCTTTAAACCTGGATGTGTCTTCATCCTCCAAATCAATAATTGTTTTCCCTTTCAAACAAGCCATGGTTATTTTTAGGTTCTGTAAAGACAGTGAACAATTTAAACAATGTGGACCATTTGAATAGAGGAAACAAACAAAGATATTATAGTAAAAATTTTCTACAATAATGCTATGTAGAAAAATGCAAAACATTTAGCATGGTTTCATTATTTTCAATATAGTAGCATAGATTTTATTATAAATATTCAAATCTATAAATTTCACTAACAATGTCCAAAGCAAATGCATTGGATAACAAATTAGACCAGTTGAATTACATGATAGCACAACAAATTTAAATAATGTCTCTCCTTGAGAGTTTCAAAATACAACTATTCATTAGTTATTACCATTATTTTTAGCTAGCCATGGCTTATAGGAAGATGCAATGTAGAAAGATTGAGTCTGCAAATGTGTATCTATTTCTATCTTATCTTCTTTGAGCTTCCACACACTACATATATTTCTCAATTATGTACAAAGTCAGATAAAAAATTATTATGTAGGATGCTAACAGGGAAATGAACAAAGGTGTTTCCTTGATAGTAAAGAACAACATCAGAAGAATGCATATGTTAAGTAGCATGAAAAATTTAGGTTGAGGCATGGTGCTATCAGAAATCACCACAACAATTTTATATGGGGGTATTCTTTGTATATACAACCCTAAAATTTATATACGACAGTTATGTCTTCAAAGCATTTCCACCTTGCCATAATAAATAGTTAAACCTTATGTTACAACATGCCTATTGGTATCTATCTAGTGGACCATATAATTATAAAGAACTAAACAACTAGCTTCTAATAGCATGAGAATTAGTGATTTGAATGGCCTACCAATTGAGTTTGAAGCAACAATTGATACATTTCTAGATAGGCAAAGAAGTTCAACTCTGTCGACATCTAAAGTTTTGTTTCTTGAACCAATGTCTGCAAGCTTAAGTAGAAAATATTACAAAGCATATTTACCTTACACTTGGTAATATGCTTGTATGATTGAGGAGAAATGCTACATCAAATATGTTGAACAATACCATTGTACACATATTCATTTCTTATTCAAGCTTCAAAGCAACCACTATAAAGGATATGTAACTTACAAATACTTCCCTCACTTGAAGATGGACAACAACTATGTTGAAGAAGAACATTTTACACATTTGTTTTACTTGTTTTGGAAGGTGATTGACCTAGTTTGTTCTCTACTTATTAGTATGTCTTATGTAGTCTTCTGACTCTTTTCAATACAGCTTGGTCAAGTTTCAAGTATCTTACCAACAACATTTGTGCAACACATTTTGCACATTTCTTTTCACAAATTTTCTCCTAATAGACCATGCAATAATAACTAAATATTTTTGCATTTTATGACAAAAAACATGGTTGTCCATTGTTCAAGCAATGCAAAATTGGAGGAGACAACTGATGGTATTCATCAAAAAATGTAAAACAACCCATCAACCCAAAACTCATCCATTGTTCAAGAAATGCTTCTATGGAATGTTGAAATTGGATAGAACAAATGATACTACAACTAAAAAATCATTTAGGAATTCAACAAGCATAAATAACAATATGTTTCAGAAGTAGAGAAGGATGAAATTTGTTCACATATGAATACAATAACTAATCAAATATATTTGCAAACAATACCATATGCTAATAATATTGTGGTTTTGAAACTATAATAAACATCGTCATTGTACAATATTGCATTGTCATGTTTATTGGATTAAAAACATATTCCTTAACACCAAAAAATATTCAAACAAACTGAATTCTATAGGCAATACAAGAAAATATATAAATGAAATTTTTCTTATGAAGAGTGCACATGGAAATGTACCAGATTCTTCAAGTTTCTATCTTTAAATGTTTTCTGAACTTGAAGTTCTCTAACCAGTGTTGATGACTCTAAGAAATCTGATGTACAATAAGATTATTAATCAAACAGGAATTATGTAGTTTACATATATGTTTCATTCAAAGATCTTCTTTCAGTTACAAAATCTACTAAAAAATATTGCAATATGGAAAATGAAACGATATATAAGTAACAAACTACAAAATATTTATCGAACAATAAACATGTCAACTAAATTTATCCCATTCACATGTTCATAATTTAAAATGGATTGCCTTTACTATTCTCAATGAAATAATATATCCCTATATAATGAATATATTAAATTTGATGATCATCGATTTTTATGTGAAAATTAAATAATTAGACATCACTACAAATAAAATTATAGAACAACAGTCTACTATATGTGGCATAGTTTTCATAGAATGGGTAGAATTGATTTTTTTTTAACAAGGTCACAAGCATATACAAATTATTGTCTTTCAATTTCTCATGCTATGGGCTATATACATAGAATAATGACAAGGTCATCCATGAAAACCAGTTGTAGCCAATTGTTTTGAATTTTGGTAAACTAAGAAGAAAACATTGATGCCAACGAGAAACTATTCCATGCATAAGATGTAATTATGGGAGGAGACATATGCATTTGGAATATCAGTGTGTTGCATACATCTGAGATTCTCAAAGCAGTCTGCTGGGAAAACTCAAAATAGTGAGCATTCAAAGCATGATCTACAACTCCTTTATATTGACTGTTGATCACAATTTTTAAGGAATTATACACACAAGTTGTCACAACGCATGAACTTAAAGATTCCAGGGAGAACAAGCCACCTATAAGGTCATTTCTCATCTCTATAACATATGTGTTAATGTATGGATCATGTATGCATTTGCCAATTGCTTTACAATTTGTCTATCTTCTAAGAGGTCCATGCAATTGGTCAGGAATTTAGAAACAATATCTGCATAATGTGTTGATCTAGACTTATTTTGTAATAATTCTTCACTAAGAACTATGTACAAAGATTTCTTGACATTTGGGCATTCAATAACAAACACATCCTCCAAATGTGTTGATTCAATTGCATCAGTAACTAACAAATCCCAATGAGGGCCTGGGCATGGAATAAAAATTTGGTCACACATTTTGAAAGGTCCAAATCTGCTAGAAATGTCTACAAAATTAGACAAGAAAATAGTTATGGAGGAAAATTACCATATTTCTAGATATATCGAATAATCTATAGTTATTTTACCTAGTACCAATCCCAAATGTAGTTTAATTTTGCTTCCCTATCCATTTGGCCTTGTTGCAATGGAGTTCCACACAAAATTTGAGATTTACTTTTACAAAGAAAACTGATACATCTATCTTTATAGGAGTTCATGTCTCTTTCTTGGATTGTTGTAACTATTATTCAAAATGAAATTGGCTTAAAGTAGAGGGCAGGGTTATGATGATAGTCAGACTTTGTCAGGTTAACTTTGGTCATGGCTATTTGTCAACTAAAATAAGTCAGAGATACATTTTTGCATTAAGCTTTAGAACAAAATCTTCATGGACACGAAGAATTTCAAAAAAAGGTTGACTTCTTGCTGTCTAAATTTTTGTCAAAAAAACTAGGAGGTCCCCCTTAAATTTTCAAAAAGGTTTTCCTAAAAATAGCACATTCTAATCTAAACCTATTCCAAATAGAAAAAAATAAAACAAAAAATTACATGATTTTTCAAAGAAGAGGAGTGATACTACATTACCTATAGAAACAAAATGGTGGCTATCTCATCGATTATGTCTAGAGTAACAAGAATATATTCAGCTTTAATTCAATAGCAATGGGCTTCACAAGCTAAAATCTAAAAATAGTGAAAGATGAAATAGCTACACAAGGAAAACCAAGGATATGTCATGTCTAGGGCAGAGTTTGTTAGCAACCAATTAGAACAAAAGCAACACATGCATTGCAAAGAGTAATAGACCTCAGAATTAAACCATCTAAAAGAACAACAACATGTTCCAGAAACATGTCTTGAAGACTTAAAAAATAGGTGGCATATAATTCAACCCATATAAACAGAATTTTGAATCAAGTACAACAGAAAAAATATATTTATATCAGATTGTTACAATCAATAATGTTACTTGTGGAACAATTCACACATAATTTTAAAACTATCATACAATCTATTCCATATTATGCTATATTCACACCTAAGGGTATGTGCAGGATCATGGTGTACCAAACTATGGCCTTAAGTGGCAGTGAAAAATCAGCAAATCAAGTTTATGTCCACTTGACACATAATTTTGAAGTGGTTATGGACTTTATATCAAAAAGTTGTAAGAAAATAATCTGTAGGAAATTGAATTTAATTTCTAAACTACTAGGCCTTATTAGGAGAAAAAAATAATTAATTGGTCAAAAGTTTGAATTTTAATGCAGTACTAAGAAAATCTCAAGGCGAAAATAAAAAGTAAGTGTATGTCTGACCACCTTAATCAAAATCAAATCATAATATTTTTTTAATATAATTATAGATATGAAAAGTAGACTCATGCCCGGATGTGACACATATTTTTTGGTATTTTTATTCCAAATAAATAATTAAATATGAAATTTTTACCAAAACTTTTTTGAAAAAAAAATGTCTCGTGTCTGACCACCCTAACTAATAGAAAATTTTGCCAAATTTAAATTTATTTTTTTTCTTATACTAGGTGAAGTATAGAATGTGACGCAACTTTTAGATTTAAAAAATATTATACCGTTTGAAAGTTATAGCTATTTTTCAATCAATATGTCAATCAGCACTTTACAATAATCTTCATTGATAATTAACTAATAAATACTTATCAAACTCAAAATTTGATAGAAATTATATTGATGGAATCTAGACAGCGATATTAAAAACTCGTTTTGTTTCATTCAATTTTGATCAAAATAACATTGTCAGAAGGCTACCCGAAGTCTGAGTATCACTAAAACCCTCTTCAAACACGTCTTTTGGGTTGATCAGGTAGGCTTGGTAAATACGAAGCCTAATCAGATATCCGATATGCTCCGGGTGAGAAATTTCAAATCCCAACCCATTTTGGAGGGAAAATTGGGTTTAAACATTATAACTTATGATTTATAAATTATTTCACTTATATTACTATGTAAAGACATATTTTAATATATTATATATATAAAATAACATAATGTAAAGATATAAGATATAATCTAGTAATATATAATAATATATTATGTTAATCTTATTACAATCTATAAATATAATTTATATTATTATTATTTTTACTAAATATAGTAACGTAATTTATATATATATATATATATAATACTTATTATATATTATGATATTAATATGTATGTTATTAATATATATAATAACATAATATTTTCATTAAATATAATATGTATTATATATATATTATTATATTAATATGTATGTTATTAATATATATATATATAATAACGTAATACATACATACATATATATATGTTATTAATATATATAATAATGTAATATTTTTATTAAATATAATAATGTAATATATATATATATATATATATAATTATATTAATATGTATGTTATTAATATATATGTATCTTATTAATATATATGAGTCAAAGGGGGTCATAGGTCAACCATTGACCCTCTTTGACACATTAAATGACGACATATGTCCCTAGGGGTCTTAGGACCCTTAGGGACATATTACAATGGTTAATATGGGTCAAAGGGGGTCATAGGGTGACCTATCACCCCTTTTGACCCATTAAATGAGAACATATGTCCCTATGGGTCCTAAGACCCCAAGGGACATATTTGAATCCTTCATATGGGTCAAAGGGGGTCATAGGGTGACCTATGACCCCCTTTGACCCATTAAACGATGACATATGTCTCTAAGGGTCCTAGCACCCCTAGGGACATATTTGAATGTGTAATATGGTTCAAAGGGGGTCATAGGTCCCTTTGACCAATTAAATGATGACATATGTCTCTAAGGGTCCTATAACCCCTAGGGACATATTTGAATGTGTACTATGGGTCAAAGGGGGTCATAGGGTGACCTATCACCCTCTTTGACCCATTAAATGATGACATATGTCTCTAGGGGTCCTAGAACCCCTGGGGACATATTCGAACAGGTAATATGGGTCAAAGGGAGTCATAGGGTGACCTATGACCCCCTTTGACCCATTAAACGATGACATATGTCCCTAGGAGTCCTAAGACCCCTAAGGACATATTTGAATCGTTCATCTGGGTCAAAGGGGGCCATAAGGTGACCTATGACCCCCTTTGACCCATTAAAGGATAACATATGTCCCTAGGGGTCCTAGGACCCCTAGGGACATATTTGAATCGTTCATATGGGTCAAAGGGGGTCATAGGTCACCCTATGACCACCTTTGACCCATTAAATGATGACATATGTCCCTAAGGGTCCTAGGACCCCTACGAACATATTCAAATGGGTAATATGGGTCAAAAGAGGTCATAGGGTGACGTATGACTCTCTTTGACCCATTAAATGATGATATATGTCCCTAGGGGTCCTAAGACCCCTAGGGACATATTTGAATGCGTCATATGGGTCAAAGGGGGTCATAGGGTAACCTATGACCTCCTTTGACCCATTAAATGATGACATATGTCTCTAGGGGTCATATTACCCCTAAGGACATATTCAAATCGTTCATATGGGTCAAAGGGGGTCATAGGTGACTTATGACTCCCTTCGACCCATTAAACGATGACATATGTCTCTAGGGGTCCTAGAACCTCTAGAGATATATTTGAATCGTTCATATGTGTCAAAGGGGGTCATAAGTGACCTATGACCCCTTTTGACCCATTAAACGATGACATATATCTCTAGGGGTCCTAGAACCCCTAGGGACATATTCGAATAATTCATATGGGTCAAAGGGGGCCATAAGGTGATCTATGACCCCCTTTGACCCATTAAACGATGACATATGTCTCTAGGGGTCCTAGGACCCCTAGGGACATATTCAAATCATTCATATGGGTCAAAGGGAGTCATAGGGTGACCTATGACCCTCTTTGACCCATTAAATGATGACATATGTCTCTAGGGGTCCTCGGACCCCTATGGACATATTTGAATGGGTAATATGGGTCAAAGGGGGTCATAGGGTGACCTATGACCCCCTTTGACCCATTGAATGACGACATATGTCCCTAGGGGTCCTAAGACCCCTAGGGACATAGTCGAATGGGTAATATGGGTCAAAAAAGGTCACAAAGTGACCTATGACCCCCTTTGACCCATTAAATGATGACATGTCTCTAGGGGTTCTAAAACTCCTAGGAACATATTTGAATCGTTCATATGGGTCAAAGGGGGTCATAAGGTGACCTATGACCCCCTTTGAGCCATTAAATGATGACATATGTCTCTAGGGGTCCTAGGACCCCTAGGGATATATTCAAATCATTTACATGGGTCAAAGGGGGTCATAGGGTGACCTATGACCCTCTTTGACCCATTAAAGGATGACATATGTCGCTAAGGGTCCTCGGACCCCTAGGGACATATTCGAATGGGTAATATGGGTCAAAGGGGGTCATAAGGTGACCTATGACCCCCTTTGACCCATTAAATGATAACATATGTCCCTAGGGGTCCTAGGACCCCTAGGGACATATTCAAATGAGTAATATGGGTCAAAGGGGGTCAGAGAGTGACCTATGACCCTCTTTGACCCATTAAATGATGACATATGTCCTTAGGACATATTTGAATCGTTCATATGGGTCAAAGGGGCTCATAGGGTGACTTATGACCCCCTTTGACCCATATGAACATATGTCGTCCTTTAATCGATCAAAGCGGGTCATAGGTCACCCTATGACCCGCTTTGACCCATTAAATGATGACATATGTCCCTTGGGGTCCTAGGACCCCTAGGGACGTATTTGAATCATTCATATGGGTCAAAGGGGGTTATAGGGTGACTTATGACCCCCATTGATCCATTAAACGATGACATATGTCTCTTGGGGTCCTAGGACCCCTAGGGACATAATCAAATCGTTCATATAGTCAAAGGGGGTCATAGGGTGACCTATGACCCCCTTTGACTCATTAAACGACGACATATGTCTCTACGGGTCCTAAGACCCCTGAGGACATATTTGAATGGATAATATGGGTCAAAAGCGGTCATAGGTCACCCTATGACTCCCTTTGACCCATTAAATGATGACATATGTCCTTAGGGGTTCTAAGACCCTTAGGGACATATTCGAATTGTTCATATGGCTCAAAGGGGGTCATAGGGTGACCTATGACACCCTTTGACCCATTAAATGATGGCATATGTCTCTAGAAGGCCTAGAACCCTTAAGGACATATTTGAATGGGTAATATGGGTCAAAGGAGGTCATAAGTCACCCTATGACCCCATTTGACCTATTAAACGATGACATATGTCCCTAGGGGTCTTAGGGCACTTAAAAACATATTTGAATCGTTCATATGGGTCAAAGGGGGTCATAGGGTGACCTATGACCCCCTTTGACCCATCAAATGAGGACATATGTCCCTATGGGTTCTAGGACCCATAAGAATGGGGTCAAAGGGGGTCATAGGGTGACCTATGACCCCCTTTGACCCATTAAATGATGACATATGTCTCTAGGGGTCCTAGGACCCCTAAGGACATATTCAAATCATTCATATGAGTCAAAGGGGGTCATAGGGTGACCTATGACCCTCTTTGACCCATTAAATGATGACATATGTCTCTAGGCGTCCTTGGACCCCTAG
Organism: Cupressus sempervirens; assembly: GCA_028749045.1. Classification (NCBI taxonomy): domain Eukaryota; kingdom Viridiplantae; phylum Streptophyta; class Pinopsida; order Cupressales; family Cupressaceae; genus Cupressus; species Cupressus sempervirens. The sequence goes on from CM053785.1 coordinate 678,816,721, forward strand.
GGACATTCAAATTGGTAATATGGGTCAAAAGGGGTCATAGTGATCTGATTAGGATCTAAGACTATTACAGAGGAATGCTTAACATTATTTCATAAAGTAAAATTTCAAAGCGTTAATTAGCAAATTAACACAACTTAAATGCTTAAATGAATAAAGCATAAAAAAGTATGACTAAAAGAAAGAGAGTAGAGAGAGACATAAGACAAAACATGATTGATAACGGAGTTCGTCCGAGAAGGACTACGTCTCCGGGTCCAACTCCAATAGGGGGACCGATCTTATTTGCTCCAAAATCAATTACAAGTGTTCAAGATCTTTTCTTCAAGCACAATTGCAGCATTACTCTCCAATGTGCAGGAATAATCATCAAGTCTCCAAGATCATAATCTCCTTCTCACTACCTAGATGCCTTTCCAAAGCCTACTACCCCCATTTTATACATCAAATTTAGCCAAAAATGGGCTAAAATAATTAACCAACATAATCCCCCATTTTGGTTACATAATTCGAATTTACCCCTTTTACCATTATTTTGTTATGATTTGACACCAAAATTAAGGGTTTGTTTTCAACAAATACCCTTAATTAAATAAGCTTGGGCGGATTTGTTATGAATAGATAACAACTCTTCCCTTAATATTACATATGCCATAAATAGCCCATTGGTTAGCTTTAATTTTAGTAGGCCAATGGTTAGGAGTTCAACTCCCATTATGTCATTCCTTTAATTCGAATTAAATGACTAGTTTAATTCGAATTTGAATGTTTTCCCTCTCTTTATGATTTTGTGATGTCATGCTGACATCATCAAAATCCATACTTTTGCTTGAATTTGAAACCATCATAACTTTTATATCCGATCTCCGTTCTTGATGAAACGAATGCCATTGGAAAGCTTTTGACGAGCTCTTTCATTAGGAATCCACTGTCAAATACTTTTGAGATGATTATTTTTTCACCCTTTTATGGCCTCTAGTCCCAATTTGACCGAACTTTGACAAGTCATACTTTTTGCACTTGAACTCCAATTTTGCTCGTTTGAGTTATGTTGGAGTCAAAATTGTGAACACTTTGTAATGATGTTGATTCTTTGAGCATTGGCGACATTTTACTTTTTAGTAATTTTTTATCCCTTGCATCACATAGGGTGCCCTATGACCCCCTTTGACCCATTAAACAACGACATATGTCCCTAGGGGTCCGACCCCTAGGGACATATTCGAATGGTTAATATGGGTCAAAGGGGGTCACAGGGTGACCTATGACCCCCTTTGACCCATTAAATGATGACATATGTCTCTGGGGGTCCTAGAACCCCTAGGGACATATTTGAATTATTCATATGGGTCAAAGGGGGTCATAGGGTGACTTATGACCCCCTTTGACCCATTAAACGATGACATATGTCTTTAGGGGTCCTAAGACCCTTAGGGACATATTCAAATCGTTCATATGAGTCAAACGAGGTCATAGGGTGACCTATGACCCTCTTTGACCCATTAAATGATGACATATGTCTCTAGGGGTCCTTAGACCCCTAGGGACATATTCAAATGGGTAATATGGGTCAAAGGGGGGCATAGGGTGACCTATGACCCCCTTTGACCCATTAAACGATGACATATGCCCCTAGGGGTCTTAGGACACCTAGGGACATATTCAAATGGGTAATATGGGTCAAAGGAGGTCAGAGAGTGACCTATGACCCCCTTTGACCTATTAAACGATGACATATGTCCTTAGGGGTCCTAGGACCCCTAGGGACATATTCGAATCGTTCATATGGGTCAAAGGGGGTCATTGGGTGACTTATGACCCCCTTTGACACATTAAAGGATGACATATGTCCCTAGGGGTCCTAGGACCCCTAGGGACATATTCGAATCATTCATATGGGTCAAAGCGGGTCATAGGTCACCCTATGAACCCCTTTGACCCATTAAATGATGACATATGTCCCTTGGGGTCCTAAGACCCCTAGGACATATTCGAATCGTTCATATGGGTCAAAGGGGGTCATAGGGTGACTTATGATCCTCTTTGACCCATTAAACGACGACATATGTACCTTGGGGTCCTAGGACCCCTAGGGACATATTTGAATCGTTCATATGGTCAAAGGGGGTCATAAGGTGACCTATGACCCCCTTTGACCCATTAAATGATGACATATGTCTCTAGGGGTCTTAAGACCCTTAAGGACATATTTGAATGGATAATATGGGTCAAAGGCGGTCATAGGTCACCCTATGACCCCCTTTGACCCATTAAATGATGACATATGTCCCTAGGGGTCCTAGGACCCCTAGGGACATATGTGAATCGTTCATATGGGTCAAAGGAGGTCATAGGGTGACCTATGACACCCTTTGACCCATTAAACGACAACATATGTCTCTAGGGGTCCTATTACCCCTAAGGACATATTTGAATGGGTAATATGGGTCAAAGGGGGTCATAGGTCACCCTATGACCCCCTTTGACCCATTAAATGATGACATATGTCCCTAGGGGTCCTAGGACCCTTTGGAACATATTTGAATCATTCATATGGGTCAAAGGGGGTCATTGGTTGACCTCTGAGCCCCTTTGACCCATTAAATGAGGACATATGTCTCTAGGGGTGCTAGGACCCCTAAGGACATATTTGAATGGGTAATATGGGTCAAAGGGGGTCATAGGTCACCCTATGACCTCCTTTGACCCATTAAATGATGACATATGTCCCTAGGGGTCCTAGGACCCTTAGAAACATATTCGAATTATTCATATGGGTCAAAGGGGGTCATAGGGTGACCTATGACGCCTTTGACCCATTAAACGAGGACATATGTCCCTATGGGTCCTAGGACCCCTAGGGACATATTTGAATGGTTCATATGGGTCAAAGTGGGTCATAGGGTGGCCTATGACCCTCTTTGACCCATTAAATGATGACATACGTCTCTAGGAGTCCTAGGACCCCTAGGGACATAAATGAATGGGTAATATGGGTCAAAGGGGGTCATAGGTCACCCTATGACCTCCTTTGACCCATTAAATGATGACATATGTCTCTAGGGGTCCTAGAACCCCTAAAGACATATTCAAATCATTCATATGGGTCAAAGGGGGTCATAGGGTGACCTATGACCCCCTTTGACCCATTAAATGATGACATATGTTGCTAGGGGTCCTAGGACCCATAAGGACATATTCAAATCATATGACCCTCTTTGACCCATTCAACGATGACATATGTCCCTAGGGGTCGTAGGACCCCTAGGGACATATTCGAATGGGTAATATGTGTCAAAGGGGGTCAAAGGGTGACCTATTACCCCCTTTGACCCAATAAATGATGACATGTCTCTAGGGGTCCTAGAACCCCTAGGGACATATTCGAATCGTTCATATGTGTCAAAGGGGTCTTAGGTCACTTTGACTCATTAAATAATGACATATGTCGCTAGGGGTCCTAGGACCCATAGGGACATATTCAAATTGTTCATATGGATCAAAGGGGGTCATAGGGTGACTTATGACCCTCTTTGACCCATTAAACGATGACATGTCTCTAGGGGTCCTTGAACCCCTAGGGATATATTCGAATGGGTAATATAGGTCAAAGGGGGTCATACGTCGTCAAAGGAGGTCATATGGTGACCTATGACCCCCTTTGACCTATTAAACGACGACATATGTCCCTAGGGGTCTTAGGACCCCTAGGGACATATTCGAATAGGTAATATGAGTCAAAGGGGGTCACAGGGTGACCTATGACTACCTTTGACCATTAAACGATGACATATGTCCGTATTTGAATTGTTCATATGGGTCAAAAGGGGTCATAGGTTGACCTATGACCCCCTTTGACCCATTACATGACGACATATGTCCCTAGGGGTCCTAGGGCCCTAGGGACATATTCAAATCGTTCTTATGGGTCAAAGGGGGTCATAGGTTGACCTATGACCCCCTTCGATCCATTTAAGGATGACATATGTCCCTAGGGGTCCTACGGCCCCTAGGGACATATCAGAATCGTTCTTATGGGTCAAAGGAGGTCATAGGTTGACCTATGACCCCCTTCGACCCATTTATAGATTATAATACTAATAAGATAATATATTATTATATATTATTAACATAGCTCGTAATAATAATAATATATTATAGATAATAATAATAATATATATTAATAACACACACACACACACACAGATATATATGTGTGTGTGTGTGTGTATTACATTATTATATTTAAGATTATATATTAATAACATATATTAATAATAGAGCTCATAATAATAATAATATATATTACGTTATTACATTTAATAAAAATATAGAAAAAATAATAATAATATAAATTATATTTATATATTATAATAAGAATAACATAATTTATTATTATATATTAATAGATAATATATTATATCTGTACCTTTAAATGTCATTATATATATATATATGTGTTATATCCTATTATATATCGCTATATACTAAAGAATATACTATTAATATAGTATATATATAATATATTATGTATATAAAGCAATTATATACTATATAAATATAAGAACAAATATATTACCCACTTATATATATATATATATATATATATATATATATATATATATATATATATAATGTACAAAAATATCCTATAATATACTACTATATACTAAAGCAAAAAGAGCATATAAAAATTATAAACAATGTCAAAAGTTTGCAAATATATATATGTATGTATGTATGTGTATATATATATATATATATATATACTCACAAATATATAAATATATATTCATATATTTCTTAATATAAATATAAATTTAAAAATAAATACATATATGTATTTATATAAAGCAAATATAAATACATAAACATATGTATTTATATTAATAAATGCATATATACAAATATTTAATTACTATTACAAACTATTTTTCCCTCCAAAATTTCGTGGGGGAGATATCAAATATCTAATTTGAAATCGGATATCCAATTTTGGATCGAAAATCCGATTTGAAATCGGATATCCGATTTTGGATCAAAAATCCGATTTGAAATCGGATATCCGATTTTACTGGCATCAAATTCCAACTTATTTGCTATCCCTGCAGACCTGACAACATCACTTTTTGACTCTTATTTCATGGGTTTTATAAAAAGTCATGTTTTGGGGCCCAACCAATTGAAAATTTTTTGAAAATACAACCTTAGGTGTCTGATATTGTCATCTGAATGGGGAGCAGCAGTCATCGAAAGGCTAAATGGAAAAGGAAGTTATCCAATGAAGACATTGCGGCATATAGGGAAAGGGACAAAATGGGACATTGAAGAAAAAGACAAGGTATGATAAATATTAGTCAAGTTGACGATGAATTAGTCAAAGGTTAAATCATAAAGTCAGATAATGAATATGTACAGTTGGAGAATGAAAATGTACCTATTGAAAACAATAATGCCGAAATTGATAATTTAGAGAATAAAAATTTTGAAGACGAAATGCTACCAAATCATAATCCAAATTGCATAATTGACCATGTCAAACATGACAATGCACAGGAATCTAATGCACAAGAACCTTACATATCTCCTAATTATAATCGAAATGAAGGTTCTAGAATACCAAAATGGATAATTAAAATTGATGAAATGATTATTACCAGTTTGGAAGGAAAAAAATCAGAAAGAACCATTTGGTTATGGGCTACAAGACTATATAACATGTTCTTCGGCAACAAGATAGTGGTGGAGCAATGTCAGCTTTTCATGCACTTATTAAAGATGCAAAAGATGAGACCTATGCTTTTCAAATTGAAGATTCGTGTCAACAAATGTCATTATTGTGAAGAATCTTTTCAGTGCTCTCAATAGCATTGAAAAAAATAGTAGGGAGAAGGATAACAAAGCTGCTCGAAGGGTTATTACAACCTCTTTGGTAAGTCATCATTTCAGAAAGGGTGGATATATGAGACAAACTTGTATTGATTTGAATCTAAATCGTACTACTTTGAGAAGAGCACTTAGTCAACGAGAGAAAATTGATGATCCTCTTCAAAATAAAACATGGGCATTTGGTGGGAGACTTCCACATATTGATAAGAAGCTATCTGATGATGTGAAGGAAGAAATTACACAGTTTTGGCACTCTAACTCACGGGTATCACCCAATGCTAAAGACGTGTCAAAGTTGATAATTGGCATCAAAGACTGCATGCCACATCCTAAATAGTATTTGGAAGTAAGTCAAACTATGTTGTTCAAACAATTTAGAAAGAGTCATCCAAGTCTTCATATATCACAAAGGGCTTTTGAATCTTTGAAGCCATTTTATTGTGTGCCACTCAAAATTTGAAATACATGTTGTTGCAAATATCATGTTGAGTTTTCTATGCACCATGAACTATTATGCTCCATCCGTTCTACTTTGCATACTAAAGAAATGTTGGAGGATTGTGGGGCTAGTGGGCTTCCAAAATCATCAAGAGACTTGCTAGATCAACTTTTATGTCATAGAGTTGATGGTTGTTTCTTTTATAGAAATACTTGCTTAAATGAGAAGTGTTCAGAATGTGGTGGTTTATCCAAGTTTGACACATGTTTTCATGAGGGGTGCGAACAAGATCTTGGAAAGACAATAGTGAAAAAAAAGGTATATGAAACAGTGAAATACACATTGAAGAGTGGGGGTGAGTGCTCTAGATGTGAATTGGTTGGAAAAGATATAAGTGTGGCTAGTTTTATTTCAGATTTCAAAGAAAATCTTTTCTACAAGTATGCAAGACATAGTCGTAGGTCTCAGTGGTTGGATCAACAATTTAGAATGTGTAAGGATACTTTTCCCATTGGCACTATTGTATTAGTTTTTTATTTTTCTGAGAGCTACACATTGCAACCTCAAAATGAGACACAATCTCAGTATTACAACTCCATTTAGATTGCTATTTTCATTCACATAACATATAGACATGCCCCTGATAGTGTGGAAGATAATCAAAATATTATTAGAGAGTATCATTTTTATATGAGTGATGATAGATCTCACTCTCACGAGTTTGTGCAACATTGTTTTGAGAATTATTTTGATTTCTTACATGAGCATGCAATTTCTATGGATAGACATATCATTTGGTTAGATAACTATACAGGTCAATTCAAGAATGCTCACATGTTTTATTGGTTGTGTAGGATGCACGTAGAGAGAGGGGTGCCTCATATTTGGAGTTTTTTGAGTCCAGCCATGGAAAAGGGGAACATGATTGAGCAGGGGCATGTGTGAAGAGAGCTCTAGTTAAGGAGCGACTGAAGGTTTCAGCAGCAGAGCTTCTTAATGCTCGTAGCATTGTTAATTGGTGTAGTTTAGCATTATCATAGGGGGGGACTCTTGATTCAGTGGTACACAGGTTCTTTTGGTTGGTTGAGGAAGGGTCCATAGCTAATAGATCAGATTGTGCTACAGTGAGAGACTCATCAAAAATGCATTCATTCCAGAGCTCTGATTCTAGTACATGGACCATTTGGACACGACAGCTAACTTGCTTTTGTCCTAGTTGTTTTCAGTGTGATTGGGATCACTGTGAGTCAAGTGAGTGGGTGGACGCATGGGCTTCACATTATCTTACTCCATTTTCTATCATACCCTCTATCAGAAATGATGACATGGAAAGTTCACTTGAGCATAACCATCTATCAGATCTACTTCAGCCAGGACATGTCTTTGCATTGGTTGCACCACAAGGGAATGATGAGAAATCTGATTATTGGTTAGCACATTGTGTAAGAGGTAAACAAAAACTTGCACAAATGATGATGGATTCACATATCCTACTGGTCCAATGGTTGTCGCTGGAACATGGCTACGGACATACATGCTTAGAAAGAACAAAATTCCTACATTCAAAGACTATCAGAAGCACAAAATAATTCTCATATATTCGCATCTTATTATAGCAACAAATGTAAAGTTGTTGAAGCATCAAGGAAGACCAAAAGTAAAAGAACTTTTTACTATTGCTAATGCTGATCATAAAGCCCTGTTGGAGACCCTAAAACAGAGAGAGGACCCTACTAGAACACTTGACTAGGTATATTTACTTCTTATTTTATTTTCTTCATAATGATTCAATGAACTGATGATTATCTTGTTTAATACAATAAGTTACTAATTTTTTTAATGATATTGGAATGTAGGTACATCATGAAGAGGGGGGGGGGGGTGTTGTTGGTGTTGTTTGGGACAATTATGATGTAAAATGTGAACTTTTTTGTATATGATTTTTGTAATAATGAAAAAGATAGGTTAAATTAGTTGCACATTGTAATTTGTATTTTGGTAGGTTCTTTGCAAGGAATTATAAGAGGAAGATATTGAACAAGTTCTTGCAAATCATATTTGCATGTGATACAAGTCTATAAGGACAATTTTAAGAGCATTTATAACTATATGAAAGATAATTGCTTGTGGATATCTTATTACAAGTTTGGTTTTTTTCTGATTTGACATAGAGGTGACATTATGATTATTAAAACTATTTTTATCAAACTAATCAAATAAGAAAAATCTAGGAAATGGATGAACAATTAGAATACTTGTTTTCTTAAAAAATAATTTGGGGAATGTGTCAATAAGTTTGAATACTCATTCACAATGAGGCATTGAAAGAAAAAGTGATTTTAGGATTACAAGTACATGTAAGCCTTTTACTACAAGTCTTATCAATGCATTTCATTATTTTTTATGGTGTGATGTTTCCATTGTATATTTTACTTATTATTTTTACTTTTGTAATGGATACAAGACCCCATGGTGCAACTATAAGCCTTGGGCATCAATTGGTCCAATGAAGTGGATCTTTTGTTATCTCTATGTTTTTTAGGCGGTCTAGGTGTTTATAACAATAGTAGGGTCCCTAACCATTTAAGGAATCCATTTACAAGAAAATTTGCAATAAAAGTTGTAACTCCTAACAGAAAAATCCTCATTATGCCCATTTTGAGGGAGGTTGTCATATTTGCATTGAATTGGGTGCATGTAGTTTTGGGTCATACTTGTGGAAGGTAAGTCTAGAAACCTTTTGTGGTGTTTTGGGTCCTATGAGAATGCAATTTGAGCTTTGAATCTATCTTAAATTGGAAATTATGTTATGACGGGTGTTATATACTCATCTTATAGGTAAATTATGTGGAATTTATTTTGTGAAAATGAACTATGGGTCATGTGTTGATGAAACATGAAAGTTTGTGAAGGTATTTAATCCAAATGTTTATGCTAAAATGTTATTAGACATTGATACTCAATAGTCACTTACATGTACATGTAAGTTCAGGTGGGAGTTCCTTAGAATGGTGTTAATTTATTCTATTGGGTGAGTTATGAATTGATAAAATAGAGGTGGTGAGAAAATGCTAAGATTTGCTAGTTGATGTTTACCATCATATATATACATGCTATATGCATATGGTTTCTAGGACATGAAAGAAGCATTAATAAAATAGTAGATGCAAATTGTATTAGGTCAATAAGTGGTTCCATGGTTGAAATTATGTATGATTTTTAATTTTTCAAGTGAACCATTATGTTAGCCGTGATATGATAAAATTAGTTGTTGATTCTTAAATTACAATGTTTTACTATTTTATGAATTCGACTATCTTGACAGAGATGCATAGCAAAGGATATGAGGATTCTACTAGATAATTGAATTTTACAAGTTTATGTTCACCTTACTTTGTATCCAACCTAAATAGTTATGGATACTAAAATCCATTGGGCTCATGATTAGCATAGAAAAAGAGGCACATCATATTCTATACTAAAATTCAAAGGAATAAACAATCTTGAAATCATAAAGTAGGACAATGCCATGTGTGTTGTGATGTGTAATTGTGGTGCCACTTGACATATGTAATGTGTATGTGTCACATGTCCACCAAAAAAATATGTGAACCCTACCTTGACCATATTATCCTATTAGACTTCCCATATGATCTCCACTTGGTTAGAGAGCCTTAGGATGGGTCAAATATGTAGAAATTTGTATGTAAACTTTAGTTGGGTTTTCAGAGGGTCATATGAGCACCTAGGGCTAAGTTAGGCCTGTTTTACCAAGCCCACTTGGTATACCTATGATAAGGGTCAATTTTAACAATAGGAAAACCCTTAGTTGACTTGAGAGGCCTCCCTAAAGTTGGTTTTCCAAGATGGACGAAAATCAACTTTTGGAAGCATGACCTTGGTTAGACAACCTTTCATTTTTGTGCAAAGACTTTTTTCCTTTATAAAGCCATTTTTATAGTTTCTAAACTTAGAAGTTGTAAGGGTTTGGGAAGAGTGACCAATGAGATCTCACACTTTCACCAAGAGGATTATAGGAAATGTGTGGATCTCTTTTAGGGGTTTTCTCCATGGTTGGAAAAATCATTGCCCACTCTCCAACTTTGGGAGACAAGCTTAGGAGTTAAAGAATTTTTGAGAATTGGAAGGGAGCTCTTCATCAACCATATTTCCATAACTTGGACCAAGGTTGGTTCTCTTTTCATGTTGTGTAACTGATGTTCTTACTGCAAAATTGGTATTGTAAATGTTGTTGCTTTCCTATAATGGGTAGTTTGGATGACATTTGTTTGTCATTATTTTTCCTCATGTGTTGTTGTGGTTTTTTTTTTCTTGTCGATTGTTATGGGTGTTTTTTTCTTCTTTGTGTGTTTTTATGGGTGTTCAAGGCATCACTCACCCTTGGGAGGGAAGTAGTGGCCTTATGAGTGAAGGGCCTAGTTGGTCCATCCCATAAGTGTAGAGTCTCTTCCCTTGGAGGGAAGAGGGAAAAAGAACGAAGTATGGTCTCCATGTGCCACAACTTATTTTACACTTGGGGTGATAAGGGGAGAATTTGTGAAAAGAATTATATGTGCATCTTGAAGTCTTGTGAAGGAATGGCATTGTTTCTTTGGAATTTGAAGCCTTGTGAAGGCATGATACTTGTTGATTTGTTGGCTTCTCCACTTGGGTTTGGTACACCTTCACTCTATTTATTGGGCCCTTAGAGTGGTCTATTGTGCAAGCTTGATAAAATGGTGTTTATTGTTGTTCTGTTGAAGCAGTCCATTATTGACAATTATAGGCCATTGTGAGGCTTGGGAATGAAAATGGCATTTCTTGGTTTGTGTATATTCTTGTTTGTATCTTATTTTGTTTTGTGTGTGGTGTCTGTGTACCCTAGTTTGGTATCTAGTTCTCCTATCTCCTTGAAGGTTGTGTAGGAGTTGGCTTGATCCTTTCTTCCATTGTGCTATCTTTGCATCATCCATGGTCAAGGAGTCTGATGCAGAGCCAAGGAGGTAACAAAAATAACTTCACGAATCACCCACCAATTTCACTCTATAAGGTCTTTTGATACAAAACCCCCAATTTCATGCCTTAAAACCCTCAAATCCTAGGGTATCATCGATCTAGTTCAATCACTCACTTCCAAGACCTAAAATTCAAGATTTGCCATTCATTCGACTTATCTTCAAAGGTTATCAAATAAAAAGTATACCTCATTCAGCCAAATGTACGACTGTGTAACAGTTAGCACTCATTTGGGTACCCAAATCAATCCTTTCACCTCTCAAACTTGCATATTCTTCACTTTAACCTACAGATCTTCATTCCTCTTGCATATTAAGGGTTAGTCAGACATGTTAGCACTATAGGTTCCATCCCATGGATTAGTTGTACACAAATTAAATGCATCTAAATAAGAAACTATCTCTAATCTACCCCTATGGCTCATTTGTGTTGATATGACCTATACCTTATCATTGTACGGACTGTCTCTGACATGGATAAATATTTCTACCCATGAATTCATCATCTAACTGCAATAAAAGGTGGCCACCAAGCCCTAACATAGTGAAAACAAGAGGGAAATTGAGGGGACAGTCATAGTGGGAATGATTTGCCTTAATGAGGGCAGGGTTTGAGAGTTGAATCTTGTTTATGGTGTTAAAACATAGAGGTCTATAAATTGAATTGGTCAAGTAAGGCATTATATGTGGGAGATTGAGCATACCCTAGAAACAAGGGTTTTGAATGCATGATTTGGGGCTTTTGGGGGTAATGAAGCCATAGACTGAAATTGATTGTGTAATCATCTAATTGAAGGCATTTGATGAGCCTATACAAAGTTTGAATTCCATACATTAAGTATTGCTATATGTTGCTTTGTAAATGCACTAGTTGTTCCATTATTAAAGACAGGGTCATTGTGAAGAAACTTTGATTTTTGCCAAAGGAAGCCATCCAATCTTGACATATGTTTTGTATAAGGATAAAGGGTACTTGAAAAGGTCATTGGTTCAGAGAGTCACTTGGGAAAATCAAAAGATATCTGCCAATTTACCTTGCTGCTGTTATAGAAATTGAAAATTGTCATTGACAACATTTTGGCTTGCTATGCATTTTTGCTCCAGAAGTGTTGAAACTTGAAGATGATGTTTGGAACATGTTAGATAGGATAGAACAAACCTATTAAAGCCTAAAAACATCCTACAGTTGACTATTTGTGGGATTTTCCTATCAAGACCTAAAAGGGTCACTAGGAACACGACCACAACCTTGCTCATTTTGGGTGGTTACTTGGGTCCATCACCCTATCCTCTACACCAGAAAGCTTTTTAATCGATCACATACCAACCACATCTCATCAAAAATAAATAAATCAAGTAACGCATACATGAGGTATGCACAATCACTAACCATTCTATGCACTTTTTTATCACATCAATACATGGAACACTAATGCAAAGCACCTAATCATTTTTCTTGTCTTGATGTAATAAGGTCTAGGGATAGATCTAATGATCTCCCTATGACCATCCACATTTGTAATGGACACAAGACCCCATTGTGCAACTATAAGCCTTAGCCATCAATTTGTCCAATAAAGTCGATTTTTGATAAATTCCATGTTTTTTAGGTAAGTCTCAATTTTTAGAACATTATTAGGGTCCCTAGGAGTTTGCAGAGTCCATTTGCAAACAAAATTTTTAATAAAACTTGTCTTAGTGCAAAAATTACAAAAATTGCAAAAAGTTGCTTAGCAACTTTTGCAATTTTCTTGACAACTTTTTAAAATCTAACTTCTAACAGCTAGAATTATTTGAATCATCAGTGCCATTAGCTCTGAGTGGGTGGTTGAACCCTAGTGACACCCTTGTTCCAGCCACAGAGACCATCCATCGTCTGTGGGCACCCCATACCGAGGAGTCTCCAAGGTGCTCTAAGTGCATTTCGAGGTCGATCTTCCGAGGGTCTTAACTCGAAGCTTGTGAGGGCTATCGATGAACTATCAAATGCTACAGGACAGTGATGTTGAGGCCTAAAATAACCTATCTCATTTTTGAGATATCACATTCCATTTGGATTTGGCACAACGATCTCGCTTGATGCCAAAACTCACAGTGTGCCTCAGTACATAGGTGCACCACAACGTAACTTTGAAATTGTTGATCTTGACATCGAATCATTAGTGCCAATAGCTCTGGGTGGGCGGGTGAACCCTAGTGACACCCTTGTTCCAGCCACGGAGACCATCTATCATCTGCGGGCACCCCGTACCAAGGAGTCTCCAAGGTGCTCTAAGTGCGTTTTGAGGTCGATCTTCCGAGGGTCGTAACTCGGAGCTTGTGAGGGCTATTGATGAACTGTCAAATGCTATAGGACGATGATGTTGAGGCCTAAAATAAACTATCTCATTTTCAAGAGATCACATTTCGTTTGGATTTTCCACAGCGATCTCGCTTGATGCCAAAACTCGTAGTGTGCCTCATTTCATAGGTGCACCACAGCGTAACTTTGAAACCGCTAATCTTGGCATCGAATCGGTAGCGCCATTAGCTTCAAGTGGGTGGGTGAACCCTTGTGACACCCTTGTTTCAACCACAAAGACCATCCATTATCCGCGGGCACCTCGTACCGAGGAGTCTCCAAGGTGCTCTAAGTGCGTTTTGAGGTTGATCTTCCGAGGGTCATAACTCAGAGCTCGTGAGGGCTATTGATGAACCGTTGAATGCTACAAGACAGTGATGTTGAGGCCTAAAATAACTTAGAGCTCATGAGGGCTATTGATGAACCATCCAATCAAGTCTCTTAAGTTGATATATTTTGAGGTTTTGTTGAAATTGAAAAGTTGTAGTATGAGGATAGTAACAAAGTGAAGTGCTAGTTATCAAAGATTATGAATCTATGAATGACTTGGTGGTTGAGAATGAATCAATGGTTGAGGAGTGGAGTCATTAATTCTGTTAAGATTAGATTTGAAGCCAAGAGTTAGTTTCAAGGTTGAAGGTAGAGTTTAAAATCAGATTTGGGGTTATCTGAACCTTGTGTAGGGTGTTAACAAGTCTGTTTATGTTATGATAGCACTTCAAATTATACATTGCATCCAAATTTGATAATAAAAGTTGTTAAAATGTTATTCAAAAATTATTTCATTTGAATCGAATATAACAAACATAATCAAAATTAATGATATTCCATAAACATGAACAATACACATGATCCACGATAAATTGAACATTACTAGATACTAAATTAATATGTATATCATTGTGCACATAAATGACAAAAATATATATCAAAATACATGTATCCATAGACAAAATTTTACACAAATATATATCAAGGATCATGTATCCATAGACAAGGTACTCAAATATATATCAAAATACATAGATCCATATACAAAATGTGGCTGATCATGTCATCAGAATGTGTATAATATTAATGTTTCTATATACAATGTGGCATATTCCATCTCAAAATGTCTCATGATGCATCCTACGACAACTATACTATCCTAGGGTGCTGGTGGATGATCAAAATGCAGCCTCTTCGCTGCACTAGGTGGATCATATGCCTCCTACATAAACAAAAAAGGATAACCAAAAGTTAGACTGATAAATTTATATGATTCTTTATATCTAACATTGAATTACTCAACTACATTATGATCTTTTTTGTAATGAAGATTTATACTATCAAAATTTTATAATAAATACCTCTCTCGTCAACCTCTTGTACCAGTTAGGAGTCCTCTCGTATGCCATCAGCAATGATGGTACCTCACTGATTGTGGGTTGTATATGTTCAAATATGTTTGTCAGATCAATCTACAATTTAAACTATAACATTATAACTCATCAATGCTAAATTTATAACATATTTAATCATGAATTCAAACTACAACTTACTATTGTAAGCTCCTCCTAAGGAGAGAGTGGCTGCATCATCAAATCTACATAACTCTCCCATCAGACCTCATGTGCACTAGGAGTCTCCTATGAGATATAAAATAGTAGTTGTTAATATCAGGAAAATTAGTTTTGAATTTATTTATGAAGATAAGTGATGCAGGAGCATCCCATGCTCATCAGGGGAACATTGAAGATCCAAGGCATTATAGAGGTCATGGATCATCTCTTGAAGTCAATTGGGCAATCCTTGCACCAATTATGGCTCATGGAAGCATAAAAAGTTATAATGTTGGACTCATATGTGGAAAAAAGTTGTAATTGGGCATGATATAGGATTTTAGGATTTCATATGGTAGATGAGTCATTTGATAGGTTCATGTAGGTTGTCATGATCATATCTTGTCATTAGACAAGTCAAAACATTCAATAAGCCCATTAAAAGCATAGTTTAATGTTTAGAAATTTGAATAGTAACGGTTATGTGTTTTTTGGAGGGAAACTCCATAATTTGAATTTTATGAAGAGTTAACAAATGAAACTGATTGGAGGTGGTTGAGGGGGTTACTAACCATCCTTTGATTTAGATCATTAATAGAGACTATGAAAAAGGATTAAGTCAGATTGCAAGTTTGAAGGGTACTTGCTTTGTAAAAGTGGTCTAATTAGGCCTAATTCTGAGACAAACTGCCCTGTTTTGTACAATCTTTCCAAAGGAGTGATATCTGATTTTTAGATATGTTATAAAACTCAAAAAAGGGTATCTGAAAAGCTAGTTTATTTTTTTGGTGTTTTGGAAAGTTTGGGAGAAAAATCAAGAAAATAGGGTTTGTTGATCCAAAGAAGAGAATAGCCTAGTAAAGGCCAAAACTAGTCTCTTTTGTATCTACTGAAGATTTGTGGGTTTGGAAACCTTAGAAACATGTTGGTTTAATTTTTTTAAGGTGTGTATAGGTGGAGGGAACACTTGGTGAATGTAAATCCAAGTTTGGAGTCTTTGGTGGCATTGTGTGCATTTGGGAACACCATTGAAACACAGGGGTTGGGTCCATATTGTGCTTGAATTTGCAAGTTTTTGGTTAGATCCTCCATCCTTTGCATCAAATGGTATCAGAGCATCCAACACAGTCTTTTGGGAGTAGATAAGTTGTAGGTTTTGTCATCATAAGAGTCTTTGTCATCCTTAGTGTGCTGGTCCCTTTGTTGAAGCCTTGGAGTGTCTAATTCCTCCTTGTGTGTCCCAAAGTTGAAAGGTACATAAGTGGTGTCCAGAGATTTCTTGGTGAGGAAAGATAGATAATTAGTGAGTTGGCCCTTGGGAAGGAAGAAAACTTTTTGTGAAAATGCCTCCTAAAAATCAAATGGCTAGAGAACTTGAAGAATTGAGAGAAGAGTTGGCAAGAGAGAAAAGAGAGAGGAGAGAACTTGAAGCATCTAGAGTGAGGGAAGAAAGACAGATGATAAGAGAGAGACTGCAGCTTATTGCAAGGATAGAATCCTTAGAAAAGGAAAGGCAAGAACCTAGAGGAGAAGAGGTTAGAGGAAGAAATCATGGAGAGAACCATGAAGAAGAAGAGGTTGGTAATGCAAGGCAAGAGCATGAGACAATAGATGATCCTAAAGAAAGGAGATTTATGAGAATCATTAAAGCAGTACAAGATAATGGTGGGAATAACCATATTGATTTGCCAATATACCAGGGTAAAATGTATAGTGAAGAAGTGCTAGGGTGGATAGAGGCCCTTGAGAACTACTTTGAACTTGAAGACATAGAGGCAGATAAGAAGGTAAAAGTAGAAAAAGCAAGACTGAGAGGAACAAAACTCACTTGGTGGACTAGTGTTCAGAATGAGAGAGAGGAAAGGTGGTGCATGGTACCTAACCTATATGGCAAGGGGGAATAAGTATCTATGTTGCCAGACACCTTGCCACTCCATGAAAGTGAGGATTCAAGTAGATTAGGAAGTTGGATTAAAGATTTGATCCATTTTTTACAAGTTGGTCTATGTTTTGTAATAAAGGCACATGTAAGGCCCACGAGCATTTTGGTGTGGTTATAAACCAAGTGACTCCATGGGACCAAAAGGCCTTAGAATAGGGTATTTAGAGTCTAAACAATATTAGCAAAAAGTGTTTGTTTGTCTGTTTTATGGTTGGGAACACCTATATGGTCGTTCCAAAAATCATGTAGACCTTTATATATGTCATATGTGATCTCAGTTGAAAGGGGGAGATCAGAGTGTACGGTGGATTGGAGAAAAAATAATAAAAACTTCAATTTTCTAGAAATTTACTGGTAATCGCTTGACTTTTACGCTGGTATGAATCCGTACATAAATTTTATGATTTATAAGTGTATGAAATAGTTGCAAGGGTGAGTTAGGAAACTTTTGGTTTTGTTTTGACTCAAAAAGGAGTTGGGGTGTAAAAGTTATCTACATTTTAGTAGAAGGTGGTCTGAAAAGCCTTGTTTCCTAGACCCTTCCACAAATGCATCCCTAACTTGCATTCCCATCGGTGGCACCCTCTGAAATTGAGGGATATACAAGTTAGGAGACTAGGAAACATAATGCCAGAGGTTAGAGGCCTGGATAGAAGGGCAACTATTTTTCCAAGTTGGCCCTAGGTCAAGCAAGCCCATGTGCTTGACTAATTTTTGCAAGGCAATTGGTGACAGTCATGGTTGCAGGCACTTCTGATCAGTTTGAGTGCTAGAGTTGGATGCATTGAGTGTGTTGGAGATTTCCTTAATTGTTTTAGGTCTTGGGAACCCACCTTGCCCATTCTTCCTTGAAGCCCTAGCCTAACTTGATCAACTAGGCCTAGGTACGAAGAAGCAGTTTGGAGGGTGTTGGAGCAAGATCAGCCCAAAAGCTTTTGGATTCTTAGTAGGTACCAAGAAGGGTGTATGGACCTATGGATAATTCCCAATGCTATTAAGGGATACTAGGAGAAAAGTGCAAAGAAGCTAATTGGAAGGCTACAAGGTTTGTAGGCCTAGAAGTGCAAAGGTGTGTTGAGAGTTTGGTGGAACCAAACAAATTGATGATTTTGGGTTGGAACAGTATTTCTATGATTGTCTCCATTTCTGGTGATAGTTGGTAAGGCTTTTGAAGTGGGATTGCCTTGTTTGGCTTGGAGGTTGAGTATACCCGGAGTGGGTAAGAGGACTTGTGAGAAGTCCTAGAATCCTAAGTTGGATTGTGACAGCCATTTATTGGCTCATGGAAGGTAGTTGCTATAGACTCTGCATCAAAAGGGGATTGAATAAGATTTCAGATTGGGAGAGAATGAAGACCATGGTGAGAAGTCAATTCTTGCCATCTGATTTAGCAATCCAAATAAAGATAAGAAGGAACAATTTGAAACAGAGGGATATGGATGTTATGTCCTATACTGAGCAATTCCATACCCTGATTATTAGGGGAGGACTAGAAGATGAAGATGAGAAGGTGGCTAGATACATTAATGGCCTCAAGTAAAATATTCAAGATGAAATAGGATTGAATGTACCAAGGACACTTGGAGAATGTTTTCAGTTGGCAATCCGGGCAGAGGAGAAGTTGAAAAGAAAGAATGAGAGGCAAGAAAATCAGAGAGGAGGTGGAACAATGAGAGGAAGAGGTGTAAGAAGTCAATTTGACACTTCAAACAATCAAGAAAAAGATAAAGGAAAAGAGATTACATCTGAGACAAGAGGAAGTTTCAGGGGAGGAAGATTTAGAAGTGGAAGAGGTAATAGTGTTTTCACAGGTAAATGCTTCACATGTAGAGGAGTAGGCAATCAATCCTACAAGTGCCCTGAGAAAGGTGTGGATTTCAGGAAGGAGGAGAGGAGAGTCACCTTGACCCAAGGAGAAGAGGAAGAAAAGAAGTACGATAATGCAGACCCTAAACTTGAAGGAGAATCTTTGATGGTGAGAAGAGGACCACAAATGCAGTAGCAAAAGGAGACCAGACCATCCATTTTCAGGAGAAATTGCATGAGCCATGGTAAGATTTGTATAATGATGATAATAGACTCTAGTTCCTTTGATAATTTAGTGTGTTATGAAATGGTAAATAAACTAGGATTGAAGAAGTATCCTATTGATAGACCATATAGGGCATCTTGGGTTAGTGATGCACAAAATATTTTTGTAAGGGAGCAAGCAATAGTGGATTTCTCTATAGGAGAATATAAAGATCAAGTTATACGTGATGTCATTCTAATGACATGCTGCCATGTAATCCTTGGAAGGCCTTGGCAAGCCTTAAGGAACACTATTCATTTTGGCTCATCAAATGTTTATATAGTACACAAAGATGGTGTGAAGTTTAAGCTAAATCCTTTGACTGGTCATGATGAGGAAAGAGTTATTTGTTTTGGCAAGAAAGAGTTTGTGGACTTGTAGGAGTACAGGGAGAGTAAACATGATATGATAGATCTGCCACTGAAGCCATCTCTTTTGGTTATGAAGGATGAGATTGTTCAAGACAAAACTCAGAATTCTACTTACAAGCAGACAGTGACAGCAAAAGGAGTGATGATAGGAATAGTATGGTGTCCTTTGGTGATGAGAGTGAACAAAGAAGTGAACATATCCATGGAGGATAAGAGACAGGGTCAGCATGACCTCAGACAACAAGTTATTCAGCCTTTGTCAAGGATAAAACATGACTGTTCACAATCAGTAGGCAGTAAGGTTACCACGACTGGTAATAAGGATCCAATGCTTTTTGTTTCTAATGATTTGTATGCAGGTGTGCAGGGTAATACATTGCAGGTGCAAAGTTGCAAAAATCCCTCTAGAAGGATGGGAGGAAAGAAGATAGTACCCCTTAACTCTTGGGAAAAGAGTTGCTTTGAAGGTGGGGTGTTTGGTGCAGGGGCACCTATTAAATCATCTAAGAGAGCCTTGGTACCAGATGAAGATAGAGGATCAAAGACGTCATTGATTGTTAATTGGGATATATTAAAACCAATAATGGAATTATGTAATAAACAATGTACTTTGAAAGACAAAAGTCATAAAAGTCCTAGTAAGGACCTAAGGGCAACATGATGTAAAATGGCCAAAAGAGCCATATGGGGTAGTCTTAGGATAGTTTCATACTTAGTTGCATTTAATAAATCCATATGACCAATTTTGAGTCAATGGAATAGTTTAGAAAGTTAGGGAATGCATAAGAACTATAGTTTGAAATTTGAATTTCAAATTCAAATGGTCATATTAGTTTTGGAGGGAAAGTAGTAATTTGGTAATTGTTTGATTAAATAAACCTTTGTAACCAACTTGGTCAGTTGGACAGGTGCATATAAGCCTATTTAAGTTGTAATGAACATATGCAAGACATGAATCATTATTGGTATGAAAAAAATCACATAAATTGTATGGAACAACAATCATACTTTCCTTTGCATCAATAAGAAAAATTAAAAATAAATGATACTTATACATACAATGGGGCTCTTTGTGTGAATGGAAATCTCTGATGATCTAGGATGCTGAATTTGTATAGGCTCATTGCCAGTAGCCACACCCTATATACAATAAAGAATGTAATTAAATGGGATTACCACAAACACTTTACAAGAATGCATTGATATTTAATCAAATAGAAAACATCTAATTACCTTTCCTTTGTCAGTGCATGCTGGCTCACCCCTCGCACTTTGTCCCCCCGAGGCAGGTGGTATCTACAAGATAAAAGAAAGATTAGCAACCATATATGCTACAATATCAAATAGAAAAAAAAATGTGAACACAACATAATGTACCGTAGATGTCTCAAGGACAAATGAAATGGCCGAGAGTGTAGCATTGTCTATCTATCTGAGCTCCTCCTTGGTCATCAACTAAACATGAATGAAGATCACATACATGTAAAAGTTAGTATGGCTTAAAAATTAAAATTACTCTATTATAAAAATTAACTTTAAATTGCATATGTCATAACAAAAAAATATATACACATACTGACACCGAAGGAGTCCATGCCTCTACATTCCCCTCCTCTCTTGCATCAAGGTTTGTAGCCTCTGCACGTGTGTCTGGTGTATCCTTGTTTAAAACAAAATGATGCTCAGGAAGATCACCTATGGGACCCAGGCAAATATTCTTGCATGTAATGCAAGTGTGAGGCACACAAACATGTGATGAGCTAGCCAATGATGAACTGGCACCAACGTCATCAACACGAGGAGGCAGGATTGGCCTAGTTTGAGATATCATTAGGCTACTCAGCCGATGAATGGCTCTGATGGTCTGAGAGCTAGCCTTTGCCATAATATCTAGATGCTACACTCAAGGAGGGGGGGGGATATCAGTGGGGGGGACAAAAGTGCCAAGTTTCTTCTGCTGGGAAGAGGGTCTATCCTGAGGAGCTCCTAGTCCTAAGCCCATGTTGGGCTTCATGCTCCAATAATTCACTTTAAGTTTCAACACAAATTCTGCATATAATTTTCTAAGAAAATAAAATGGTATGTCTAAATTGCCATGTGGAGGGATATCAAAGACCATCCACCAACGATCCCAAAAATTTGCACGTATGGCATCATTTGTGCACCATTTAATCAATAGTTTGGTTTTTTTTGGGTCAACTGGTATACCCGTTTTCGGGTTAGCAAAAAGGCTAGCCAAATCATCCTTGGTTATGTTGAGGTCTGTGACCTCATCATAATCCAAACCATCATCAAACATCCGGTGCATTTCATCACGCCAACGAAGAGTGGCATTTTGTTGGTTCGTAAGGGTTTCAATGTTATCCACTATGGTGTTTAACGTGGATAACATAGGAGCCAGTGCAGGTACATTATTATATGTTCTATGCAAACCTCTCAACTCGGTGAGATTTTCATTTATCAAATCCTCGATTCGAGGAGGATTTTGAGGAGGTAGAGGATCATTTGGTGGATGGTTTTGTGGGAGTACTGGATCGTTTGGTGGTGGGTTACGAGGAATATTATTCCCTGCCTCAGTGTCATCATTCTAATTAGCCATTCCTATTGAATTGTAAAATGTAATATATATTTAAAAAAAATCTAAATTTTAACCATTTTTGTCAAAAAAACCCTAGATTCAACTAAAACAAACAAAATCATCCTAAAATCTATTGAATTTAGGTTAAAAATGAGTTGAGCAAAAAAAAACATACCTAAGTATTTGATATCCGATCAATAATGGTAATAATGGCCACAAATTCATGTGAAATGAGGGCCCACGAGTCTGTGATTTTATTTTATCCTATGCCCAGGTATCGGATATCTGATATTATATCGAATATCCGATATAATATCGGATATCCGATATAATATCGGATATCCAATATTGTATCGAATATCCGATATAATATCGGATATCCGATATAATATCGGATATCCGATATAATATCGGATATCCGATATGGCCGCAATAACATATAATGAATATAGTATATATAATATAACATATAACATATAATATATATTACATTATATTACATTTTATATATTTTTATATTATATTTTATATATATTATATTAATTTACTATATATTATAATATAAAATATTATATTATATAATAATATTATTATTATATTATATTATTATAGTGTATTATATTATATTATTATAATATAATATGTTATTATAATATAATACATCATAATATTATTATTATAGTATAATATTATACGATTATAATATAATAATATTATTATTATTATATTATAGTATAATAATATTATTATTATTATATTAAATAATAATAATATTATTTAATATTATTATTATAATATAATAGTATGATATATTATTTAATATTATAATAATAATAATAATAATATATTATTATTATTATTTAATATAATAATATTATTATTATTTAATATAATCATAATAATATTAATAATTATTATTATTATAATAATATTAAATAATAATAATATTGGTATAATATTATTAATATAATTATCAGATATCCGGTCCATATCGGATATCCGATGTCATATCGGATATCCGATGTCAAATCGGATATCTGATAAGGCTCGGCCTTACCTTCCAGGTTTGGTTCCTGGATAGGTGAGAAAAAGTCAGAACAGATTTTGAAGCGCTTTTAGGCGTCTTCAAACTCTATTTTTTTCACGTCGCCACTTTTTGGCACACCATGATCCTGCACATACCCCTAATTTAATTTAGTAACATTGCTATGAAAATAATTATTTTTTAACAATTCTAAGAAAAATATTGTAAGAAAACATTTGGATAGCTTTTTCAGCCCTCACTAAAACTCATAGGTTTACAATACTGAAGTCCAAATTCAAAAATGGTTTAGTTGGAATAAATCAGGAGATTCAACAATATAATCAAAGCCATTTGTGTCTACAAACATGAAATACAAAACATGGTGAACCCCAAAAATTAACTAAAGCAAAACCAAAACGCTTTTACTATCCAAAAAAAGGCATACTTAGGGTCAAGGGGTGAACCAGAAGTCAATGACTCATGAATTTTAAAAGTAATTGAATAACAAAATCAAGCCTCGGAAATTAAGCCAAACACTTAAGACTATCAGATAAAATGCAAGAAAAGATTTAAATGAGAATAATATTAATTACTAGTCCTTATTGTATTATTAATATTACCAGCTACATTTTCCTGTAAAAGTGATCATTGCTAGCTTCACATTAATGAAAACAACACATGCCTTAGTTTCCAGCATATATAAATTGTCTACTACATATCATTGCTTACATTTATTTAGTGGTGATATTCACAATTTACTATTTATGGTAATAACTACTACTAATGATATTGTCTTGTGTTTCAAAAAAAAATGGGTCAATGGTTTCATTTATTATATCATGTTATTTGGTATTACGAGCTCAATTCATGTTCTTAAATTTTGAGACTACAGATACATATAACTTTTATTAAAATTTTCTAATGTATAAACTAAAAATAAACCCAGACCCACAATATATTGTCATATTAGCATACTGAACACAAACAGGTAACTTGGCCCTTAAAGTTTAGCCATCCTTTTTGGGCAACAAATGCCTTATTAGGGACTACCAAAAGCTACCTAGGCTCATCTCAAGTAAACGTTTGGCCATGGGCTAGAAATTTCAAAATCAAGAAATATTTCCAGTTGATTCCTTAGCCAAATATTATGGACACAAATGAATTATATTAAATATTAGATGGCCTTCATTGTTGTATCCACTTTATGTTGTCAGTGGATGCCTAGTTGGGGGCTACCAAGACATGAAAATGGAAAAATGCCTCCACTTGATTCTTAAATATAACCTAGATTGAAAAAAGAATTCAACGACAATAGATAAATAGCAATTGGCAATACACATATCATGTCTAACTGCATGAGTGACACTAGATTCCTCATCCTAGCAAATACTTTTCAATAACATGGACAGATTCAACAAGACTCATGAACTTTACTTTTTAAGATGGAAAAATAAAAGAAAGGGAGGATAATTCATTTCAAATACTTTCAAATTGCACAGATTCAGGGAAAAATGAAACATATATCCCATAAGAAAATAGTAACACTAGACGTATCTCAAAAAATCTACGAACATGTTCGATACAATTGATTAATTGTGTGTTGTCTTTGATGTTACACAAATGTCATATCAATTGTCAGGAAATGCTTACCAAGCTCACGTGGTCAATGAAGATAGTTTTCCTTGTCTACCAAGTATTCATAGGTTTACTCTGAATAGATGATAGTGTCTACCGAGCTCACTCAGTCATCGAAGCAATTCAGGAAGAAAAGAGTGTTAACCGAGCTCACTTGGTTAACGAAAAAAAAGTTGGATAGAGTTAGTATTCACCAAGTTCACTTGGTTGCCAAAGGATTTACACAAGTTCATAGTGTTAACCAAGCTTCAGTTGGTTAACATAGAGAATCGTTCAAAGTTAGTTTCTACCGAGCAGGGTTGGCTTATGAAGGATTTTTTTTGTTTTGGCATATGAAGCTTAATTACTTTATGTATTGATTCTAGTCGACTATGATGATGAATATTGGTTATTGTAATTTGATTTTGGGCCGACTTGAAAATTTGGAAGGTATAAACAAAAGATCAAGTTGAGATTTCTAGTGTGTGTGCAATTGTGTTGATTGAATTGAAAAGAAAAGAAAGGGAGCGAACTTGAAGGATAAGCAGGTATTCTTGTAGAGCATAAAAGTAATATTCAATTAGGAAGGATCAAGTTTAAGCAGAAAAGAGATCTAAATTTAGCAATTCAGTTGCATCATAATCAGGTCATTTCATTGTTTCTCTCTAACCATTGTAGCAGTGATCTAAAATATCTTAACAGAGTTGGTTTAACAACTAGTTGTAAATCCTCTAACAAGGTGGCAATTCCATTGAATTATTTTAAGACCTCTTACAAGGCCACTCCTAATAGGGTGATGAAAATCCTCTAACAAGGTCACACCTAACAGTGTGTTTTGTAACCTTTAACAGGGTTGGCTCCTAATAGGGCTCACTTTAGAAAAGTGAAAAATAGTAACTAGTTACATTGGTGGTTTTTTCCAAATTGGGTTTCCACATGTTAAATCTTGGTGTCTCATGTGTTCATGTTATTTCTCTTATGCTTGCAAGATTAATTATTGTTAATGTTTTAAGATCTACTAAAAGTAATTCACACTCTTCTTTTACCGAGTTACAACATTTTCTGTGTGTTTACTAAGTAACAACAACAATCAATTTTTTCAGTCTAAATTTTATTGTTGACATCTGAGGGATCTAAGATTTATTTTAGTGGTAATTGATTCATCCCCCCTCTTAGTTACTCTTATATTTCCAACAATTGGTATCAGAGAATTTGGTGCTTGCAGGAAAGGTTTCAAGGACCTAAGCTAAAGATCAAGATGTCTTACAAGAGAGAGATTCCAAAGCTAAATGAAGACAACTTTTTAGCATGGCAGGGACTCATGAGACTTCATCTAGACACCATTAGTGATTCAAGCTATAAATACCTTGATGAAGAATACAAAACTCCTACTGGTACATTATCTATTGGAGATCTTGCTAAGAAAAAGAACCACAACATCATGATGATTGATATTGCATCTACTCTCAGCTATGATGAATTTGATGAGATCAAAGACTGTAAAAATGCTTTTGATATGTGGAACAAGCTAAAGGAAATCTACGGTGGTGATGACAATGTAAAGAGAGCTAAAGAAAAAATCCTTAGAGGATAGTTTGATCAAATGAGAATGAGAGAAGATGAAAATGTTGCCAAATATGTGGAAAGAATCAAAGCTAGTGTCAATGCAATCAGGGCTTCTGGAGGAGAAATCAAGGAAGAAATTGTTGTAAGTAAAGTTCTCAGAACATTGTTTCCTATCTATGCAATTAGAGTATCTACTATTCAAGAAAAGAGATGTGATCCAAATCACAAGTTAAGTTCGGATGCCGTAGTAGGAAAATTGATAGCTTTTGAGCTAGACAATTTTGACAATTATATTCCAGTTTCCAAAAATGTTAAGTCTGCATTTGAACCTAAACTTTCACTCAAAGAGAAAGGAAAGAAAATAAAGGACATTCAGTCAGAAAGTGAAGAGGAAACAGAGGAAAGTTCTGACAGTGATCTTGAAGTTGTTGAAGCTTTACTTGTAAGGAAATATTCTAGAGGTAGAGGAAAATACAAAAGTAAAGTTCCTTTAATCTGTTCTTCATGTGAAGAAAATTGGTCATATTGTTGCTAGGTACCCAAATAGAGAAAGAAAGGATGAGAAGAAGAGCCACAAGTACAAAGGCAAGAAGGAATCCAAAAGTCACAAATCCTTCAAAGACAAAGGTAAGAAGACTTGTTTTATGGCTAAAGATTTTGATAACAGTGAAGATGAGATAGTATACATTGTTGTAAAAGATGAATCTAATGAAGAAGAAGATAAGATGGCACTTATCTGTCATGTTAGTAAAAATGATATATGGATCATAGATAGTGGATGTTCACATCATATGATTGGAGAAAAAACAAGATTTGAACACTTTGAACATTATGATGGAGGTAGTGTAAGGTTTGGAAACAATGAACCTTGTTGCATAAAAGGGAAAGGTCGCATATCATTATACCAATGAACTTGTATGTGACAATGCCTATTGGGTTGAAGGACTGAAACATAACCTACTAAGTGTGGCACAACTAATCAACATTGGATTCAAGGTAGAATTCATGCATGGCAAGGCAAGACTGCTAGGTGACAACATGAATCTGATTGGATTAGGCAAATAAACAAGAGGTAACCTATTTTATCTTGATCTTGGTGATTGCTCATGTTTCATTGCTCAAATGGAAGAAAGTTGGTTATGGCATAGAATACTATGTCATGTAAACTTTGATAATATGGTTAAGATAAGAAAATTTAGAAAAGTAAGGGGTATCCCTAGTTTGAAGAAAGTAGATGTTGGTTTATGCAAAAATTGTCAGATTGGCAAAATGGGAAAGACTAGTTTTAAGAGAAAAAACTATCAATTTGAAGA
Organism: Cupressus sempervirens; assembly: GCA_028749045.1. Taxonomy (NCBI): domain Eukaryota; kingdom Viridiplantae; phylum Streptophyta; class Pinopsida; order Cupressales; family Cupressaceae; genus Cupressus; species Cupressus sempervirens. The sequence goes on from CM053785.1 coordinate 678,844,425, forward strand.
TACCTTGGAAATTGTGCATACTGACCTATGTGGACCCATTGGAATAGAAAGTTATAGTGGAGAAAATTTATTTATTCTTTTTGTTGATGACTATTAGAGAATGATGACTATTATATATCTTAGAGAAAAGTCAGAAGCATTTGAAAAATTCAAATAGTATCTAGCAAGAGTAGAAAAAAAAATAGGAAAAAGATTGAAATGCTTAAGATTAGACAGAGGTGGTGAATTCATCTCCAATGAATTCAATAATTTTTGCATTGAAAGAGGAATCAAAAGGAAAGTATCAGCCCCTGACACTCTTGAGTAGAATGAAATAGCTGAAAGAAGAAACAGTTCCATCATGGATTGTGCAAGGAATCTAATGATTGAAAATACTGGAAGGAAGCCATCAACACTGTAGTTCATACTCTAAATCAAGTATAGTTGACGAAGGACTCGCATAAAACTCCCTATGAATTATGGTATGCTACAAACCTAATGTAAGTTACCTAAAAGTATTTGGCGGTAAATATTATATCTTGAAAGAGTCTAGAAAAGGCAAGTTTGATGTGAAAGGTGATGAACTTATATTCTTAGGATATTCCTATAAAAGTAAGCCATATAAATATTTGAATTTGTCTACTCATAAAATCATAGAAAGTGCACATGTAAGAATTGATGAGTTTGCAGAAAAGATTGAAAGAGAAAGCAAAAGGGAACTAGAAGATTACAAAAGATTTTTTTACTTTGAACCTGATACATTACCAAGCATATCTAACAATAAGGAGACTTCATCTTTCGAGTCTTCCATAGCTACCGAGTTGCAAGAAGTACAAATCGAGTCACAAGGACCCGTTACATTCTGAAGCTACCGAGAAAATGCCTAACGAGTTTGAACGACCCGAGCCTCAAGTTGAAATTCAAAATGAAGATAGTGCAATTCATTCAAAAGAAAAAGAACCTGTATTGGCCAAATATGTCAAAAGGCATCATGCACCTGATCAGATTATTGGAGATAAATTAGAAGGTACTATGACAAGAAGAAAATTAAAAAGTACATGTTTACTTGCTGATGTTGAACCTAGAAGTGTTAAGGATGCTATAGAAAGTGAAAGTTGGATTGAGGCAATGAACAAAGAAATATAACAGATAGAAAAGAACAAAACTTGGACCCTTGTTCTTGGGCCTAAAGATAAAAATGTGTATTCAGAAATAAGTTGAATGAAGATGGACAAGTATCAAGAAATAAAGCTAAATTAGTGTGTAAAGGCTATTCTCAAGAAGAAGGAATTGATTATGGTGAGACTTTTTATCCTGTTACAAGATTAGAAGGTGTTAAGACCCTACTTACATATGCTGCTCATAGAGGATTCAAAGTATATCAAATGGATGTTAAATCTACATTCCTAAATGGAATTATTGATGAAGAAGACTACATTGAACAACCAGAAGGTTTTATTGATCCTAACAAAAGGGACATGGTCTATAAATTACACAAAGATTTGTATGGTCTCAAACAAGCTCCTAGAGTTTGGTATGAACGACTACATAACTACTTGATACAGATTGATTTTCAGAGAACAAATGATAACAATAATTTGTACATCAAGGAAGGACCAGATAACAAAATTGTGTTGGCAGAGATATTTGTGGATGACACTCTATTTATAGGAAATGATGACCTATGCAAAGAATTTATAGAACAAATGAACAAAGAGTTTGAGATGTCCATGTTTGGTGAAATAAAATCCTTTGTTGGATTGCAAATACAATAGAACAAGAATGGTATCTATATCACCCAATCTGTAAAAGAGATACTCAAAAAGTTTGGTAGGGAAGATTCTAAACCAGTTGGTACCCCTATGTGTACTAGACTCAAGCTTACCAAAGATGATGATTCCAAAGAAGTAGATTAGACCTTATATAGATCAATGATTGAAAAATTACACTATGTAGTTCACACAAGGCCTGATATTGCCTTAGCAATTGGGATAGTGGCAAGATTCTTAGCTAAACCTAGAGAAAATCATATGATGATAATCAAAAGAATCTTAAGATATCTGAAAGGTACTAAGGACTATGGCTTATGGTACAAACTTAGAAGAAACCTAGACCTAAAGGTATTTACTGATCCTGGCTGGGCAGAAAATCTTGATGACAGAAAAAACACAAGTGGTGGAGCTTTCTTTCTTGGTAAAAGGTTGGTATCTTGGACAAGCAAGAAGCAAAACTGCACATCCCAATCTACAACAAAATCAGAGTATGCAACAGTAGTAGTAAATTGTTCTAACATTGTTTGGTTCAAACAATTTCTGGAAGGAATGAAGGTTAAGATCAAAGAGCCAGTAGTCATGTATTGTGATAACATCAGTGCAATTAACATATCAAAGAACCCAATAATGTATTCCAAAATAAAGCACATTGCTATAAAATATCACTTTGTCGAAGAACTGGTATAGGACAAAAAAATTAGATTGGAATATGTCCATACAAAAGAACAAATTGCATACATATTCACCAAGCCATTACCTAAGGATGCATTCTTGTATCTAAGAGGTAAGCTAGGGGTCACTCCCCTCTCTAAAGCTCACTAAATGAAGTTTAGTGATGCATCAACAAGAACCTAGCTAAAGATCAATTAGTTGATGTAGTATAATCAGGAGAATATTGCATATGAATCAGTACTCAAGGTACATTGATACAAATTTGACATGTGTTGTCTTTGGCATGTGCTGTCAAAGAGGGAGAAGTTTATTGTCATATCTTTATCTTTCTGAAATTTTGTAGAGGGAGAAGTTTGAAAAGAAGTTATGCAAAGGAAGAATTCAGCAAAAAGAAGTTCTTGTGTAAAATCAAAGAGGGAGAATTTTTTTGTCAAAAGGAGTCTTGTTCTCAAAAATTTCATTGTGCTATGACATGTTGTGTTGCCATCAATGCCAAAGAGGGAGATTGTTGGATACAATCAATTAATTGTGTGTTGTCTTTGATGTTACACAAATGTCATATCAATTGTCAAAGAATGCTTACCGAGCTCACTTGGTCAGTGAAGATAGTTTTTCTTGTCTATCAAGCATTCAAAGGCTTACTTTGAACAGATGACAGTGTCTACTGAGCTCACTCAGGCATCGAAGGAATTCATGCAGAAAAGAGTGTTAACCGAGCTCACTTAGTTAACGAAGGAAAAGTTGGACAGAGTTAGTATTCACTAAGTTCACTCGGTTACCAAAGGATTTCTGCAAGTTCACAGTGTTAACTGAGCTTCAGTTGGTTAACATAGAGAATTGTTCAAAGTTAGTTTCTACTGAGCAGGGTCAGCTTACGAAGTATTTTTCTTGTTTTGGCATATGAAGCTTAATTACTTTATGTATTGATTCTAGCCAACTATGATGATGAATATTGGTTATTGTAATTTGATTTTGGGCCAACTTGACAATCTAGAAGGTATAAATAAAAGGTCAAGTTGATATTTCTAGTGTGTGTGCAAGTGTGTTGATTGAATTGAAAAGAAAAGAAAGGGAGCAAAGTTGAAGGATAAGCAGGTATCATTGTGGAGCAAAAAGTAATATTCAATCAGGAAGGATCAAGTTTAAGTAGAAAAGAGATTTGGATTCAACAATTCAGTTGCATCACAATCAGGTCATTTCATTGTTACTCTCTAACCATTGTAGCAGTGATCTAAAATCTCTTAACAGAGTTAGTTTAGTAGCCAGTTGTAAATCCTCTAACAAGGTGGCAATTCCATTGAATTATTTTAAGACCTCTTGCAAGGCCACTCCTAACAGGGTGATTAAAATCCTCTAACAAGGTCACACCTAACAATGTGTTTTGTAACCTTTAACAAGGTTGGCTCCTAATAGGGCTCACTTCAAAAGAGTGAAAAATGGTAACTAGTTGCATTGGTGGTTTTTCCCAAATTGGGTTTCCACGTTAAGTCTTGGTGTCTCATGTGTTCATTTTATTTCTCTTATACTTGCAAGATTAATTATTGTTAATGTTTTAAGATCTGCTAAAAGTAATTCATGCTCTGCATTTACCGAGTTGCAACATTTTCTGTGTGTTTACCAAGTAATAGCAACAATCAATTTTCTCAATCTAAATTTTATTGTTGACATCTAAGGGATTTGAGATTTATTTTAGTGGTAACTGATTCACCCTTTTCTCAGTTACTCCTTCTATATTTCCAACAGAACATTCACTGCAGTGCTTCACCTAGATAAAAACTCTAGAGCTTGAATCACAAAATGAGTGTAGTGCCTACCCTAGTTTGCATTTTACTATTGTTGCTGAACTCTTTTTTTGTGAATTTATATTAATTAAGTCTAATTGAAAGATTTAATTAAATGAAAATTAAAATGATATTTTAATATTTTATTTAATTTAATTAATTAAATAAAAGAATTAAATTTAGAGATAAAAGTTACAAGTTCAAAGTTGGAACGTGATAATATTTATTTAATTTAATAATAATATATTTAGAGTTCATTTTTAAATAAATGCTAAATAATATTATTATTTAAGTTAATAAATATTTTATCAATTAAGTTTTGAAAATAAATTTAAAAGTGGAAGAGATATTAAAATTATTAAAAGATTCTAGATCGCATGATGCATGCATGTGATTAAAATATATTAAGATAAAACAAGTGGATTTAATAAAGTGAGTGCATGAGATTTAAAATTAATAAATTAATTAAAAAAGGAGTCAAATGAATATTAAATTAAGAAATTTAATTAAATAAATTAAGGTGTATTATTTTAATATTTGTTCACATAGGAGTATGCGAACTCTTGTAAGTCGTCATTTTGACAACACAGAAGTTTGCACTCTAATTATGCACGTGTTGTCTACACTTAGGAGTTAGCATATTATTGAGCACATGTTGTCTACAACATTCTAGAGACCTCATGATGTCTATCTTCTTGTCGTGAAAGTTACGTGCTTAATTGTCATGCTTATCTCCTAGTTCTTTCTAGACACATTCTAGATGCATCTTAGAGGCCTTTATATAGAGGCTCTCCTAGTGTGTTTGGACAAGCTTACATGCATTCAAGAAGCTCATATGCTTCTACATGCTCATATGCTTCTACAAGCACTTCTAGTCACTTGGGGGTTTTAGTTGGTTTGATTCTTGGAGGAATGACGAATGTTGGAGAAGGAAGGGATTTTTCTATGGACTTCTAAGGCATAGAAAATTAACATCAGTATCCAGCTGCACTCGTGATTTTTGATTGTTCCATTTGCACTCTTTCTCTTCCTGTCTTCATCATGTCTATAATGTGTGTCTGCATAATTCTCTATGAATGAATCTTCAATTTTGTAATTTGGAATTCGGGCATGCATATTGTTTCATTTAGTTATGGGAATTAAAAATATTATTGCAATCTTCCCTTAGTAGAATTAAGATTTGGAAATTGATTTGAGTTCAAGTTCGAATTAAAATAGAATCTTATTATTATGCATTAGTTTTATATGATTTATTAACTAATCCAATTAAATTTAATTTAATTAAGATTAGTTAATAGTAGAAAAAGTGTAATTAATTATTAGTCAATGGATTTTTAAATGAAAGCAAATTAAAAGAAAAGAGATATTAATAAGTGGAATTAAATAATTGAATTATTAATGAGATTGATTTTACTTAAAATCAATGAGGATTATTTTAAATAAATGACTTTCATTGAAGTGTTTAAAGGAAATTGTAAACTAATTATTTGAAAGTTGATAAGTATTATTCTAATGTTTTGAATAATGTGAATGATTTTATCTAAAAGTCAATGGAAACTATTTCAATGATTTAATAAGTAAATAATTATCTTATGATTATTTTAGAGAATTGTTTTAAAATAATGGAGGGATAATTCTATATTTTATTCAAAAAAATAAATGGGTTGAGTTGTAGATTAAATGAAGAATCTTATACACCTGAAATGTACTTGAAAACGAAAACTAAAACCTAATATTTGGCTTAACCATGTGATTGCAAAAGCAAACCAAAACATGTGTTTGTATCTTGTTTCTATATGCTATATATGTTTTGGGGTTTTGGGATCTGTCCTAGAGTGTTGACCAGTTAGGATGTCTGCCAGAGGCTTGGGAGTTATGCGAATGTGATGGCATGTTGATGTTATTTGGTCTCGATTCTTTTAAAACCCAACCATGGTAATGTGATGGCATGCTCTATGAGATGTTTGTATTCACTGTTTGTTGATGCTCATCAGTCTTCTTGTGTGAAGCTGAGGTGTATGTATTTGAGACACTTGACTTAACCATTTTTGAGTCATCGATCAGTTATCCTTGGACTACTTTCCAGTCGCCATGATGGGACTAAAGTGTTGATTTATTCTTGATGTTGTCATGTTGTGACATGTTTTGACTTGACCATTTTGGAGTCTTCGATCAATATTATTTGCTTGATATGCCTTTTTGGTTGGTTTTTGAGAACCAATGGATATTGTGATTATCATTGATACATTTAGTTGCCAATAGCGAATTGTAGTGGTCATGATTATCAATGGATGCTTTTCAATTGCTCATGGAGATTTGATGCTCTTATTGTGGATTATCTTTTGGTATTTTTTTAGTTGCTTGTATAGGACTGAGGTGATTTTGTGATTTATGATTCCATGAGCCTAGGGTAGGTTATCTACTTGTAGTTTTGGGAAGTGGCTTGCAATGGGGGCCGAGGCCCTAAGTGGCTGCCAGGGTAACTCATTGTAAGTTGTTTTAATAAGTGAAAACATTACACTAAATGGGGATTAGATGAACCTAATAAGATAATTGTTTGTTCTTGCCTATGCCTCGAGTGCTAGTACAGACTAGGATGGGAGTAGAGAGAATGCTTGGTAACTCTATTGAGAGACTACCGGGGTAACTCTAGCATGATCCGTGCGATGACACTTTCTCACTTACATGGTAGGTTTCCTACATGTCATTGTTGTGCCTCTGGGTATAGGTGTCAACCCTTTATGATGGAACCTTTGAGTTAGTATACTTTTAGGATTCCTATACTTAGAGAGTACTTGTGTTATGTGATTTGTTATCTTGTGTTATGTGATTTGATATCCTGTTTGGGACTTGAAACTATCTCCTCAGCATGGTGGGAGTGGGCCATTTAGGTTCCACGTGGTCGGGTGGTAGTGCTTTTTCACTCTTACCATTTGAGATTTGTCTGAGACATCGTGGCTGAAGCATTTTTGTTGGCATCTATCTTCATTCTATTCATGGACTATGATGGTGGATACATATCCTTATTTTGATGATTAGCATATGATAGATGTTGTTATTTACTTATCTTATGTTCTTAATATGCATGTTAGATTTCTTTCTGCATATGATGAAGTATGTTTTAGGAGTGACATTCCTATTATGGTAATATCGATGATCTCTTCGGTGATTTGGAATGTTACGCACGGAGGGATGGCTAGGGCCCACGATGGTCTAATGATGCTATTTACGGTTGGGAGGAACTGTGCACTTAGTCAATTATGTTTGATGATATATAGTTATCTTTTATGATGAATGTTTATATCTTCTATGATGATGTATCATGTATGACATGTGGTTTTATTGCATCATGGATTAGAATAGGATGATGATGTACTTTATTTTCATATATTTATATTCTTTTATGTCTTTCATACCCTGTGGCATGTACAGTGGATGATTGAGCAATCAGAAATGTAATTTAAGAATGTTGAACTTTTGATTATTATTTTATGTGGATGTAGTATTAGATGGAATCATTAATAGTTAAATTAGATGTGATTCAACGTTAAGGGATCCATGAAGAATGTAACCTGTTATGTATGTCATGTTTACTTTCACTTGAATTGTTGCTATTGCTTTCGCCATCATGTGTATGATGTAGATGGATTTACTTTCATGTTTAAAAAAAAAAAATGCTACCAAACTTAGTGAAACTTTAGGTTAATTCTTTGGATCCCTTGGCGGGGCGTTACAATGAGACCTCAGGATTGTTTATACTTCGACTCCACAACCATCTAAACAAAACAACCATCACAATTATTAATAAATTGTTAAATAAGAACTCACCTTAAAAATATCACATTCAACAACAGAATAAGTAAATCTGAGAAACGTTAAACTCGAATCGGCTTTCAAAAATCAACAAACTTAAAAAAATTTACATCCACTTCATGAAAAGATCACAAATTCGAAACCCTCACTTATCATTTAAAGTGAGAATCTTAACAACAACAAGGATATCATGAAATCACATTGAAAGCATAAATAGCAAAAACTGGAAAAACCCTTACCACATCCCCACGACAAATATTGTGCAAAGCTGGAGCAAAGGCCAATTTGCAGCAACGTTTAAAGGTCTTAGAAGAATACCGTTCGAGATCTAAACTAAGATAAACACGAAACAGAAAAAACTCTTAACACCATAAGCCAAATAATATTTTGGTCTCGCTACTAACACAAGACATTTTTGAGGAAAACAGTGAGCCAAATGGGAAGAGCAAAACATGCTTACCTGAGAAACAAAAAACACTTTGTAAATTTTTCAATTTGATCTTGATAACCATACAACTCTACTCATCTCTATATTTGTAACTCCTCAAGACCGACATCCACAAGATCGTCTCAATAGAAGCAATCGACCGTTGATTAAGGGATCTTGCACAATTTAGAATTTAATGATTTCCACGTTTACTCAGACAAATAAAGCAATGCATCCGTTCAAATAGTACCTTTCTGTGGAAAATGAGGCTCCCAAGACTACTCTTCTGACAACTACAATAAATTCAAAGTTATTTGGACAAGCACTTACCTAACGTCTAGACAAAATATCAATTCCATGCACTAAAAAAATCCACAAAACTATAGTGTAATCGTGACACAAACATTTTAGATAGACTTTCACTAAATGTGTTTCTGACAAATCAGTTTGCATGGACCTCCTCTTCGTACAAAAAAAGTAAGAAAGCACTTATCTTTTCTGAGCACAATTTTTAAGTGTTCATTTTCTATCCACAACATTTTTTTGTCTTTAAAAATAAGAAATAAAACTCCACAACATTGACTGTTCAATGTACAATCATTCAAATGAAGCAATGCATTTAATGATTTCCATGTTTACTCAGACAAATGAAGCAATGCATCTGTTCTAATAGTACCTTTCTGTGGAAAATGAGGCACCCAAGACTACTCTTCTGACAACTATAATAAATTCAAAGCTATTTGGACAAGCACTTACCTACCGTCTGAACAAAATATCAATTCCATGCACTACAAAAATCCACAAAACTATAGTGCAATCATGACACAAACATTTTAGACAGACTTTCACTAAATGCGTTTTTGACAAATCAGTTTGTATGGACCTCCTCTTCGTACAAAAAAAGTAAGAAAGCGCTTGTCGTTTCTGAGCACAATTTTGAAGTGTTCATTTTCTATCCACAACATTTTTTTGTCTTTAAAAATAAGAAATAAAACTCCACAACACTAACTGCTCAATGCACAATCATATGCAAAAAAAAGTCTTTACAAAGTTAAAAAAATTTAGAAAATGAAAGAACAATATAGAAACATCATAATACACAACTGTGATGAAAAAATCAAATGATTTCATTAGCTAGTAAAAAACAACCAAAAAAAAACACAAAAAAACATCTAGTAGATGCCATAGTATCCTCCTACGGCAAAGGAAATACAACCTATGAATCCACACTCATCTCACAACCAATTTGGCTGAACCCTATCCTACTAGGACGTATAGGCCTAGGCCATACAACTCAGTGCAGGCCTCGTGGGCGGGTCTCCTCAATTGCTTAATCACTATTATGTTGGACTTTCTAGATATCCATTTCTAATCATCGTCGTCCAAGTCAACATCTAATCAAACATTGACAAATAGACACGTTGTTGCTGCTCTTAGTTGTCAATCCTATTCGAAGAAACCTTTAGGAATCGGTCTCCATATAGAGGGCATTTATCCTAGAGATTAGCGGAGGCACGTGTAATGAACATGGATATTAAGTTCAATACGTACCTCATTGATGGGAATTTTATGACGAGACAATGCTTTTTGAGCCAGTTGTTTCACAACTCTCAATTCCGTGATCCAAGGAAAGTATCTCTTTCAATTAAGTTTGAGCCCAGTTCCTTTAAACTGATAATCAATCTGATCACCAGCCCTTCATAAGTCAAAAAAGAAAAAGAAAAAACATTTAATACATTCAGAAACTAGTAAAATCTGTCTTATGGCAGTACAATCCGTCTTATAACTATAATTAGATTCTTGTCTTGATTGATAATCTATTTGTATGTCAACTACTCTGATGTGTGCACAAGAGTTAAAATACACGCCTGAAACAATTGTCAAATTCCAACATGGTAGGGGCCTCATGTCTTCCAACAACTGAAGAGATCAGCAGTGTAATCCTAAAGACTAGCATTACTACCTTTGGTCTGATGTGATAGTGCATATCTCACCTGGTATGAAAACAATTCTTCAATATGAAACAAGTTTCAAACATGTGTAGGAGAAAAGATCCCGTAATTCATAGGGTTCAATAATAGTGATAGTTTTGTCATATATACTTTTGTCTACTATTTTTAAAAGTGTTTGAAAAGAAATGAAAATGCATGTGCTATTTGTTAATTATATATGTATTAATAGTCAATCAATTTTAGATTTTTTGGGTTGGTAATTGATCAATTTGTGCACCACTATTGGAACATTTACCCAGAAGTACTGGTGGTTTTTGGGTGAGGACTATTGGTGCGTGAACAAAATGGGTATAGGACAAGCATTTTGAAATGGCACTTTTTGACCACTTCGCCCTCCACAATCCCTACAGAAAGATCAGCAAATACCAAGAGTTGAAACCTTAGCTTTAAGCTCTTCACTTAACTACAAAAGTATACCAAAAAAATATCAGCAAAATCCAACTTCGAAATTCTAGATACGTAAAGTTAGCCTGAACAACTACAGAACTGTTTCCTCTATATAAAATCCAATTTTATGTAATGTAATAGAAAATCATGTTTTATTAAAAATTTTTTACGAGTAATCCATTCTCTGATGAATTATTGCCGTGCCGTTGGGTTTGGGGAAGACTATGAAGCATGTTAGGTAAAATAATTGGTATGGAAGGTCGACTATTTATTCACTTGAGGGTGATGTGTTTGACAAAATTACATAATCAATTTCCTCAATAAAAAAACGAAAAGACAACCACAAGGGTTGCATTCTCTTGGTATACACTATCATGAAACCATTTTTGAATATTTTCTATGTATTGCATCATGCAATCCCACATTTTACTCTATTCTGTGTACCTGATCTTATTCTTCTGCAAATGCTGCTGCAGCAATGATTCAGGCTACTTGAACTGCTCAAAAGCAGCACATTGTGGCAGCTTGGGAGTTGTTCCATACCCATTTTCAGTGTCAAAGGGATGTGGACACCCTCGATTTCTTCTGCAATGTCATGCAAATGACACCCTGCTGCTGAAAGTCAGTCAAGGAGTCTATAGGATATTGAATTTTAATGCACATTATGAGCTTTCCTCAAGATTGAAGAAACCAACAGCCACCATTGCTGATGAAAATCTGTTTAGAAGCCCTTGTGGGTTTCCAAATACCACCTTCAATTCTAGTGGTTCTAGGTTCAGCCTTACCCGTGAAGATTACAAAGAGATAGCCAACTTGTTACTTGATTGTCCATACACTCAACAGCTGCAAAATGTGTATTCACCTTGCAATAGCAGCTGTGGTTTTCGTAGAGAGCGTCAGTGTTATTTTGCATATTCATATGATAGTACCGAGCTCAAGAAATTCACTAAACAATGCCATTTAATCCAAGTTCCATTGAAGAACAATACGAGAGCTAATAAGAAGCCATTACATGAACTCTTATTGGAAGGATTCCAAGTTGAATGGAATGTAAGTGATGTGCATTTTGTCAAGTGCAAGGGCTGTTTGGAAACTGGTGGTCTATGTGGATACCATTACAGAAATACATTTGTGTGCTACTGCCGCAATGGTGCACATTTAGATAATTGCCATACAGGTAAGCCTTTTATTATGCCACCTTTAATACTACCATACTAGTGTTCTTAGACAATGTTATAGTATTGAAGAGTATAATGGTAATGAAGCTGGGTTTTTTAATTTTCATTTAGAAGTTGACCCCAGCATTGTCTTAATATTTTGGCTTTGTGGGTTTCTAAACAGGAAATAAGATCGGTGGAGCAAAGTCCTCCGGACTTAAATCTCAATTGGGTGTGATAATAGGTGAGATACTCTGTTTTCTACTTCTTGGACTTATATGGTCTTATGTGTTATATGAATAATTATATAATATAAGGCTATGATTCTTCTTTCACGTTATCAGGAAACATATATAGTACACAGTTTTTAATCTCAAACTAGAAAATCTGAAATTCTCACTGACATGGAGCACTCAATCCATGCTTATATTTTGACGGAAATTGTACACTTACAGGTGGATATGATATCATTGTGTCATCAGGTCTGAACTCTTTTATGTTGTGAGTTCCCAAGGGTTGGATTTGTCTATGAGTTTCCGAGCTGAATTTTCTTTTTAACAAATTCTGCATTTGATAAAAATCTATCATTTGTACGGCTGGATGTTAAAGCAGATACCTTTGAGATTAGTTTTTTTATGTATGCATTGATTCATGGATGAAGTGTGGACGTCCAATTGCTTTGTGATTAGTTCAGCTCTGGAATTTTTGTACAGTACGGTATAATCATGTAAACCTAACTTCACTTTAGCTGCAAGTCTAAGCTTGCACTTAACAATTCCACAAGAGAGAGCCATATGGAATGGGCAATAGATTGTGTCCCCTCAACCCCTATGAGGATATTGTTTTTATGAAAAACGAAGTGTTTCTTAATGAGGAGTTAAGTTATCCCAAAGACCTGCATCTGGCCTCATCCATATTCAATTTTACTAAAAATGCCAGTTGTAACAGACAATGTAGTTCTAGTTACAGCCAGAAAAGTTTCGGGATTGACACCTAATCCCTTATAAAAGCAAGATATTAGGGCTGCCTTTACTGGTTTTCTGACAATCCTAACAAGCTAGTTCTCAGTTCATAACGCTTAAAATATCATTGGCAATGCTAAAAGCTTTGAATCTTGAATAGATTACTATCTGAGAAAATGTTTCCATTAATGTTATTGATCACACAGAGATTAGGCCAGTACATGCTTGCAACTTAAGAAGAAACAAAGAGCAAGTCAGAGACATTCTCTTAAAAGCGAAAAATAAAAATATTAGGTTCTCTAGATGCTGAGGGGAAGGAAGATTTTATGAAGCTTAGGATTTTGGCCTTTAGTTTGCATTACGAACCATCTTCAGAATTTAAAATTTGGTTATGTAATAGAGGTAAAGTCTATATACTGCTTACATTACAATTGGCTTCTGCTTTTACTTGTCAGAAACCCTTAAACTTAGAATGACTCGTGCATTCCAAATGAAAATTCCTCTCTCCTTATCTCCTATGAGATTGCAACTTTAGAAAGCCTGCCAAATGATCCCCGTAAGTCTCCATCGGTGTGTTAGCACAATCCACAGGGGTCTATATACCGATTGAGGAGGAACAGGAGTCAATAAGAGCCAATGCAACATGTTCAATGAGTCGCGATAGACAACTAGAGGAGAACATGCCATCTGTAGTTTTTCCTCCTCTGTTCCATCTCATTTTCTAATCCTGCTAAACATATTCAATCAACTGAATTATCTAAACGTATTTGGATCAATGACAAAGGTTATAAATAAGTACACAAATTTCACAGACCCTTGGCTTTGGGACCGAGTTGAGATGGTTGATTAACAACTGTGTGATAATACCTTGTTTCATTGTCATGATTAATAGGGCAGTTAGAAGTTTCTTTTATGGCTTCCCAATGAATAAGAGAAGGAGATCTGCTTTTTCCGTATCTGTTCATCCTGATGGGGAAAATATGACCTAGAAAATGAGGGAGCCAAATTGACGAGAAACTTTTGTGGTCTATACCTGAGCATGGATAATCGTTTTCCTCTTATCCTGGTCCAAAACCACTTCTTGTGAAAGTTCCGGAGGACTGAGCCTAAAGAATTTCCAAAAACTTAAGAGGCTTCCTCAAGGAATCTAGCTTAGCTAATGTATGCAATACCCAGAACCTTGTGTAGTCAAATAATGAATAAAACGTATCTTTTATTCCTAGATCAACCAAAATGGAATGCCAGGTAGACTTCTCAAGGCTCAAAAATAAAATTAAAAGGGAGTCTTGCAAAGATCTATGACATGGGAAGTTAATCGAGTCAGTCAAATCCGATTTTCCATTATCTCCATGTGCTTTCGATCAACAAATTTGAACATTACTTAATTTTTTTTGTTTTAATAAAATTGAATGGATGGAAGATCCATCTTTCCTTAAACTTCATTTACACATTGATAATTCCCTCCTCCCTTGCACTTCATCAAAGGCAGGAATTCATTAAGATCTGGACCACAGCTAATTTTGTCAAGAGGGTTTCAGTAATGTACACAAATCCTCTTTTTCTTACCGTGGGCAGGTTCTAGTTCTAGGTTTTGGTCTCTTAAGTCTTGTGGGTTCTTGTTTTCCTTTGTGATGATGTTTCTCAGAGCCAGATGTCTTTTCAGTGAAGTATACGAGTTAAATTCTAACTTCGTCATACACTGGTTTCATAACAGGAGGTTGCATTGGGTGCATGGTTCTGATAGCCATAGCAGCATCTTACATGGTAATCTACAAGACAAAAAGGGATTCTTCTTCAAGCACCCATAGCCTTCATGCAGATGAGATGAAACGAGCATTATCAAGCTTGAAAGTACCAGTTTTCAAATACAAGGACCTCGAAACAGCAACAAATTTCTTCGATGAGAGCGGACAAATAGGAGATGGAGCCTTCCATTGTGTATATCAGGCCACATTAGGGGATGGACAAATTGCTGCAGTGAAGAAACTGTATCTGGATAACTCAATGAATACAGAGCAATTTGTGAACCATATGAGAATTCTCTCATCTTTATCACATCCAAATTTGGTTCGCCTTATGGGCTTTTGTCAACATGGGCATGTTCTCCTTTTAGTCTATGATTATGCCTCGAACGGTACTCTAGCTGATCATCTACACGGAAAAAGGGGAACACCACAAGGTCTACCTTGGAAGACAAGGTTAGATATAGCTTTGCAAATAGCAAGAGCATTAGAATACCTCCATTTTTCTCTTCGTCCACCTGTGCTTCACAGAGATGTTAAGTCTAGTAACATCCTTGTAGACATGGACTTCAGGGTAAAAGTTGCCATGCCTCAATTGACACCTGGTAATCTTGATCCTGACTGCAACGAGCCCTGCCAATTTACAGATAAAAGTGATGTTTATAATTTTGGGGTGGTGTTATTTGAGATAATCAGCGGTCTGAAAGCAGGGGATGGTACAAAAAATAGACGTGAAGTTAACCTCGCATGCTTGGCAAAATCGAAGATCCAAAGTGGGGCTGTGCATGAAATCATTGATCAAAGAATTGGGATTGAATCAGATCCCCTGATAAATGTAATGGCTAAGAGAGTTTGTGAAGTAGGGTTTGCATGCTTGGCATTGAAGAAAGATGAGAGGCCTGATATGATGAAACTAGTTGTTCAGCTTGAACAAGTCAGACGGATAGGGTATGGTTCATCTGAGTTGTTTTATACACACAAGGATAAAAGATAGGTTTAGGTTACTCGGTGTGTATATTTCGTTTACAGCATATGAGGAAATTTGTTGCTATAATCAGAGGTAAAGAAAGCCATGGTCGTACAAGATCTCGCCTGGTTATTTTGATACTGATTAAAGTGTCTCTATAAATGCTTATTAAAAGTTAGTGTTATATATAATTTAATTTTGATCGTTGAACATAAGACTATCAATTCACAATTGCATTAATTCTAACCAATTCGCATTCACATTCGCTAATGGTGTTTTTTTTGGTTCACTCTTCGCATGGAATTTGATTCATGCAATCATTTTATATTTATTTAAGATTCTATGTGCATCTCAATATGGGTCTATTTATTATTAGTCCTTGCCTTCACGCAGTGAGACTAAAGTTATCAAGTTTCTACAAAGTAATAATTGTCTAATTGGAAATAGTGTCATTTTAAATTATCTGAGTTAAGACTATAGTTTACAAGATATGTTGAATTATGTGATGTCATATATAGAAATTAATATTTTTGTATTGGCTGTTATATTTTTGGTTGGTGGTTTTTTCCTTTATCACTTCAGATATTACATAAAATTTTCCAAAATGGCATTTGTCTTCTGAGGATGAGAGTTGCATGCCTATTGTTGCAATTTTCCAAGCATGCAATGTCTGCAAAAAATAAAATTGTTCTCCAGGCATTTTCTGCATGCAATGAGGTGTAAGCTTTTGACAAAATTTAGAATATAAATATGTGCGCCAACCAAACAAAAAGTTAACATAGAAGAAGATCATAAGGAGAGCAAACGATAAAGAACAGAACACCATGGTGCTCTATTGGTGTAGTGAAAATTGTCTACAATAATTTCCTGTAACAGTACTTTACTTTGATCATGTTTACATATTGACATCATATGTGAATACTGAAAACCAATCAAATTCTTTTTGGACACACTTCCTTCTCGTCAAGTGGGTGCTAAGGCATAGTGAGAAGGTCAGGTGTGTCTTTTACCCTGTCTCCTGTTATTGTCTATACACTAAGGTGAATCCTAATTTGCTTTCCGCACATTCCTCTTCTAAGTCTATAATAAAGACAATAAATGTTTAGATAAATTCATCTTTCTTTTCTTTACAGATGGATTCTCCTAGAAAGATATGTTTTTTCTTGTAGATAACATGAAATATACTTCCTGCTTCACAAGTAAGATAAATTCAGTGGAATTTGTGATCTCGAGGAAAACCCTAGGCTTTTGCAATTAGGGTGGACGATTATGCAACACACATCCTCTTATTTAGGTAGCGATGGACAAAATAAAACTAGATTATGTAATAAGGTTTGCAGATTATTGAAAAGTAATAGATTAGTCATAGCAAAGGAGAAGTTTAATTTTGGTGATTTCACTTGGAAAGGGAACTGTTATAGTAGTCTGGGTTATGGTCCTATGAATATGCCCACTATTATTTACCATCTAGATTGAATTTGGTCTTTATATTAGATAACTAATAACATTTATTCGCCTGTTCAATAGTGAAATACCAGTTCCCATACTAAATCTTGGAAATGGCTCCTTTTATTAGTAGGTCCAAACATATAGAATTACATTTCATGTGAACCAACAACATTATTTTAGAAAATTTTCCCTTTTAAAACCTTATAGTCATTTTATTTCAATATTTCACATGCATAGATTGTTAAGGCAATAAATATTTTGTTAGCATTGATACCATCACTATTTCCTTGATTTGGAATTTCTTAAAGTTGATGTTGCAATGGATTTCAGTTGGTCTCCAATAAATCTGATACCATAGCTATTTATGCCAAGGATGCAGTAGGAATGGATCTGCAAGAGTGAGCTTTCCAATATTATTACTTTGACAAATTTTTGACATTTTTCCGTTCTAAAACAAATTGCATACATTGAACAAGCTGTGCAAACTACAATTGTCTCTAAGCCCCCATGTTAGGTAGTTTAATATTGTTACTTTGACAAAAAATTTACACTTTCCAGTTCTACAAAAATTGCATACATTATGCTCATAGTTCTGTCCATGAATATTAAACAAGCTGTGTGAATCACTATTGTCTCTAAGACCCCATATTGGGTAGTTCTCTTAAACAAGTTCCATTTCTCTAGCTTAGTCTTCTAGGAATTCTTGGCCGAGTAGACCTGAGGCCAAAAAATACTTTTTAAAGTAAGTGACTGTAAGATTTACTACCAGAATGCCCATGTCCAAGATGAGAGCCTGGTCCTATGCTTTAGGAAAATTTAGAACATTATTGGTATTGAAAACTAATGTGTTCTCTAGCCCTAATAAAGAATATAAAATTTCCATCTCTTTTTCTTCTTTGTTTCCCTACATTCTCTTCTCCACTTACTGCTACAGATCAACTCATTTAATAAGTTTGACAAAGGGTAATACAAAAGAGTAATATTTATGTATTGTAAAATGCCTATAAGTAATTGATAGTATTAACAAAGTAAAAAAGTAACATAGTCTCTTTTTCTCTTTGAACATATATGTAATGTCTCTTTTGTTGTATGATGTTATCTACGCTGATAAAAAAATCATATAAGTTTGGCTAGTGAACCTTGCAATGACGACAAAACTGACCTCTGATAAAGCCTGAAAATAGAAGTATAATATTAATGAAATTGATAATTGAATAAGGAGAAAAAGTCAACAATTGATTTGAAGTTTGTTTTAGAATCAGGTACCAACAAAGGTATAAGCTTGTGTACAATTGTTGAGAAAGATCACATTCACTATTTTTCTGTGAACTAAAATTGAACATTACAATAAAAGGATTGTATGTACAAATTCATAAATGTCCTTGTATCAGGAACTTGTCACAGATTCTCCAGTCTTCTATTTTGTAGAGTACATTCTAGCTTGCTCTACTTTGAAAAAGTCTTGTTTAACATGGACAAACTCATAGGATAACAATAGATTGTTGAAAGTGGATACATAATTCTTATGTCAAAATCAAACAAAACAAATTGCATGTGCCCCACGATAGAAGCTCATATATAAGCATTTTCTCTTCAAAATCCCGCTCATGAGAAATATACACCCCAACTACCGATCAAAACCAACATGCTACACCAAAAACCCAATCTAATGTAAGGGGATAAAAAATAGTTGGACTGAATTGAGACCTCTCCCATCTCTCTATGTCATAGTACCACTACACACTTCCTTCTATTGACTTCTACAACTAGGCCCACTATCATTTCCCCCCTTCCACACTTCCTTCCCCCCTAAACTGCCTATGGTAGGGACTCAAGTTGCTCATGCAACACTTGTTCATTTATGCATTAGGAAGTCCTAATATGATGACCTAATTTCTTGGTTGTAACTTTTTTAAAGAAAAGTATTTCCATGGTTGTAATGTATGCAATGATTGGAAAAATTATTGTATGTGTGAGTCTTGACGCTAGATATTAGAGCATATTTGATGGATTATGTTGTCATTAGAGAATTCATCATTTGGATTTGTAAATCCTTGTGAGTCTTAGCTTTTTGAATTAGATTTTATGTGGAATAAATTTTCTAATAAATAATAACATCAAATAGAGTAACATTAGAAACGATTTTTTGAAGTTTTAGATCAAATATTGCTAGTTTTCCCTTATACATTAAATATATATAAATAAACATTTTCAAGCTAGTATGAGACTAAAATTAGTAAGAGGATACTTTAAATTCAACATTATACCACATAATGACTAGACCAAAGAATAATGAAAATTCAAGATGGTTATAACATGATATATATTATATTTAGTATTATATGTTTTTAACATATTACATTTAGTTAAGGACACAAGAAATATACCCATTAATTATTGGAATAGAAAATAATACAGAAAGTAGAAAATATTGAAAAATATATTTAGATCTAAGCCAATTTAAAAAAATAATAATAATAAAAAATCAATATGATAATTAATAAAATAAGAATTTATTATAAATTCTTAGATTCAAGGATACGAGAGGAAAATAATTATTAACTCTTCCTAACTAAATAATATAAAAAATATCTCTAGAATATCATTATTAAAGAGGATATATCAATAGTTTCTTAGTATATTTGTAAGAAAATGGTACATTAGTATTCTTCGACTAGTGAATAACTTTAAAAATGGTTAATTGATTACTTATGTTCAAATCCATGCCATAATTGTAATGCCCTGCCAAGGAACCCAAAAAAATTAACCTAAAGTTTCACTAAGTTTGTCAAATTTTTTTTTTGAAAGATAATAACAATAAGAGATAAAATATAACGGAAGCATTAGCTCACATACATAACAACAAGATATAACATATAGAGGAAACATTAACTCACATACATAACAACCATCATAAAACATATTACATCTCTTAAGGGTTCCACGATGTTGAATCACATGTAAAAGTTTTATTAATATTAAATCTAATACATAACCAAAATCCACATCATGGAACAATCATAAGTACGAATCCAATTAAATAATATACAATTACAAATGATGCCACTTGGCATAACTAGAATGCATAATCATCCACTATACAAATCACAAGGTATGAAAAGCTCAAAGAATATACATCATCAACAAAACACATCATCTCATACGATCTTTGATAATCAAATACAGTACAACAGAATATAATCATCCAACAGAAATACAAGATCAGAAAGAAAGAATCATTTGCACAAGGACATCCAGTTGTCGGATCTCAATGGTATAAGAAAAATGCACTACCACCCGACCTCGTGGAACCTAAATGACCCACTCTAACTGTGCCGAGGAGATAGTCTCAAGTCCTAGACAGATATCAATCCACAAGTCATAACCAACATCTAGGTCAAGGAAATACTGATAGCAAACTATCTCAAAGGGTACCAAGACACCAATATCATCTAATCCTAGAGGTAACAAAGACACATAGAAAATCTACTATGCAAGTGGGCAAGTGTCATCACATGAGCCAACTCTAAGATTACCTTAGCAACCTCTCTGGACTCTGGGCCCCTAGTGTTTCTATGTGGCACCAGTATCCTTTCGTACAAACAAGGCATACTAACAAAGCAAGGTTGTAACCAAGCATCCTCTCTAGTCCACTCCTAGCTTGTACTAGAACTCGAAGCATGGGCGAGGAAAAAATATACTCTTATTAATTCATTTTAAAACCCATTTAATGAAATGTTATCACTTATTTAAACAACTTACAATGGGTTACCTAGGCAGCCACTTAGGGCTCCGACCTCTATTGCAAGCCACTTCCCAACATACATACAAATTACCTACCCTAGGCTCATAAAAAGTACAAATCATGAAATCACAATTTTCACCTTAGTTCTTTACAAGAAATTGGAAAACACCTATTTAGATAAAACATAGTATTCACCTTAGTCCTTTACAAGCAACTAGAAAGCACCTAAAAACCAATCACAATATCACCTTAGTCCTATAAAAGCAACTGTAAAGTACCAAAAGATAAAACACAATAATCACCTCAGTCCTATACAAGCAACTGGAAAGCATTCAAAGACAACTTGATCAAAACTCAAAGGTTACACTAGGAAAACACACCATTCACCTCAGTTTTATACAAGCAACTAGAAAGCATTAACAAACAACATATGAAATCTCGTCATAGAAAACATGTAACACATCACCATGGTCAGGTACAAAAGATCGTATACATAACATCATCATAGAACAAAACCCCCAAGCCTTTGGCAAACATCCTGATTGGTTAAAGTACTAAGTCAAACTTGAAACCTAACATAAAATATAACATACATCTCAACAAAATGTTTAAACATTGTTTTCATAGTTTAATTCATTTTCAAAACACAAGATTCAATATACAAGTAGGGTTTTAGTTTTAGTTTTTTCAAAGTATGATAATTACTAAGGTTTTCGAATAATAAAATTTCCCTAGTATTATAAACCATTTTCATATAAAATTGCACTATCAAGTAAAACCTAAGTTTACTTTAAAATAATCATCTTTCCCAAATTTACAATTATTCATTTATCGTGCATATACATTTTAATAAGAAATTAACTAAAAATTTCAATTAAATATTATTAAAATAAATCAATAATCATTAAATTATTAATGATAATAATTAACTATTATTAATAACATAATTTAAATTAAATTCTTAATAAAATAAATTCCTTATCTATTAACAAAATAATAATAATTATTAATAATCATAATACTTATAACATTTAATAATTAATAATAAAATTATTTAATACAAAACAATATTATATATATATATATATATATATATATATATATATATATATATATATATATATATCTTAATAAAAATATAAATTAAAAAAAAAAACATTTATCAAAACCCCAAAGTGGGGTTGCCCCTAGGCCTGCATGCTATTAGCTGCCTTGATAGCCTCAAATGTCATGATAGTCAAGGACTATATGATAGCCTTGGCTGCCATTGCAGCCATGTCAATGGAAAGGTGGAGGAGAAGGGGGCGCTGGTGGCCTGTGCCCACCAAAATTATATATATATATATATATATATATATTTCCTATGCCATTAAAACCATAAAAAGATTCCCCCACAATGCATGCAATCAACCAAATTTTTTTGGTATAAACAAGTTTCCATTTCATATAAAATTATTGCAGTAATTTTACAAAGGTAATTATATATATTATATCTAATAATAATAATAACCAACATAGATTTGATAGAAAATAACTAAGAACTTATCAAATTTGTAGATTTTTAATCTCTGGTATTCCTTTTATTCAAACCCAAGCCTGTATTCAACCAATTAAATATGAATTTGCAAAATTCATTGAATAAGAGTTCCAATCATCAATTTGTTTACAGACATATTTGAAAACAAAAGAAAAGAAATTCACAAACAAGGGTTTCAACCCAAATTAAATTCTGAATACAGATCCATAAACACATAGAAGACAAAAATTTCAAAGGATGAATCTACTATGCAAAACACACAAGATCCTACTTGGATTTGATGCAAAACAACCGACTACACAGAACTTGCAAGCAATTCCCTTTTTTTTCCTTCGAAATCCTCTTCTCAAAAATTGGCTCCTACAAACCTCTGTGTGTGGAGAAATGAGCTCTGATTTCCTAATAAAGAGCTTTTCCCAAATTAGGGCTTCGATTTTGCAATCATGCAAAACCTTTTCCTTAATTATTTTAATTATTTTAATTTCACATGCAAGCTTTTGCAATTTAATTAAAATAACTTTATTAAATCAATTCCTTTTTTTCTTTTATTAAATCTTGAGAAATTTTGTATAAAATATTTATTAATCTATCTAATAATATTATTTAGAGTTTATTATAAAAATGAAACTCCTAAATAAATTATTATTAAATTGAATAAATATGATTATGCCAAAATTAGAACTTTAACTAAATCTTTAAATTTAATTCCTTAAAAAAATTAATTTCCCAATTAATTAAATATAATTAAATATTGAATTTTTAAAATAAAATTTTCATTAAATTATCTTTTTATATGATTTAATTATAACTAAAAATCATAACAGATCCACAAGACTAAATATGAACACTCAACTGAAGGACAAAGCACAGATTCAAACTCTAGCATTAAAATCACGAATTCACATCACTTGATGAACTTAGATGATAAACAACTTAGATACTTGTCCTACTTTCTAGGACAATTGGCTTAGGGTTTAGGATTTTGACTCAAGAATTATCTTCCCTCTTTTACCATTGAGATATTGTGATAGGGCACACTCATCCTAGCAATTTAGGGAAGTCGATGCCTGGTATCTACAATCTGCATAAAATCTAATCATGTACATACACATATAATCTAAACTAAATAGGCAATGGAAGAGAGTGGTGCGCTGTGTAGATTTCAACTAGCAGGTGACTATCACTCCCTCCCTTGACCACATTGAAAACATCACATGTAAATTAAAATATACAAGTACACCATACACATGCAAGTATGGGGTAAGTATCCATATAAATGAATATAAACCATTCCTTTAACTAACATCAAGAAATAAATGAAATCGCTATATGAAAATACATGTATCATCATTGAAATAATCATGAACACATGAAATAACCAAGTAACTCAAAACATATATCAATTGACTATGAAATGCATCTAATGAAATCCGGTAAACATGTACCGCTATTCATAAAACATAATCATAAATCTGGCCTAAAAGAATCTGACAATCCAACATGAAAAGTCAACTAGGGGTAGGCATTACAATAATAAAATCTAGAAGAGACTCTCTCTATGATTTTATTCTATAAATATAAAATAACTTTTGTATTGTTACCACTTTTATATTCAAACCAACCACTTTGTAGAGGGATGAGCATCTTACCAACCTTAAGAATTGTTAAACATCTAAATTTGAAATTGAATGTATGGATAGATAGTGATCGTAATAATATAATTAAAAGTTTATAAAAGGAAGCATACAAATTCATTATCCATGGATAGCATAATTATAGTCTTCATTGTAATTGTTAAATCTTTTAACAAATTCTATATAACCCACTCTAATCCTTAGACTAATATGGTGGAAGATTTTCTAATGACAATAAAGATGTGGGAAGGAGAAACAACTTAAATAAAGACATCATATCTCTCCTTAGATATGACCAAATCACTAGAAAAGACAAAATTATTACTATTAATGATGGAAATGACATATAAATTTACTTTGGAATCAATTTGAGTGGTGCAATTCATCCTATATGGATAGGTATCATTATGATTTTTTGTAACTCACATATTTTATGGGTGATTAGTGGGGTTTTTCCCTTGTCTACATTTCCATTTTCAATACTCAGAATTTACCTTTGATTATGTTTATCTCTTCTATTTAGAAGATGGGAGGAAATTTTAAACTTGTTGAACTTGTGAATTTCAAGAAATGGAGGAACTTTGATAAAGTCTGCTATAGGCTCAAGAAAGGAAAATTCCTCCCCTACCTAGAAAAATTGCACAACTTTGATTAATGAGTTACAAATTTTTTTTCTAAGAAGTGGGGCACTTGAACTATTATTGTATTCGATAGAGAGTTTGTGATTAATCAAAAGTTCATATTGGACATTGCTAACCTTTCCTCGAAAGGAATGAAATTTTATAGGGATAGGAGGTTTCAGACACAACTAAGAAGAAATATCATAAACTAAGGAAGATAAGGAGTTGCTAATGAAAGGTAACAAAACTAACTATGATCCTGAGTAAATTAAGCTTTTGTGGTATAAAGTGTTAAAGCATATAATGGAGTATGTTACCCTAGATGGCAGATCATATGCACCATTATGTTTTGTTGAATCATTTTAGACATATGCACTTTGTTTCTTTTCTGCATTATATCATCTCTTCCCTTATACATAGCCTTATGGAGCACAAGAAGAGCCAAAAATCTAGTTCTCATTGCTAGGATAGGGTTTGCGAAACCCCATTGAAAGCTATTGCTATTGTTAAGGAAGTTGAGAAGGGTAAAAGGCTTTGGTAAAATGAGGAAGATGATGTTGATTCTTCTCCCCTTCTAGCTAAAGAACCTAAAGCTATCCTTGTGAAGAAGGGGTTGGGAACTCTCACAAGGCCAAAAAATATGAGACAAGCAAGGGGATGGGGACTTCAAAGGAGGAAGATGAAGCTATTGCCACTACCCCTTTAGTTATTAAGAGAAAGCTGGCCACTAATAGGATTGACCCTTCAAGATCTAGGAATATAATGGATGAAGAAGGGATGGGTACAAAAAATTATTATGAAGTATTTGACATCCCCAAGTACTTTAAGAAAAATATTACAACCAATAAAGTTGTTGGGGAAGACAAGAAAAGAATCCTTAAGGGAAAGGGTCAGGATACTTTCTCTTCTAATAAAATAAAATCTAGGAAAATATCCAAGATGGTAAATGACCCCCAGGTGTTGAAGCTAGAAGAGAGAATGATGTTAAGAAGGGTAAGGTGAAGGTCTCTATTTTGGTGAACTATGAGAAATCTTTGGATCATTACACACCCATCTCATTATCAGTTTATGCAGATTCTAGTTATGACCTTGAGGAGGAAAATTCCTCATTTCTCCCCCCACCACATGAGAAGATGAATGTGAGGGCTTCTTCCAGGAAATTATGTACATTGATGATTTTTCTAAGAAAAGGGAAGCTACTCATGGGGTTTTGTAAAAGGATAAGGAAAACTTCTTATATATGTCCAAGGTGATGAGATGGGTCTTCCATGAGATCAAAACCTAAACTTGAAATACCATGCCCAACCTGCCAAAATGGAAGATGTAGAAGACTAGTGATTCTAAATCACAATAATATACTTTGTTTAATATTAAGTGTTAACTAGTAAGAAACATATTAAATTTAAGTTGATTTTAATTTCTCTTGAACATTTATATATGTATGTATGTATGTATGTACGTATAGAAGCTTTATTTTTTGATTGGCAATGGGTAGGAAGCTTAAATATTGCATATGTGTGTATGTATGTGTGTATTACTGAAATATTAATATATTTTTCTTTATATTTTGATATAGAACAATCTATTTATTAATTATTCATTAAACTGAAAAATGGGTTGTTTGTTGAATTCAGTTACATACATTTTACCCTATAACAACATAGATGCACTATGCGAGCAAGTTTTTCCTAAGATCTTCTCCTTCCTAGGAAACTCATATTTTCTTATTGGGTATATACTTTTACTTATTTTAAGGACAAAACTGTATAAATTGTGTATTTTATCAAATCTATGAAATAAACACAATGTTTCTTTCTAGCTCCATTTCATTTTTAAAAATATCTAATGGTGTTAATACTGTTGGAAATAATCAAGAGTAGCTAGGTTACTGAGAGGGGAGGGGTGAATCAGTAACCTCAAAAACTTTAAATCAATTCAACACTTAACAATATAGTGTAGACACCTAAAAACCTTTAGAAAATAAAGTATTTTTATTTTTTGAAAAATTTCTGATGACATCATCATTTATTAATTAATTAATTATTTAATTAATTAATTTATTTTTATGCCATTAAATCCCTTTATCTTAATTTAAAATATTTAATTAAGGAATCCCTCCCAAAAAGTTTAAATCTTATTTAAACATTATTTCCTTATTTATTAATTATTTAATTAATAAATTGACCAAAAAACCCAAAATAAATAAAAATTTATTTTTTCCCCAAAACTTGGCTAATTTCCTTAAGACCACTAACCTCTTCCAAAATCTTCTGATCCTTCTTTAATTTTGATTAAAGGCTAATCCCATCATTTTGCTCATATACATATAGATCATTTACCATTCATTCATCTAATCTACTGCATGCATGAGAAAAGATAAAAATTAATAACACATGAACATAGTATTTTGGTGACCCAGAAACCTTCCAAATAGAAAGTAAATTTGGGGTGGGGATGATACCCACAAAACTTCACTACTGCAGTATAAAGTTGGCCTGTTAGGGCTTACATTGACCACTTCTAATGATCTTCCTGTTAAGAGCAATTTGGACTGCTAGATCCACCTTGTTAGAGGTTTTACAAACATACAATGAAGTATGCACTCTATTAAGAGATTTATACAAAGACTGTTAAGTCTACCCTGTTAAAGGATTCACTTGTCAGGATGAAACAATAGATCTGACTTACAACTTGATTGTTGATTAGATCCTTGAAGTACATATCACCTCTTGTGATTGATATTTCTTACTGCTCCTTGTAGACCTTGCTAAATACTCTGCTCTACTGCTGATTTGTATTACATATCCATTCCTTGATATTCTCATGCATACTTGTTCATACATCCATGTTTTGCAAATGATACAATATATTACATATATACCATTCCAATATTTACAATTATAAGGTTGGCTATAACACAAGTAAACAAAATATTACTAAGTCAGTCAAATAGTAGAAAACTCAGGCTCTTCAAGCCGACTTGGTGAACTTTTGATACTCAGTTTCCACTGCATTACTCGACATCATCATGCACTCGATAGAAGTAGAAGCTCGGTCCATACTAATCACACAATGTAGCTTGGAACTTGGTAACCATAGGAGACTTGGTAGATATAGTGTTACTTGGTAGATACTAAATCCTTCATTTACCTTGCTTTCACTCAATAAATACTACACATCCATCACTCGGTAGAAACTGGCTTCACATCACACAAACTGATGACTCGGTAGAAATTATGAAGCTTGGTGACCACTATGTGCTTGGTGAACACTATAAGCTCGGTAAACACTATTGGACTACATATTCACTTGGTAGCTTCAGGAATGCTCAGTGTGAACTACTTAAGTGATGAACTTACTATGTAACCCCTGAATGCTCGAAAAAAATTGTAAACTGAGTGATGAGCTCGATAATCATTTAGAATCGAATAAGTGTTGTCATTGATGACAAATACAACATAATGCCAACAAATACATCTAACTAGAAAATCTACAAAAAAAAATCATTCTATTTACATGCTAACATAAAACAAGGATTTTAATTTTGCAATTAGACTTCAAACTTCAAATTTTAACTAAATCTTTATACAAACATGAGCCCAAATTTTTTTGAAGTGTTTAAACCTGGCACTCTGATACCCAATGTAATGCTAACCCATTTGAAACCAAGATTAGACTTAAATTAGTCTCTTAAGTTATTCTTAGCATCTTCTACTAATACTACTTGCAGATTGTTGAAAATAGAAAAAAGTATTTGCAATAGCTTTATTCTCAAAGAGAATTACCAACCCATCTTTTCTCTACTATAAGAATTTTAAACATAAATAGAAAATTTCTTTATATAAATTCTAGAAATTTCTCAAATAACCTAGTTTATTAAATGAACACATCATTCATGAATAGAATTTTGTAGTTATTTTTTTCTAAACTATTACTTAAATATAATCTATATTTAATTCTTTTTTTGATCATTTCCTTCCAAACAAAATTTATATATGAGAACTTTTCTTTCAAGAAAGAATACACTTGGCATATTTGATTAACAATGCACTTTCCACTTCTTTTACAAAACAAAAATCTTTTATTTATTTTCTTTTCATTATTACAACATTAAGTTATAACTTATATTAAAATAAACCCACATTCATAGTCATAAAATGTGCAACTATGTATCTCACAAAAATAATAACAAAATAATTATTACATTTTTTTACACAAATTTGCAACAAACTCTTCAATGCCTTGCCAACAAAACACTAAGTGAGGGTACACTTAAATGGGAGAATCTCCCATGCACATTACACAATACAATGGGTGAACTCTCTTTCACAAAAATACAAATAACAACAACAATATTTACTCCCAAACTTCAAGAAATCCATATGTAACCTGTGATGGAAACACACATTTTCCCATGGAAGCTCACCTCCCATCCTTAGGCCTTTTCAAAGCCAACCCCAAGCTAGGAAAACCTTAGCTAGATGAGAAAACACATATGTTACAACCATTCATGCCCACATATTGAGACAATATATTTTACAATACATTCACATTGTTACATTACAACACAATACTCCCAACCAAGGCTTGCATTTAGGATCACTATTGTTCTATTCAAAGGGTGAAGGTGGAAATGAACATTGGGGATAATCACATTGCAATATAATAGAACATTCCTTCACAAGGCTATACATCTCCCATCATATGCATTCACAAGGCTTCCACATACAATTTCGCATGCCTTCACAAGGCTTCCACATACCATTTCACATATCTTCACAAGGATTTCATTCCCTACCCTTATGACCTCCAAGTATAACTCCCCTTATGTCCTCCAAGAAAATGTGTCATATGGGGTTCGTAACAACCATATAACATCCCTAGGCATGTGTGGGATCATGGTCAACCAAACTATGCCCTTAAGTGGCAATGAAAAATCCACAAATTGGGGTAACATCAACGTGATGTTCAATTTTAAACTTGTTATGAACTTTCAATGAAAAATTTGAGAGAAAATAATTTGTAGGATACTGAATTTAATTTCTGAACTACTAGGCCTTATCTGAAGATAGAAAAAAATGATTGGTCAAAATTTTGCATTTTAATGCAACAGGACAAAAATAAGTAGGCATATGTCTAACCACCGTACTCAAAATCAAATGATAATATTTTTTAATAATATTCTAGATATAAGTAGTAGACCCATGCCTGGATGTGACACATATTTTTGGATATTTTTATTCCAAAAAAATAATTAATTATGAATTTTATACTATAGTATTTTTGGAATAAAAAACTCTCATGTCTAACCACCTGAACTAATTCAAAATTTTACAAAATTTAAATTTTCTTTTATTTTTCTTATAGTAGAAGAAGTATATCATGTGACACATCTTTTGAATTTAAAAAATGTTATACCATTTGAAAGTTATATTTGTTTTTTAATCAGTGTGTCAATCAACACTTTATGCGTAACTCCATTAAAAAATGAATAATAATTACTTACTAAACTCATAATTTGATAGACATTACATTTATGAAAATATAAGAACATTCTTAAGAAACACTTTTCATTTCATCAAATTTGGGTGGAAAAAAGTCATCATACATATTTTTGAAGTAAAAAATGCACAAGAATAGGCCAAAAACATGTTTTCGAGACATTTTTAAAGTTGACCATGTAGGGTTGGTATCCAAAGCAATACTAGGCCTTATAAAGGTATTAGTATTTTAGTTTGGTATCAAGATTGGTGGGAAAAAAGTAAGAATAGATCTTACAATGCTTTGAGGCATTTCGGGACTACATATTTTTTAGATTACCACTTTTTTGCACACCATGATCCTGCACATACCCCCTTCTCCTTCATAAAGAGAGACTCTCCACCCAAATGAATTTCCAATACACCCTTCACCCAACAAGGTTCTCTTCCCTCCCAAGGGTGAGGATCACCTTGTAACACCCATATACACATAGAAAATTAAAGGAGAAGAAGACAATAAACTTACATGAACACCAAAACAATACACAACACGATACACCACAACACATTTAGAACCACAAATTGCAACAACATAGAACTTGACCATAAAATCATTTTTACCAATATGCTACTATGGTTACACGACTACATAAGAGAGATACTAACCTTCTTCCAAGATTGCAAAATATTGGCTGGTCTCTCTCCTACCAAGCTTCCTCTCTCTTGTTTCCTAAGCTCTCCTTCTTGCCTTATCCAAAAACTCCAAGACTTCTCCCATGTTTTTCCTCCCTTCACTAGTGGTTTCTCAAAATCTCTTAGGGATTTCTCTAAGAACAAAGAGTGGGTGCACAAAGAGGTGGTTTTCCAACATTTCCCTTAAAACTCCTAGTCCACATTCTCCAACTATACAACCTACAAGAAACTCTCTTAGTTTTATAAAAATTTCCTTAAAAATCCCACTCCACATTCTCCAACTACACAAACTACAAGAAATTATCTTGGTTTTCTACCATTTCCCTTGAAACTCCCACTCCACATTCTCCAACTACACAACCTACAAGAAATTCTCTTTATTTTCTAACATTTACCTTAAAAATTCCACTCCACATTCTCCAACTACACACCCTACATTAAAATTTTCCTCATTTTATCCCTCCAACCTATTCCCTTAGCTTAACCTATTCAAAATTTTGATCAACTTGGAAAACCCAAATTTTGGGTGGTCTTCTAGGTCCATAGGGATGGTTTTTATGTTTAAAAATGTTCCTAACCCTAAGGTACATGAAGCGAGCCTTTTTAAAATAACCTAAACTAACCCTAGGAGTGACTTTAACCCTCCAAAATGTCACTTAAATTTCACTTCCGAACTTGGCTTGGTTGGACCCAACATATAGTTCACTAACTCAATGTTTACCCATGAGTTACTATCCTACCTACCTAGGTTACTTTTGGCATACCACATCAAAACACATGTCAATCGACACGACATTAAACACATCACTTTACAACCACTAGGGATTCCATTGAGGATATTTACACATTTACATTTAAATTCACACAATTCACTCCAACCCCATTTTACAGATTAAAACACAATTATAAATAGGTTATATCCCTCCTTAGGGCTAACGCTGGCTTCATAGGAATGACACGATAAATCACCTAGCAAGGTTCTTAATATCCATAGTTATCTTGAGAGATTGTTGAAACATGAATGCTGATGATATTCCTATTGGGGAGTATTGTCGATATGTTACTATGATGATATGTTACATTCATGATTGAGTTTGTCATTGATGTCAACATAGTAGTCTTTTGTGGTATTTGACAGAAGAACAATAGAAAGATCAAGTTGGTACAGATGGTTAGTTAAGTATTCTCACTATCTGAGGTTATGAGAGATACTTATGAGTATCTAGTATATGCAGTTAACATTAGATGAAGAAATTATGTCTCGAAAAAGTTATGTAAGTTTTGGTGATGTCTGTTCTGAGATAGAGTTTACAGAGGCATGTTCTGGTAAACTTGTTATATCTCTTAGTAGAATTTTTATTTTGAGAATCAAGGTTAAGGATGTGTAGAAGACATGTTGGTGATGATGTGGCTAATTTCACTCATCATAATATTGCATGTACAAAAAGTTATTCAAGTTGCAAGATAGAAGATTAATGTTATTGCTAAGTGTAACATGTTCTTAATGTGGTCCTATAATGATTAATTGAGAAGGTCTATCAGTTAACTTAGGGAATGTTTTATAGACTTGGTAACATATGTGTGGATGAGATAAAGAAGTGTTTGTAAGCAACAGAGATAGCGGAATGCGAAGCAGAGCGGAAGTGAAGGAGACTTCATTGCTGAGGTTTTGTTGAATGATCTAAGGTTTGATATTTGGATCCAAGGTTTGTGACCTAGTATATAAGGTTTGACAGTGTTTGGTTTAGTTGAAAGAACGAAGGAAAGAAGAACATAATAGTAAATTTCATGTTTGAGTAGTGAGCTCTTCTTGTAGTTGAAATTACATGTTTGGGTAGTGGGCTCTTCTTGCATACATTGTACTACAACTCCTAATAGGGATTCAAAGTTTCCTAATAGGGACTCTATGTACTAAATCGTCTAACAAGGAATATTTATATTAGTACATCATCTTGTGGGCATCATTCCCATCGAGGTTTTCCCTAGTTAACATATTAGGTGTAATTGTCTATGTGCATCTTATTATGCTTGTTTCATACTTTGGTTGAATGGTTAACTTTGTTTAAAGAAGATAAATGTTTTAATTGTTGGATAATTGATTCACCCCCTCCCCATCCCCCCCACCACTTTTCAATTATCTTGGTGGACTATTTTTTCTAACAATTGGTATCAGAGCATCAAGTCCTTGAAGATAAAGTTTAACAACTTTGGGAGATCCATGGTAAGTATGTTCAGAAAAGATAGTCCAAAGTTCGATGGAAAGAATTATGACATCTAGAAGGAAAAGATGAAGGCACATCTGATGTGTATGGGTTCAGGATATTGGATCCTAAAAAAATTAGTGAAGACAATCATTGTTGAAAAGGATTTGGAAAATGGTATTGAGGATGAAAGAGATCTTTTTATGTGTGACATGAGCGCTAGAGAGACACTATTGACTACACTTTCTGAAATTAAATACAATTAGGTAAAATAACTTGCTACTTCACATTTGATTTGGAAAGCTTTGTAAACTAGTTTTGGAGGTGATGCACATTCTAAGAAGTTGAGGTTACAAAGTTGGATTTATACATTTCAAGATGCTAAGATGATGGAAGATGAATCTGTAAGAACATATGTAGGAAAAATACCATAAATTACTGAAGGTATCAAATCTCAAGGAGGAACCAAAGAAGATGATGAGGTTATATGGAAGATATTGAAGACTTTAACACCATTATTTAAGTCAATAGTTCAAATGATATATTTTTTGACATCTTGTACCAAAGATCTCACAAAGGAGACATTGCTTGGAAGAATTCAAGCAGTTAAGAATAAACTCAGACAGTCTGGAGAATTGACCAGAATAGAGACAACTTTCATTGCCTTGAATATTTGACCTAGTTTCTCAAGGAGCACAAGTGCTAGAGGAGATTTTGCTAGCTATAGCCAAGTTGATGAGGATAGAAAGATTGAAGAAGGAGTAGCCCTTGCGGTAAGAAGAGAAAAAGATCGTAAGAAAATTTTTAAATGTTGGATTTGTGATGAATATGGTCATTATGCATCTAAATGTCCTAAAAGAGAGAAAAAGTATAAAGGAAATTACAAACTTAGAAGAAATAGAGAGTTTTTGTATGCAAATGAAGAAAATGATTCTGATGAACAAGTAGTAAGTGCTAGTGATCATGAAATTGGATTTGTGAAAATTAAAGAAGAAAGTTCAGAGAAAGTAGCTTTGGTGTCATAGGTTGAAAAGAAATCTAATTGGATAATTGATAGTGGTTGTTCACATTATATGACTGGTGATATGAACAAATTTTTTGACTTCAAAAGTCAGGATGGAGGCATTGTCAGAGTTGGAAACAATGTAGCATGCCAAGTTAAAGGTATTGGATCTATAACTCTTGATGGTAAAACTAACATTGAGGATGTATATTTTGTTGATGGTTAAAAGCACAATATTTTGAGTTTTGGGCAACTAGTGGATAAAGGTTGTCAGTTACAATTGACAGAAGAGAGATGCATGATCAGAGACAAAGATGGAAAGGTATTTGGAATAGGAACTAGATCTTGAGGTAATGTATTTTAGTTGAATCCTACTGATATGACATGTTTGGTTGCTAAGGTAGATGATTGTTGATTATGGAATAAGAGATTTTGTCATATAAACTTTGATATTATTGTGAAGATTAGTAGTATGTTTGCAGTTAGAGATTTTCCTAAGATTGTAAAGCCTACTAACACAATTTGCAAGGAGTGTGTTTTGGCAAAGTATAATAGAACTTCTTTTCCCTGCAAGAAATTTACTACTATAGAAAAATTGGAGATTATACACACAAATCTCAGTGGTCCTACAAAGACTAAAGGATTCTATTGTGAAAGGTATTTTATGATTCTAGTTGATGACTTTTCTAGAATGATGTGGGTTGAATTTCTTAAAGAGAAATCTAAGACATTTGATAAGTTTAAGATATTCAAGAATAAAAATGAGAATGAATTTGGTATGAAGATTAAATGTTTAAGATCAAATAAAGGAGGAGAATTTACTTCAAATGAGTTTAACATATTTTGTGGAGAAAATGGATTCAAAACACAATTATCAACTTTGAGAACCCTTGAATTGAATGGCATTGTAGAGAGAAGGAATAGGCTAGTTACAGATGTTGGAAATATAGATGGAGTAACCGAGGGGGGTGCGGGGGGTGAATCAATTACCACAAAAACAAATCCATAGATCCCTAATATGTCTTATAAACTAGTTACTGCTGTCACTCAGTAGCCACAGAGAAAAATGTTGTAACTCAGTAGATGTACTGTAAGTTAACTTATTACTGATCTTTAAGCATTCATAGAGATTTAACATGCATGCATAAAAGAAATAACATGAACACATAAGACACCAGATTTAACATGGAAACCCAATATAGGAAAAACCACCAAGTAACTAGCTACTAATTTTCACTCTTCTGAAGTGAGCCCTATTAGGAGCCAACCCTGTTCAAGGTTAAAAAACACACTATTAGGTGTGACCTTGTTAAAGGATTTAATCACCGTGCTAGGAGTGGCCTTGCTAGAGGACTTTAGAACAATTCAATAGAACTATCACCTTGTTAGAGGATTTACAAAATGTTTGTTAAACCAACTCTATTAAGAGATTTGGAAATCACTGCTACAATTATGAGAAAGTAACAATGAGTTGACCTGAATGAGATGCAACTGAATTGCTGATATAGATCTTTGTTCTGCTTCACTAGATCCTCTTTGATCAAATACAACTTTGTTGCTCCTCAAGGATATCTGATCCTTCTTCAAAATCCACTTACACTTTTCTCTTCACATAATCAACACACTTGCATTCTCTCTCATTACACTTTAAAATTCAAAACTTGACCTTTTATTTATACCTTAAAAATTGTCAAGTTGGCTCATTTACAAGTTACAATTATCAATAATCATTAGATCAGTCGGCTACAAATATTACATAAAACAATTAAACTTTATTTCCCAAAAGAATGAAATCCTTCATATTGGCTAAACTTGCTTAGTAGACACTGCTCCAGAAATGATTTCCAATGTTAACCAACTAAAGCTCTGTGAACACTGCAAACTTTGCAAAATCCTTTGGAGACCGAGTGAACTCGATAAACACTAACTTTCCTTCACTGACCTTATGAGCTAGGTAGAAACTGACTTCTGCCACAGAAACCTTTGATGCCCAAGTGAGCTCAGTAGAAACTATTTCCATAGAGTATTTTTTAGGAATGTTTGGTATACTTTGAAATTTGCTTTGCTAACCAACTGAGCTCTGTAGAATTTGTCTGTAATTGATATGACATTTGTGTAACATCAAAGACAACACACAATTGAACAATTGTATCCAACAATCTCCCTCTTTGGCATTGATATCAACATAATATGTCATAGCATAATAAAATTTGAGAACATGTCTTTTTTGATAGAACATTTCCCCCTGTTAGATTTTATGCCACAATCTTCTCTAATGCTATAATCTCCCTCTATGAAGGAATTACATAGTTTCTTTCCAAATAGAAAACTCTCCACAATCAAATTCAAATTTTAGAAAGATATGACAGTACACTCCCCCTCTTTGACAACACATGCCAAAGACTGTTGCCATTTTTTGCCTCCCACCAAAAAAATTCAAATTTGTATGCTCAACCCCACCCAATGGCTAGTTCTCAGGGTTAATATTATTTTAAATGGCATGGAAATATAAAAAATTTGAACGATGAAACCTTATGTTTTATTTCCATCAACTTGCAACTTTTTACGCCATTAGATCTTCCATGATCTACGGTTCTCTGCTTCCTCACATTTTTCAAATGCATGATCTTTAAATAATGTGGGAAAGCCCTTTTGTGACATGTGGCAAGTGGGTCCGTATTCCTTCTATGGGCTGTAGGTTGTATAGGGTGGCTGGCTGAGCTGACAATTCTATTGGTGCCCGCTTCCCACACATTCTAAGCTTTGTCAGACCTTTTGACAATGCATGAAAGTGGGTTGTTGACATGGGTCTAAGTGGTGTCATGGAGTGTAGTCATGCAGGTTCAAAGAGCGCATGTTTTGAGCACCGTCAGATCTTCACAGATCGAGGGCTAGCACTTTCTTACATTATCAAGATGTGAGGAAATTAAATAATGTGAGAAAGTGGGTGGAGGGCACATGTCCCAGGTGATGTCACTTGCCCACCCTCCCGGTAGGAAGAAACTTGATGAGCCCTCACCATCTGATGTGATCTGATCCATGATTGGTGTTATGTCACTATGGAAAGTTGCATGTTGTTTTGACATAGTGACATAACGCTTTGTCACCATGTGTCTCTGCGGGACCAGTTTCTCTGTGGATCACCAGTTGGATGCCATGTGTTGCCAAGTGTGTTATGGATTGCTGAGGTGGCACCAGGTGTGATGGGCCCAAGGCAAGAACAAGCACAGATCTTCCATGATTGTTGATCTCGTGGAGATCAATGATGGGCACTATCTCGCTATGGGAAGCTACAAGAATTTCAACCATAGTGACATAGCACCTCGGCGATGTGTGGAACGGATGACGTACAATGGGCCCGCCCTTCTCCAAAGCAATATTATGGCTCGTCCTCGATGGCATGTTGTCAGGTGGGTCATAGTATAGTGGTGATTTTTCATTGGTCCATTCAGCTAGCTCGATGTGCAGTTGTACAATTTTGTGGATCACCGTTAGATCTAAAGAAAATCCATGGCAGGCACTATCTCTCTATGGAGAACTGTGAGGATGTTATCTTTAGCGACATAGCACCCTTTTTCCATGTGGAATAGTGGGGCTGAGGGTTATGAAACTGCAGGGATGGTACCAGTTTAGGCCAAGTCAGATGCCAGGTATGCTGAGTTGTTTCGTGGGCCCAAAAGTTTAAAGGCAAGCGTAGTAATATAGCGAGTCTCCACAATCGTTAGATCTAAGGAAAATCAATGCTAGGTGTTATCTTGCTATGGGAAGTTTCTTGAAGGATACACATAGTAACATAGCACCTAGGTAACATGTGTCCCAGTGGGTCCAGTGCAGGTAGTAACAGTTAGCAACTAGCGGTTAATGTGATTATCGCGGTCAAGGTTTGCAAGGATGACATAGTTAGTAATGAAAAGAGATTGGTCAACTCAAGAAGACCTTGCAAGCTGGCAGAAAGTAAGGAGGTTACTGGCCCACGTGGCCTATTTTGGATGCAGAGTTCAATTGACATGCTGACTCTGCTGATTCATGCACCAAAAATGATAAGAGGTCAGGTTTCCTGCATGAATCTAATCTTCATGATTGATTCCAACCACTAGAAGTGAATGCGAGACAAGGAAGAACACTCCATCGCCCCCAGTTGATCCATCTACTTGGTCAGAGCATAGTTATGGTGCCATTTTTGTCCTCTCAAGGCATTATTTGACACAAAAAATTAGATTTCTTAAGATCCCCATGATTGTTCTCTGCAGGACTTCAATGTAGTGGTTGTAGAATAACTATAGTTAAAGGACATCTCAGTTATGCTTGCACTATAAAGAAAAATTTTGTAGATTTTGTTCAGGTCGATCATTCTTTGTTGTTCTCTACTGTTGCTCTGCAATTCTAGTGTAAAATTTCCTTTGTCTCTGAATTGCATGATTTCTGTCTTATCTCCTTTAGCCATTGGTGTGAAGTGCAAAAACTCTTTGCCTCTTACTGGTGTTTTGTAGAGATCTATGATCTGCATGACTATATCTCCTTGGCCTATGAATGATAATATAAGTGAATCTCTCTTCCTTGTGTCATTCATCTTGGTTTTTTGATCTACATGTGGTTATTAGATTAAAATCAAGTTTGAATGAGTATATCCTTAGTTTCATTCTGGTTCAATAGTGCATATATGGACAAAAATTGGTCTGAACACTCTATTTTGGTGCATCACCTCTTTAGATTAGATTAGGTAGATTTTCTTTCATGCTCCCCTTCTCCCTTTTCCTCTCCAAGACTAGTTAGGTGCACCTTGATAGTAAGAGGAAGCCGGCCTTCTCCGGAGACTCAACCTCACAGTTCAAGTCCCATAGCTTGGAGGTTGTTTCCATGTTTCACTAGGTTGTCCTCATGCATAGGCTTTGGACAAGGGTGCTAACCTAAGTGACAACAGACAACACAAGCCAAATGAGTAATAATGTACCTTGAGTACTGATTCATATGCAATGTTTCTATGACTATCCTACATCAATTGAAAGATCTTCAGCTTGGTTCTTGTTGATGCATCACTAAAACTTCATTTTAGTGAGCTTTAGATAGGGGAATGACCCCTAACTTACCTCTTAGATACAAGAATGCATCCTTAGGTAATGGCTTGGTGAATATGTCAGCAATTTGTTCTTTTGTATGGACATATTCCAATCTAATTTCCTTATCTTGTACCAATTCTTTGACAAGGTCATACTTTATTGCAATGTGCTTGGTTTTGAAATGCATCACTGGATTTTTAGATATGTTGATTGCACTAGTATTGTCACAAAACATAACAACTGGTTCTTTGATCTCAACCTTCATACCTTCCAATAACTACTTGAACCAAACAATATTAGAACAATTTACTATTGTAGTAACATACTCTGCTTCTACTGTAGATTGGGATGTACAATTTTGCTTTTTACTTGTCCAAGAAAGCAACCTCTTTCCAAGAAATAATGCTCCTCCACTTGTGCTTTTTCTATCATCAATGTTTTTGGCCCAATCAACATCAGAAAACACTTTCAAGTCTAAATTTTCTCCAAATTTATACCACAATCCATAATCTTCAGTTCCTTTCAAGTATCTCATGATTCTTTTGATTGCCATCATGTGATTTCCTCTTGATTTTTCTAAAAATCTTGCTACAATACCAACTACAAGAGCAATATCAGGCCTTGTATGAACTACATACTATAATTTTCCAATCACTGATTTATATAAGGTCTAATCTACCTATTTTGATTCATCATCCTTGGTAAGCTTCAGTCCAGTACACATGGGAGTTCCAACTAGTTTACAATCTTCCATACCAAACTTTTTGAGTATCTCTTTGATGTACCTAGATTGAGTGATGTAGATACCATTCTTGCTCTGCTGAATTTGAAGACCAACAAAGAATTTAATTTCACCAAAAATTGACATCTCAAATTCCATGTTCATTTGTTCTAAAATATCTTTGCATAAATCATCATTCATTGTAAACAAAGTATCATCCACACATATTTCTGCCAAAACAATCTTGTTATCTAGTCCTTCCTTGATGTACAAGCTACTGTTATCATTAATTTCTAAAAACCAATTTGAATAAGATAGTTATGCAATCTTTCATACCATACTCGAGGGGCTTGTTTTAGACCATACAATGTTTTGTGTAATTTGCAGACCATGTCCTTCTTGTATAGATCAACAAAACCTTCAAGTTGCTCAATGTAGACTTCTTCATCTAGAATACCATTGAGAAATTTTGATTTGACATCCATATGATATACCTTAAATCCTTCGTATGTAGCATATGCAAGTAAGGTCCTAACACCTTCCAATCTTACAATAGGAGCAAAAGTCTCTCTGTAGTTCATTCCTTCTTCTTGAAAGTAGCCTTTACATATCAGTCTAGCTTTTTTTCTTGATACCTTACTATCTTAATTCAACTTATTTCTGAATACCCACTTAGTTCCAATCACATTTTTATCTTTAGGCCTAGGCACAAGAGTCCATGTTTTGTTCTTCTCTATTTTCTCTATCTCTTCATTCATAGCCTCAATCCAACTTTCATTTTCCAATGCATCTTTGACATTTTTAGGTTCAAAATAAGAAAATAAACAAGTATCTTTTAGCTTACTTCTTGTCATAGTACTTTCAGATTTGTCTCCAATAATTTGATCTGGTGCATGATGTCTCTTGACATACTTCACTAATACAAGTTCCTTGCCTTTTGACTAAGTTCCACTATCTTCATTTTGAGTTTCAACTTCTGGCTCTAGTTGATCTGTCTATTACTCGGGTCCTTCAAACTCAGTAGGCATTGGCTCAGTAGCATCTGAATGTGACTCAGGTTCTTGCAACTCGATTTGAACTTCTTGCAACTCGATGACTGAAGATTTGGGAGTAGAAGTTTCCTGATTGACAGATGTATCTAGTACTGTATTAGGTTCAATGAAAACAAATCTCCTGTAATCTTCTGGTTCCTTTTTTCTTTCTTCTTCAGTCCTTTCTACAAACTCATCAACTTTCACATGTGCACTTTCTATGACTTTGTGAGTAGATAAATTCAAACATCTGTATGCCTTACTCTTGCAAGAATATCCCAAAAATATGCCTTCATTACCCTTCACATCAAATTTTCCTTTTCTAGATTCTTTCAAAATATAGCATTTGCTTCCAAATACTTTTAGGTAACTTACATTTGGTTTATAGCCATACCATAACTCATAGGGGGTTTTGAATGAGTCTTTATTCAATTGTACTTGGTTCAAAGTATGAACTGTAGTGCTGATAGCTTCCTTCCAGTATTTGAGAGCAATTTTCTTTTCAATCATTAGAGTTCTTGCACAGTCTATGATAGATCTATTCCTTCTCTTAGCTATTCCATTCTACTCAAGAGTTCCAGGGGCTGATACCTGTCTTTTGATTCCTCTTTGAATGCAAAAGTTATTGAATTCATGGGAGATGAATTCACCACCTTTGTTTGACCTCAAACATTTTAGTATTTTTCTTGTTTCCTTCTCTACTCTGGCCAAATACCATTTGAACTTCTCAAATGCTTTTGATTTCTTTCTTAGATACATGACAATCATCATTCTAGAGTAATCATCAACAAAAAGAATGAAGAATTTTTCTCTAGTATAGCTCTCAATTCCAATAGGTCCACACAAATTAGTATGCACAATTTTCAATTTTTTTCAGATTGATAGTTTTTACTTTTAAAGCTAGTCTTTCCCATCTTACCAATCTGACAAATCTTGCATAAACCAACATTAGGTTTCTTTATACTAGGAATGCCTCTTACTTTCTTGAATTTTCTTATTTTCACTAGGTTATCAAAGTTCACATGGCATTACTTTCTATTCCATAACCAAATTTCTTCAACTTGAGCAATAAAACATGAACATTCACCAAGTTTAACATAGAACAAGTTACCTTTTGTTTGTATGCCTAATCCAATCAAATTTCCTTTGTCATCTAGTAGTCTTGCTTTTCCATGCATGAATTCCACTTTGAATCTAGTATTGATTAACTATGCCACACTCAACAAATTGTGTTTTAGTCCTTCAACCCAATAGACATTATCACATACAAGGTCTTTTGTTAGTGAGATTCTTCC
This sequence comes from Cupressus sempervirens, assembly GCA_028749045.1. NCBI lineage: Eukaryota > Viridiplantae > Streptophyta > Pinopsida > Cupressales > Cupressaceae > Cupressus > Cupressus sempervirens. The sequence continues at coordinate 678,886,562 of CM053785.1, forward strand.
TCTTCCTTTTATGCAACAAGGTTCATTATTACCAAACCTCACACTACCACCATCATAGTCTTCAAATTGTTCAAACTTTGTTTTGTCACTAGTCATATGATGAGAGCAACCACTGTCTATGATCCATGTATCAATTTTTCTTACATCAGAGATAAGTGCCATCTTATCTTCCTCATCATTATTTGATTCATCTTTCATATCAATGTAAACAATTTCATCTTCACTATTATCAGAATCCTTTGAATCTTTAGCCATGTTTTCTTACCATTATCCTTGAATGATTTTAATTTTTTCCTACCATTACACTTGTGACCTTTCTTCTCATCCTTGTTTTGCTTGTTTGGGCACCTAACAACAATATGACCAATTTTCTCACATGAAAAATAGATCAAAGGAACCTTACTTTTGTATTTTCCTTTGACTCTAGAATAGTTCCTTGCTAGTAGAGCTTCAACCACCTCAAGATCACTGTCAAAACTCTATTCTGATTCTTCTTCACTTTTTGACTGAGAATCCTTTATCTTTTTTCTTTTTCTTTGATTGAAAGCTTGGCTTCAAATGCTAATTCAATGTTCTTTGAATTTAGAACATAGTTGTCATAGTTATCTAGCTCAAATGCAGTCAATCTTCCTACTATGGCCTCTAAATTTATCTTATGATTTGCTTCACATCTTTCCTGAAATGTAGAAACTCTAATTGCATAAATGGGAAGTAATGTTCTAAGAAATTTACTTACAACTATTTTCTCTTTGATATCTCCTCCAGAAGCCTTGATTGCACTGATGCTTGCTTTGACTCTTTCAACATACTTGGCAATGTTCTCATTCTCTCTCATCCTTATCTAATCAAATTGTCCTCTTAAACTTTCTACTATGACTCTTCTCACATTATCATCACCTCCATAGATATATTTCAGTTTGTTTCACATAGAAAAGGTAGTGTTGTAGTCCTTGATATCATCAAATTCTTCATAGCTTAGGGCTAATGCAATGTCTATCATCATGGTGTTGTGAGCCTTTTTCTTAGCAATGTTATTGATAGATAATGTACTAGTAGGAGTTATATATTCTTCATCAAGATATTTCAATCATGTATCTCCAATGGAAGCTAGATGGAGTCTCATGAGACCTTGCCATACTAAAAAGTTATCCCTGTTAAGCCTTGAAATTTCCCTCTTGTAAGACATCCTAATCTTTAGCGATCCTTGAAATCCTTCTTGCAAGCACCAAAAGCTTTAATACCAATTGTTGAAAATAAAGATGGAGTAACTGAGAGTTGGGGGGGGGGGGGGGGGGTTGGGGTGGGGTGGTGAATGAGTTACCACAAAAAAAAAAATCCACATATCCCTAAGATGTCTTATAAACTAGTTACTACTGTTACTCAGTAGCCACATAGAAAAATGCTATAACTTAGTAGATGTACTGTAAGTTAACTTATTACTGATCTTTAAGCATTCACAGAGATTTAACATGCATGCATAAAATAAATAACATGAACACATAAGACACCAGATTTAATGTGGAAACTCAATATGGGAAACACCACCAAGTAACTAGCTACTGATTTGCACTCTTCTAAAGTGAGCCCTATTAGGAGCCAACCTTGTTAAAGGTTACAAAACACACTATTAGGTGTGACCTTGTTAAAAGATCTAATCACCCTACTAGGAGTGGCCTTACTAGAGGACTTTAGAACAATTCAATAGAACTGTCACCTTGTTAGAGGATTTACAAAATAACTGTTAAACCAAATCTATTAAGAGATTTGGAAATCACTGCTACAATTGTGAGAAAGTAACAATGAGTTGACCTGAAAGAGATGCAATTGAATTGCTGATATAGATCTCTATTCTACTTCACTAGATCCTCTCTAATCGAATACAAATTTTTTTCTCCTCAAGGATATCTAATCCTTCTTCAAAATTCACTCACACTTTCCTCTTCACATAATCAACACACTTGCATGCTCGCTCATTACACTTTAGAATTCACAATTTGACCTTTTATTTATACCTTACAAATTGTCAAGTCAGCTCATTTACAAGTTAAAATTATCAATAATCATTACATCAGTTGGCTACAAATATTACATGAAATAATTAAACTTTATTTCTCAAAATAATGAAATCCTTCATTGGCTGACCCCGCTCGATAGATAGTGCTCCAGAAATGATTTCCAGTGTTAACCAACTGAAGCTCAGTGAACACTGCAAACTCTACAAAATCCTTTGGAGATTGAGTGAACTTGGTAAACACTGACTTTCCTTTGCTAACTTTGTGAGCTCAGTAGAAACTGACTTTTGCCACATAAACATTCGATGCCTGAGTGAGCTCAAAAGAAACTATTTCCATAGAAATTTTTTTAGGAACACTCGGTAGACTCTGGAATTTTCTTTGCTGACCAACCAAGCTCAGTAGACTTTGTCTAATTACTGATATGACATTTTTATAACATCAAAGACAACACACAATTGAATAATTGTATCCAACAACAGAAGCAACAAGAGCTATGTTAGCTAAGAATGATGTATCTAATATGTTTTGGAGAGAAGCTATGAATACAAAAAACTACACTCTGAATAGAGTACAACTTAGGAAAGACACAAACAAGACCCCTTATGAATTGCGGTTTGGTCACTCACCTATAGTTAAGTATTTTAGAATTTTTGGTAGTAAGTGCTATATCAAAAGAGATGATGGCATTGGTAAGTTTAATGCTAGAAGTGATGAAGGTATGTGGGTAAAAGCACAAACCTATGTCACCTTTTATAAAAAAACATGATATCAGAATGTGACAGTTCAACATTAATGACCAAAAAAATAGTATCTGTGTTTAAAATATGAAGATGATGTAAACTGATGAAATGTGTAGAATTGGATGAATTTTATTCCTATAATTTTTATAAATTTTTTGAGTAAGAATTTATTCATTTTATTTTATTTTGAAGTCCCTTTTTTAATTGTAAAAAATATAGGGTGTAGTTCCCATCAAACAAGTATGTGCAAATCATCTTTTTTTGTTCTGATTTGAAAATATCTTATAGATGACATGTATAGCTAGTGAACAAAAAAAGAAATAATTATTTTTTATGTATATTTTCTTTGTTATAAGTACTCAAGTTCGACCTTATCAGAATTCAACAGTTTTTTCCTCTCGTCAAAACTTCCCTATCAAATCTATACCTTCTTGAAAAAAAATTACATATTCATGAAGAAGATTCTCTCCTCTAGAGATAAATATAAATATTTTATTTTTTTGATATGATTTACTATTTTTTTTTCCCCTTTTTTGAGGGAGCATCCTCTAAAATGTTGAAATATCGACTTATAATATTTTGAGATTATAACATATTATAACTAATCAAAACACTCAAAAATTTATATAATGATGATATTGAATCTAAGTCTATAAAAGGGTATTTTTAGTTTTTGAAAAAAATTGAGTTTTGATAGAGAAATGAGATTTGACCAAAATAAGTTTTTGTATCACAAACGGTGACTCATATCTGTGCTTTTACCCATGTTTCTTGGTTATTCATTGAAAATAAAGGCTTATAGATGCTATAATTTGAGAACTGACTATTATGGAAAGTGAAAATGTGAGAATTGATGATAAATTCAAGATACAAGAGAGAATAGTTGATTATAATTTAGATGATGATGTTGTTAATATGCTAAGGAATGATGAAGTATTTATTGAGACTAACAATGATTTTAGAATGAAGGAGAGCCAAAGCAAGAACAAAGGTCAGAACCTTCAGTAGGGCCAAGAGTTGAGATAGCAACTCCTACTTCAAGAAAGAATATGATAAAGAATCACCCATCTGAGTAGATCATCGAAAGTAGAGATAAATGTGTGATGAAAAAAAGTAGAGTCAATGAAGAACTATGTTTGATATCTCAAGTTGAACATAAGAATGCAGAGGAATCATGTAAAGATGATTATTGGAAACAAGCTATGAAAGAGGAATTGGATTAGATAGTAAATAATGAGACATGGGAATTGGTCTCTAGACTAGTAGACAAGAATGTGATAGGAACTAAATGGGTATTTAGAAACAAGATGAATGAACAAGGAGAAGTTGTAAGCAACAAGGTAAGATTGGTATGTAAAGGCTAGTCACAATAAGAAGGAATATACTATGATGAGACCTATGCTTCAGTGGCTAGAATAGAAGCACTAAGACTATTCTTAGCTTATACAACACAAAAAAAATTCAAATTATATAAGATACATTCCAAGTATGACAGATGACAAGGACATAATATGTAAACTAAAGAAAGAATTGTATGGCTTGAAGCAAGTACTGAGAACCTAGTATGCAAGGTTGGAAAAGCATCTGATAAAGCTTGGATATAGCAAAGGTATGGCAGACAATAATCTATATTGGAAAGCAATTGATGATAATTTGATGATTTTGATAATATTTGTTAATGATATCATATTGGGAGGAAATGATGAGGAAAGTGAGAAGTTTGCAGAAGAGATGAAGGAAGAATTTGAGATGAGTAGGATAGGAGAAATGAAATATTTTCTAGGATTGCAAATTGTACAAAATAAAGAAAGAATCTTTATTTCTTAGACTAAGTACTTGAAGGATTTATTGAAAAGGTTTGGTTTGTTGGAACACCTATGGTAACTAGACACAAGTTATCTACAAAGGATGAGACACCTACTATTGAGTAGAAGAAGTACAAATCTATGATTGGAGGTTTGCAATATCTAACTCACACAAGGCCAGATATAACAAATATAGTTGGAATTGTTGCAAGATTTCAAGCTGATCCCAAAGAAGCACATTATGCAACAATCAAAAGTATATTTAGATATTTGAAAGGAACATCTAAGTTCAGATTTTGGTATGATAGATCTAATGATTTTACTCTAAGTGCTTATACTAATGTTGATTGGGAAGGTAGTATGGATGACAAAAAGAGCACCAATGGTGGAGCTTTCTTTCTTGGAGGAAGATTGGTTTCTTGGCTGAGCAAGAAGTAGGATTGTACATCACAAAGTACAACAAAAGAAAAATATGTTGTAGCAACAAACAATTGCAATCAAGTTTTTTGGATGAAGTAGATACTAAAGGATATAAGGATAGAAATCAGTGAACCTATTGTCATGCATTGTGACAACACAAGCACAATAAATATGTCTAAGAATCTAGCATTGCATTCAAAGACTAAGAACATTTCTATTAAGTATCACATGTTGAGAGAGAAAGTTGCAAATAAGTAAATTAGATTGGAGTACATTAGCACTAAAGAGAAGATTGTAGATATATTCACTAAGCCTCTTCCCAAAGAGACTTTTGAGTATTTGTGAGGTATGCTAGGGGTTATGCCCCTTCCTAAATTGGAGTAGAAAATGCAAGAGTGCATCAGTCAAGTGTAATAAAGCACCATTATTGTTTAGACTGAATGTTGATGCTTCCTATATGGGGGAGTATCTATGATGGATAGTGACATCTTGGACTCTTGTTGGATGTTTTCTTTAACACTATCTTTGGACACTTGAGCTAGTAAGAATTAGTTGTTACAAAGTTTGATGTAGTAAAGTTGGTTGTTGAAACCTTTGATATTGATGTCAATGGGGGAGAAGTTAGCATGAAAAACATGTTGGGGAGAAGTACCACATCATGAGAAGATCATGAGGAGAAGTACATCATGGAATGGTAGTTTGATGGAAAGAACATTGAGGTATATCAATGGTGGAGAATGATTGATGAAGAGGATTTGAAAAGAGAGATTAATAATCTTTTGTTGGTATTCTTAGAATTAGATGTTTTTCATCTATGCCAAAGGGGGAGATCGCTAAGAGATTGTTGAAACATGAATGTTGATGATATTCCTATGGGAAAGTATTGTAGATATGTTACTATGATGATATGTTACATTCATGATTGAGTTTTTCATCGATGTCAACATAGCAATCTTCTATGGTATCTGATAAAAGAACAATAGAAAGATCAAGTTGGTACAAATGGCTAGTTGAGTATTCTCACTATTTGAGGTTATGAGAGATACTTTTGAGTATATAGTATATGTAGTTAGTGTCAAATGAAGAAATGATAAGTTTGTAAGAAGTTATGTAAGTTTTGGTTATGTCTATTTTGAGATAGAGTTTATAGAGGCATGTTCTAGTAAACTTGTTATATCTCTTAGTAGGATTGTTAGTCTAAGAATTGAGGTTAAGGATGTGTATAAGACATGTTGGTGATGGTGTGGATAAGTTTTCTCATGAAAATATTATGTGCACAAAAAGTTATTCAAGTTGCAAGATAAAAGATTAATGTTATCGTTAAGTGTAACATGTTCTTAATGTGGTCCTATAATGATTAATTGAGAAGGTCTAACAATTAACTTAGGGAATTTTTTTATGGACTCGATATAAAGGAAGGAAATTTTAATTTATCATGACATATGTGTGGATGAGACAAAGAAGTGTTTGCAAGTAGTAGAAAGAGTGAAATGCGATGTTGAGCAGAGCAAAGTGGAAGTGAAGGAAACTTCATTGTCGAGGTTTTGTTGAGTGATCTAAGGTTTGATATTTGGATTCAAGGTTCATGACCTAGTCTATAAGGTTTGATAGCATTTGGTTCAGTTGACAAAATAAAGGAAAGAAGAACATAATAGTAAATTACATGTTTGAGTAGTGAGCTCTTCTTGTAGTTGAAATTGTATGTTTGGGTAGTGGGCTCTTCTTGCATACATTGTACTACAACTCCTAATAGGGTTGGAATCTCCTAATAGGGGTTCAAAGTCTCCTAATAGGGACTATGTGTACTAAATTTCTCTAACAAGGAATATTTATATTAGTACATCATCTTGTGGGCATCATTCGCATTGGGGTTTTCCCTTTGATCAAGGGTTTCCCTAGTTAACATATTAGGTGTAATTGTCTATGTGAATCTTATTATGATTTTTGTTTACATTGGTTGAATGGTTAAGTTTTTTTAAAGAAGATAAATGTTTTAATTGTTGGATAATTGATTCACCCCTCCCCTTTTTAGTTATCTTGATGGACTATTAATTCTAACAGGTTATACTTCTGACACACTTGTGAAAATGTCAGTAGTCTAATATAAAGAAAATATAAAAATAAAATTTTAGGGTACAAAATTATCATGCTTGTAAATCCCAACATCCATTATAATATAATTAACATGAAGAATAAGTTGAAATACTTTAGAATAACTAGGGGGGAATCAATTATCTAAGGTCTAGATGTATAAATAAAACTTTTCATAGCTTAGTGAACCCATAATACATTTATACTCATGCATGCATCCATAATATTATGCAACCACTAATAAACTTGTAGGTTATTGTTAAATAAAATTGTAGAAATGTAAAGCATGAAACATAATAGATTCATCAACACACTTGAAAAAATGATTTACGTGGAAACCAAATTTGGGAAAAACCACAAATAACATGCTACTCTTTTTCACTCTTCTAAAGTGATTCCCTATGAAAGGCCAACCCTATTAAAGGTTACAATAAACACTATTATATGCGACCCTGTTAAAGAATTTTAGTCACTTTGTTAGGAGTAAGCCTTGTTAGAGGACTTTAGGCCATTCACTTAGAATGCCACCTGGTTAACGAATTTACGAATGACTATTAGGTCAACCTTAATCCCAAGGATTTACCCTAAATTGATACAATTGTTAGAGAGTAACATTAAGGCTTTGATCTGATACAACTTACAACTTCACTTGTAGATTACAGATCTCTATTTAGTACCTTCATACTTTGTAGCTCTGATAGCTTGTTCATCCTTCAAGAATTCATCTCCTTAAGCCTTCTTGCTCAACATACATTATAGACTCTTCTCTTAGGTCACTTGATGAAGAAAAACCCTTGACTCCTTGTCTCCCTTAGGTTCTCACACATGACATCTTTGCTTCATGACCAGACATTCCTATAAATAGGAAATTAATGGTTTGTATTTGTGTCTATTAAAAGTTAAGTTGTACATGTAACAATATATATAGAAAAAATATGAGAGAATTTGTGAAGAACAAAAAGATTTTGAGAAAATGTGTGAAGAAGACAAATATTCTAAAAAAATGTGTGAAGTAGACAAAGATTCTAAGAAAATGTGTAAAGAAGACAAAGATTCTAAAAAAATGTGTGAAGAAGACAAAGATTCTGAACATATCGATGAAACAAAACCTGTAGAAAACAGATTGAATTCAGAACATTTTAAAAATTTGTGGTTTTTGTGCAAGAATTGTGAGACCATTAGATATTAAAAAAAGAAAATTAGAACAAAAGGGTGTTTGTGAGAAAAATATATTTACAAAGATAAAGAAATAAATATCTTCAATATATATTTCTAGGTAGAAATGTTAGATTCAATCTATTTTTTTATTTCTCCATGAATGGTATGTTTTTAATAGGAAGGATAAAATTTATTTAATTCCAATCAATGAGGAATATTGCAGTGATTTTTTCAAGTCATATATCTGGAAATACCCATTGATTTTTTTTCAACACTGTCTTGGCTACAACTAGTACATTCTAAAGTAATCATTATTCTTACATTTCCACCCTTGGAGGCTAGGATAAACCAGCTAGTCTATGCTCTTGATCCTCAATTAGGATCTAAGTGTTCTTCTAACACCTCTAATGGTCACTAGGATTCCTTACTTACCCAAGGATCCCACCTTTACCTACCTACCAAGTTAGCTTTTCCAAACTTTTAGCATTCCAAGCTTGTTCTCTAGAAACCAATTCCCTAAAAGGCTTAAAAGGGTTTTCTGGGTTCTATTCCATTCCCAAGTTCCAGTAGGGATTTTGATGAGTTTTAAAGTGGTTTTATAACCTATTCCACATAACCAAAATAATGGAAAGGATGGGTTAATACCCAATTGAAGAGTTTCTTCACAAACCTGGATACTAAAGGAGCTCCAATTAGGCCTCCTTCCAGATTTGAAGGGCTTTCAACATCTTTCCTTCAAGATTTCATCTCACCTAGCCTAAATATCATTTGATACACATGACCAACTCTTAAAGTTTTTTGGGTTCTTGAACCTCCATATGACCATACAATGCCAATACCAAATTATGAGGGTTTTGAGGGTTTTGTAGTCTCCTTGTTGTCCCAATATTTTTAGCAACTTCCAAATCTTCTCCAATCCTCTCCTTCACAAAACTTCACCACCTAGTATCCCTCTTGACTACCTCAAAAGGGTTTATCATGAAACCCACTCCTCTGTCTTGTTAAGACTTTTTTTATGTTGTCTGCTCCTTGTTGGGTGCTACTGTATGCACCTAGGGGAAGGTGAAATAATTGTTTACACATGCATCCAAGGGCCTTGAATTTATGTACAACCAAGATAGGGTCTATAATTTAGGAATCCAAGGTTCCATGGCTTTCTCATGGTGGAAACTAAAGATACAACCCTTTATCTGCATGACACACCAAAACTGGCATAACACTGTACAAATGAAAATAATTTAATAAAACACTCACAAGACTATAAGAATCTAAACTAATACACACATATGAAGACAAAAAAAATCTTAAACAATAACTCATTGAAAAATTTCACAAAACTCCAGTCTATTCATAAGAAATCAATCATAATAGTAACTGTTCCTCACAATTGCTGCATACAGTCTGATATTTCTGTATAGTAGCCATAGCACAACATTGCCCATCATATCTTTAGGATTTTTCCAAACTAATATATGCTTCTCCTTAGGATTAGTGCCTATATAGGATTAGGATCCTCCTTGGTAAAGTTTAGGCTTTACAAAAGAAAAGTTGCTACCAACTTTTGGAACAATTTTTCTTGCTCGAGCAACTTTTAACATATCCACTCATAAGATCTTTCTATGGTCTTGTACATGCTTGGATATTGAAAAAAACTTCCCTAACCTCTATGCTAAGACTCAAACAACTCAAGAAAAGAAATGACCCTAGGAGATCACAACAAAACTAAGACCTCTATTTAGGCCTTCACACACAAATGAGTCAAAAAATCTTATTGTACTTACAACCTTCATTAAAGAAGTGCTTCACACAACCAAAATTGGATGGTGGGAGCCCTTAAAAGGGTGCTCCTATACCATTAAGCCTTCTTTCTTAACATACCATTGCAAACTCTTCTCTTAGGTCACTTGATGAAGCAAAACCCTTGACTCCTTATCTCCCTTAGGTTCTCACACATGACATCCTTGCTTCATGACCAAATATTCCTATAAATAAGAAATTAAGATATTTTGCTACTCATTTTCCATTTTCCAATTTTAGGGTTCAGATGGATTAGGTTGGATATAATGTATCTACCCCATATCTCATATCTCTTCTAGAAGCTTCTTCTAGAATCCACTTTGAATTCACCTAAAAATGGTTTACCTCAAAATTTGTGCCACTAGCTCATCAACCTTATCTTCCACCTGGTTGACAAAATTCAAGAAAACAAACTTGTTGGCTTAGATTCATCAAATCTTTGATCTTTTAATAATGCAGTAGCTTGACATTATCAACCTTCTAATGCTCAGCACATACTGTGTTGCTCGACATCCACTGTGAAATTACTTGGCACCTACTAAAGTTTACTAGTGTTCAGTATCAAGTAAACTTTACTTGGTATCAACTATTTTTCTTGGCATACACTAGAATAACCTTTTTCTTGGCTCCAACTAATTTCCTACTCGACTTGCTTTGTCTTTGCTTGGCACCTACTATCCACTCGATCAAGCTTAGCAGACAAACTTTGTGTCACTTATTCTTCTAAAGTTTCTAAGTGTAACCAACCTTTGTAACCTTAAGTAGATTATCAATTCATCATGTCATCATTGTCTTAACTGATCCTTGTACTTCATTACATAATCATAACTCAACCATTCCTCTAGGTGATATTGTTATATCTTTTGATCAAATCCTCCTCATCAATCAACTAAGTGATAGTACTTGAATCTTATTAGTAGTTGCCTTACCAAAAAATAGCAGGTTTGACATCAGTGAAAAAATAATGATTGAAACACATAGTCTTCTTCAGAAATCTCCCTTTTTCAATAATCTCTCTCAACAATGATCTTTTCAATTAGATCTCAACAATCTTCCTCTTTGATATTGATGGTAAACCAAACTAATCAACCAAACCAAAAAAATGGTAAACAAATTTGTTCAACCAAACTTACTAGGTTAAAATAGTAAGACAATACCAAAAAGGAAAGTTGTATTGATATCTCTCCCTTTATAAACAACTTCCATCTTTTGATTAGGTTACAAAATTCACTCTTTCTTATAACTCCTTGTTGCTATATCTCCCTCTGACTAGGTAGATTAGAATTTCTCCCTCTATCTTATATTCTTCTCTATCTCTCTGATTAGCAATCTCTTGATATCTCTGATATCTCTCTCTTTCTCATTGATCATACTGGATTGATCTACCTCCCTCTTGATAAGTAAATGTCTCTCTGTGATTACACATACTAGCTTGATCATTAGAATATCTCCCTCTTTGAAAATAAAGCAAAAAAATTTTCATCTTTAACATGCAGATATAGGCTTTTTAGTTTCTTTAGTTTCTCCCTCTATTACCTTGTTTGTGATTGATTTGAAGTTTTAGCTCTGTGATTACTTTAGGTAGCTCCTAAAGTAAGATTCTTTGCATCAATGTGTAACATATAAATATCAGCTTGTTTGATGCAGGGTACTCCTCTTGTTAGTTAAATAGCCTTTGATAGGGGTATCACCCCTAGTTTACCTCTTAGATACTCATAAGAATATTTACGTAATGGTTTTGTGAAGATATCAACAATTATCGCCTTTATGTTAACATATTCCATCTTCACCTCTTTATCTTGAACTAACGCTCTCAAGTAATGATACTTAATTGCAATGTACTTAGTCTTTGTGTGTATCACTAGATTCTTTGATATATTGATAGCACTTGTATTATCACAATAAAGTATCACTGGTTCTGTGATTTCTTCTTTCATTCCTTTGAGTAGCTATTTGATGCATACAATGTTTGTGCAATTTATAGCAGCAGCAACATATTTAGCTTCAATAGTAGATTGTGAAGTACAATTTTGTTTCTTACTAGTCCATGTAGCTAGTCTCTTGCCTAAGAAAAATTCTCCTCCACTGGTGCTCTTTTTGTCATCAATGTTTCCAGCCCAATCAACATCAGTGTAAGCTCTCAATTCAAAATTTTCATTCTTGTAGTAGTATAGACCAAACTCGTCTGTTCCTTTCAGATATCTCATTATTCTCTTGATAGCCATTAAATGATTCTCCCTAAGATTAATAGAGAATCTTGTAACTATCCTTGTAGATAATGCAATATCAGGTCTGCTATGTACTACATATTGTAATTTTCTAGTCATAAAGCTATACAATGTTTGATCTACCTTAGTTGAATCATCATTCTTTGACAACTTGTGTCCTATCACCATAGGTGTACTTACTGTAGACACCTAAAATCCCTTAGAAAATAAAGTATTTTTATTTTCTGAAAAGTTCCTGATGACATCATCATTAATTAATTAATTAATTAATTTTTATGTCATTAAATCCCTTTATCTTAATTAAAAATATTTAATTAAGGAATCCCTCCCAAAAATGTTTAGATCTTATTTAAACATTATTTCCTTATTTATTAATTATATAATTAATAAATTGACCAAAACTTCCAAAATAAATAAATAATTTATTCGTTGCCCAAAATTTGGCCAATTTCCTTAAGACCACTAACCTCTTCCAAAATCTTCTAATCCTTCTTTAATTTTGATTAAAGGCTAATCCCATCATTTTCTACCCTTAATCCCAACTCAAAATATTTAATTAAGGTTAAATATTAATCCTCATGTTCATAAAAAATGTTTTAACAAATATCTCCTCAACCCAAACCCATGAAATAAATAAAACTTTATTTATTTCCTAAAAAACCTTTTATCCTCATCCTAGAAAATTCTAGACTCTTCTAGAAGGTCTTCATCCTCATCCTAAGCCTATCTCTAAACTTCCATTTTAGCCTAATCCACCCCATCCACCCATACTAACCAAGCTTAGCTACTAACTCACCCACCCTCATTGAATGCCATCCACTTGCATATCTCTAACATCCCTAATCTAAATCCTAAATCACCTCTAATCCCCCCCCTAACCTTGTCACATTCCCTAAGCAATCTTAAGACTTTCCTAAGCCAAGCAAAGTCAACAATCTCAACTCCCTCCAAAATATTCTAACCACCCAACCATGAATGCTCTTACAAGGCCATAAAGACTCTTACAAGCCCATTCATTGCTCTTACAAGCCATTTATGAGGGTCTTTAAGGCCTTGAGCCTCCTTTGTTGACTCATTCTTGCCCTTTCCTCCATCCACTCACCCTGTGACATGTGTCACTCTTTGATTGGCTATAAGGAAGCACAATCCATGTGCTCTCCTCTCATGCAATCCTAGCCCTCTTTAACCATTTTCCCATCCTTGCATCTTAGCCCTCAAACCTTCAATCCCTTAGCCTATAAATTGAATCCTCTCCCAAGCCATTTCATCACAATCCTTTAAGCTAAAGTTATAATGCTAGTTTGAGAACAAGTTTTACATCTCCATCCATTATCCACATCCAAAATCCAAGAATCTCCATTGAAGCAAGTTTGAGTACCCATCTTGAGCATACATCCCTAAAACACAAGCTTTAATTAGACATAGCAAACCAACAAAGAGCTAATTCGTATTGGGAGAGTCCATTCATTTGGCACACATTCCTAATTAGAGGTTTCTCTTTTGTCTATCTTATATGTTATATTAGTCTTGCTAGTTAATGCTTTGTTTCTTTAAATAGATTAGTGTTTCTTGCTAACATATTAGTATATACATTTTGAATCAAACTTGAAGCCCTTTGGGCATACATACCAATCTTTCATTTAGACTCATCTACCAAACAAAGAGCTAAATCCTATTGGGAGAGTCCATTCATTTGGCTCACATTCCTATTAGGGGTTCCTCTTTTGTCTATCTTATATGTTATGTTAATTTAGTTAATGTTAATGCTTTTGTTTTCATTAAATTAGTGTTTCTATCATACTAAAGTAGCATATACATTTTGACATGCTCGGTGGGACCCCCTCTATGGGTCATTTCAATCCATGTTTTGTTGTTTGAGTGAGTTATATGGTGTTTTTCTTATTTTTGTAGGTTGAAGGGCACACTTGGGAAGAAGACATACCCTCTAAAATCTGAAAATAATCAAAAAAATCAAATTTTTTTGAAAAAACCCGTGCATTTCAATTCTGTTCGCGCATTGTCATCTCCATAGGTTGGCGTCTGCGCCTGCAAATTGTAGTCTTTGTTTGATACTCTATCATCTCTGTAACCAAACTAATGTCTCTGCAGTTTGGCATCTCCACTTGGTCTCCTGTTGTCGGCACCACCACCAAAACTATCATCTTCGCAATCTTATCTATCGTCTACGCAGTTCAGTGCCTCTGCCAGATACTCTGTCGTCTCCATTACTGCCTCTAATCATCTTTCATCTCTTCCGTCGCCAAACTAAAATGTCGTCTCTGCAGTTCAACGTCTTCGCCTGGTTTCCTATTTTTTGCACCACCAAATTGAATTGTCGTCTCCACCTCTTTCTCTGTCATCTCTGCAGATTGGCATCTCTGTAGTTTAGCACCTCCACAGTTTGGCATTTTCGCCTGATGAACTGTCGTCTCTGCCTGTTATTGTTGCATTTCTATTTTAGCATCTCTATTCCTACACTTTTTATTTAAGAAAAAAAAAAGAGTATAAATCAAATTTTAAATTTTGGTAGTTCCATAGAGTATAGGTTTTTCTAAGCATTTTTATGCCTAGGAAAAAGAAAAAAAAAAAAAATTTTATTTCCTCATAGTTAAGCTTCAAATTTTTGAGATTTTTGGGTTAATAATCAAATTGGCTTTTGTAGCTTTACAGGTTGGAGCATCTATGAAACCACTAATCATGTTTCTTGCAGGTTCTCCTTACATGGTTTAATGTGCTTGAAAAATGAACTTGCATGCTTAAACACATTTTTCTTTGAATGAATGTTGCTCAAACACAATCTTGAATGCCATGGATTAAAATCAAAGTTTTTCTTGGAATGCATACTTAAAACAAACAAACACAATCTTGAATGCAAAAGGGTCAATTAATCATTACAATATATCACACTTCATCTTTTGGGGCATAAAAAGAATTCACATTTTAGAAATTTCCTAAGTTACAAAAACTAATTAAAGACGCTTTGAGTGAGTTTGTAGTTGGACTCACCCTCTTTAATCACCCATCAATTTAACCATTGATTGCAATCTCAGCACAATCTATAGGGATGGGTCTACCTAAGAGGGTGTTAAGTGGTCCACGCAAATCAAACTCCACTCACTTGGGTTTTTAATGGTTTTTCTAAGTTAAAAAATCTCTTGAATGAGCATTAGTCTTGCTAACACTTCATTTGGGCATAAAAAATTGAACAAATCTTAACATGGAGGGCCTCTGGGTGTGCACTTGACAATTGAGTTTCACACATCTTTGTTTTGGGCTTAAAACAAAATCACACCAACTCTTGAATGCCTTAAAGAAAATTAATTGATACTTGACATGGAGGGCCTCTGGGAGTGTGGGTTTACTTTCTTATTGACCCTAACTCTTCTTCTTGTTCGAATTCTTCAATTGATTTTTCTTTGTTGGTGCATTTCAAAGTTGGAATTGAAAATTTGCATCTTAAACATGAGTGCTTGCAAAGTCTAGAACAACACACATAAGAGTCAGTTGGTAAAAGAACAAATGTGTTTTTTAGCCCAAGATCATCCAAGTCTTCTTTCCCCTTATCATCTTTCGAGGCCATCTTGGGTGCATAAGATTAGGATCCAAAATCTTGTTTAAGTTTTAGGAGGCCTACTTAGGAATTTCATCACCCCTTGGATGACCTCAACTCTAGCATTCCGGTGGAGTATAAAAATTGAGAGGTGAATCCAAAGAAACCTCTCTTGAAATCAAGATTTTGTCACTCAGGGTAAGCCACAAGGAACTTTATACCCTTGAGAAGTGAAAGAGGAGAAGTGGGTTACCACTCCTCTCGGATGTGTGACATCTTTTTGGTTTCATCTATAGATTTGGGCCTCATGTACCTTGGGTATATCGAGGACTCCCTAGCTAAACCAATTGTCAACCTTGCAGACAACCATCTAGGGTGTTAATGTGTTTGAAGTGACTGATCGAAACATTTGCAAAACATACACACTCCTTGGCACAAGTATCACATTCTGAGAATCACAAACTTCTATATGGTTGTTCCTATCTATTGCTTGACTTTTTTACTTGTTGAATGAATGTTTGCCAAACTTGGTCAATCCTAGCTTAGGGCATACTTACCATAGTCACTGCCTGTTCCAGAAGTCAAACGAGTTGAAGCAAAAAAATTGAGATCTCTCAAAGCCAAGCAGATTTAGGAATTCATGACAGAACAACCCAAACCCAAACAGAAGTTTCACAAAGCCAAACTCAAGCCATCTCAGGCATACCAAGAACTTTCAGCCAAGAGAAAGGAAATACCACCAAGCCTTCGAATTGCCAAACTCTACAAAGAAGAGGACAAAGCTATTGACGAAGCCCTTCAAAATGCCTGGTTAGATTGCACCATCCAACTTAACCAACATCCAGGAGTTAACCCTACTTATGCATTACCAACTAGCCATAATTTCTATGATTAGACCCCCTTGTTTCTCCACATCTTCTTGCATAAGCTCCACTTTAGAGTCATCCTTATAAGTAAGCCAGCCATCTTTAGTCCTCCCCTTAAGCATTTTAGCTCATCCATCTCATTTAGAACCAAACCATCTAGCCAACAATCCAAAAACTTCACATCCAAGCCTTCAAAATTGTTGTCACCTTGCCAAAAGTTTGCCATTCCTAACATCTTCCAAATCCACCAATCTCACCAAGGTTATCCTTTGATAGAGCTTTGTCTAGGGTAATCTAGCTTTGTCACTTGTTATCCCTCATCACCTTGAGCTAAAGGTTGGGATCCACAAGTGGTCAATCTCATGTTCTTCCTAAAGGATCATCAGTCTATCCTTAAGTTGACACAATCACCACCAAGCTTGCACATAGGAAAGCAGACCTTTCATGCTTTGGCAACATATCTTTGAAGTTAGAATCCCCAACCCAATCCTCCTTAGGTTTTTTCATATAACTTTGCCTCAACCTAGGAAATCATTTGCATAGAAAAGCCTTCCCCTTTTGCATCCATCAGCATTGTTGCATCTCATCCCTAGGAAACATTCTACATTTTCATGCCACTCGTCACTCGCTTAGGCAAGAGAACACTATACCATCACCTACTGACATTGAAGCTTTCATGAACCAACTAGTAAATGCAGTATTAGTGAATGCCATTATAGACAAGACCAAAGAAACAATCATGGCTATCTTTTGAAGGGACAACATAGGAGCCTTCAAATTTGGAAGACCTCCTCCCTTATCAGATCCATCTCACCCATTGTTTGGACAACTCCCACCACCCATAGGCTCTTATGATTCAAATTATCCTCAATATGTGCCAAAAGAAGAGCCTCAACCCACCTTATATGATCTAACATACCCAAACATACCAGCCTCTACTCAAGTTGAAATTTCCCTTCTGCAAGCCAATTCAGCCACCACCACTCCACCATTGGTCCATACCACTCCATCCCAAACCCCCTTTTCCCAAAACACATCACCATTAAGTCCCTTCACTATTGCTACTGCTGCTCTCCAACCTAGCCTTCCAAATCCACCCATCTCACAAAGTAGTGCTAGTATCTTTGGCCAACCCCAGCAATATACAATCAGGATGCCACCCATGGGGTTAAGTAATCAACCTTTCATCACCCCCAACTTGTTTACCTCAGCTCAAAACACAATTCCATCATTTCCACTATGTCCTTGGAGCTCAATGCCATCAGCCACAAATCCACAGGCTACTACCCTCACTCTACAAAGCTATCAAACCCCACAAGCTACTACCAATGTTCTGCCAAGCTCTCAAGTGACCCAAGCTCCTACCACCACTCTACCAAGCTTTCAAATCTAGCCACCAAGCTATCAAACTCTATCAGTTCCATTCCCAAGCTTTCAATTCCCACCACCTCCACCACCAACTAATCCATTACCTCCTATTACCAACTATTTTTCTATGCCACTTCTAGGAGGAAATCCACCACCACCAACCACCAATTACTTGGCCTCTTTTTCTATGCAGATACCTTCCCAAATGGGGGCACAACCCACACATATTGGTCAAACTCCTCAAATCCAAAGTCAAGTTCCACAAGCTCCATGATCCTTTCCCCAAGCTTCAGAACCATCTTATACCTTACTTCCACAAAGCAATCCATTTATCCCATAGCTAGCTTATGTTTCTCAATCCCAACCTCAAATCTAATATCAGCAGCAAGCCTCGCAACACATGCATCAATATGTGCCACCTCCACCTCAGCAACCCATCATCCACCATTCAATTTCCCAAGCCATGTATAATCCCTACCAACCCATACCTCAAAGCCATCCATATTCCATTGCCCCATCTAGCACATACCTACCTCAGGGCACTCCTACATTAGGGGCACCCCAGCCATCACCCATTAATTCATAATGGGAAGCCATGAAGACAGCTTTGAAAAAAATCCAGGAGGGAAATGATCCAAAAACCTTCAAGTTTGAGAATGTGTGTCCTTACCCATTTGATAGAGCCATTACCATGACACCATTTCCCAAGCATTTTGAGACACCCAAATTTGACAAATTTAGAGGAAAAGGAGACCTTGTCACACATATCAAAGAATTTTACATGCACTACTAAGAAGTGGCATACGATGATGTCTTTCTCTTATGTCTCTTTCCAAAAAGCTTGGCCAGACCAGCTCTTGAATGGTTTTATAGAATCCCCTATAGCACAATTAAAAATTTTGCTGAATTATCTGAGGCATTTGTAGCCCAATATGCCCATCTTGTTGAAACAAAGCTATCAATAGTTGATCTTGTCCACACTAAGTAAAAAGGTCGAGAAAGCCTTCCCGAATATCTACAAAGATGGAAAACCCTTACCACTCACATATCTTGCACCTTGCCAGAGTGCCATTTGGTGAAAATGTTTATTGATAATGCCCATCCTAGCTTGGCTCACCACATGACCATGAACTATTTGCAAACCTACAAAGATATCAAAGAGAAAGGAATGATCCTTGAGCAAGGACTCAATAAAGATGGTGTGGTCAAGATTTACAAAGAAGCCAACCAAAATCAAACACATTCAAATGACAAGTCTAGGTATTGGAACAAAAACAAGCACATTGCAACAGATGGGGTTACCGATACCAGACATGTGAATGTTGTTGGTCATTCTCAAAACTAGTCCAACCCAACTTATCAACCAAACAATCAACAAACTATCAACTACCAACAATAGAATCACCAGAGCTATCAAAGCCACAATCTAGCACCCAACTTTCAAAGATCTAGCAATCAAGCTAATGCTATCAATGTAGCTGCAAGACCAAAGCCCAAATTCCAACCTGCACCTAGAAATTATACACCCCTTGGTGAGCCATTGGATGTCATTTTTGAGAAATTGACTAAGGAAAACCTCATCAAATTTCCTCCTACCCAACAAATTGACCCAGGCCAATCCAAAGTTGCATGGTACAAAGACAATGAGTACTGCAAATTTCATAGGGTAAAAGATCATACCACTCTCAGATGCATGAAATTGAAATATTATGTGCAAGACCTCATTGATCAAAAAGAAATCATAGTTGGAGCACAAACCTCTCCCAATACAGGCTTGCAGATCTATCAAAATGCTTTTCCTCCTCACAACAACCAAAATCCTAGAAAATCATCTATCCAAATCAACAACAACAACACCAACAATCGCCAGCCAAACCAACAGCATGGGAAGAACAATGACCACACTTCATCCTACATAGACTATGGTAGCCTCATTGGTTGTATATCTAAAAAAGAGCCTTCTGTCAATGTTATCAATATCCAAGGCCCAAACAATGAGTGTGCAGTCACCACTCGAAGAGTACGATTTAACATTGTAGGCCCACCTATTTCACCAGCACCATCAGCTCCATCAAAAAGCCAGTACAATATCTTGGAACACCTTGGGAACATGCCAACCCAAATCTCCATTTTAGACCTTCTCCATACTAGTCCTGTGTACAAAAACATCCTTGACAGTGCTCTCATAGAATCTCATGTCCCTTCAGATATCAACGCTACTAATTTTTGTAATCTCGTTGGACACCTATCCTCCTAATGTGCCCTATCATTCAAACCCACCGACAGACCTGTGGCCAAGCCAGATCACACCATTCCACTTCGCATAGCCATCATGGTATCCAATTTTTTCGTGAAAAGAGTAATGATAGATAATGGATCAGCCTTGAATATTTGCACCCTAAAATTCATAAAATAAGCTAGGTATACCGAGGTAGATATCATCAGTGAGGTTATCACCATCAAAGCTTATGACAATTTGGAAAGAACCACAGAAGGAGCTATTTTACTGCTAATCAAAGCTGGGCTAGTCATCCAAGACACACTCTGCCATGTTATTGATCTAAACCTACCATTTAACATCCTCCTCAGCAACCCATGGATTCATGCCATGAAAGTTGTTCCATCCACTTACCATCAGTGCATCAAATTTTTGCATCAGGGCACTGAAGTAACCATCCATGCCGATCCAGAACCCTTTGCTTACTGCAATGCAGTTGAAGCTTCATATGCAAACCATTTCCCTAGAATTGATATTGGCATAGCCATTGCTAGCTCATCCCACACTTGTAATGACCTAGAAACCATCCTCACCTCCACCATGTCTACTATGAAGATCAATAACAAAGGCTGTGGAGAGTATAGTTTGTCAGACGCATTTGCTGTTGGGGCACTCCCACTTGATCCACATGCCCATGGATGACCGACATATCATAAAACTAAGGAGATTCCACCTCCTCAATACAAACAGTTTGGCCCAACAACTTTTGTATCCTCGAAAATTCCTCTTCATGAGGATCTCACTCCAGATATCAACAATTGGTTACATAAGGATGCACCTCCAAGAAATCAAGCACGCCTTGTTCACTTCAGCCAAAAGTATCCCCAAGAACATAAGCTCATTATTGAAAAATGGAACTATCAAGGTGGTGGTCTAAGACTAGAAGAAAGAGGCATGCAGTGCCCCATCGACGCACACAAGTGGGAATCAAAGTCAGGTTTTGGCTTTGGCATACCCACAATTGGAGGCACTAATATAGACGGTCACACTTTTTCAAACATTCACCGTGACCTTGTCGAAATCAAAGACATTCCTGAGGAAGTTGAAAAGAGAGCCTACGATGATATCCCAGACCAAATCTCCCTAGGAGACTCTATTCTCCAAGAACTATCCATCCATTTCATTGACCTACCACTCACCCATCCACAACTCATAGATTGGGACCAACCAAGCATCATACACATTGATGAGTTCACATTAGAGGAAGCACTTGTGAGATTCATGGGAGCCGAAACTCCTCACAAGCAAACAAAGCCAGATTCTGCCTATATCTATAAGCTAGATCCTAAGGGGTAGTTTGGAGAAAATCTCCAACCTAGTTTTGATACACCCAAAACTGGAACTAAGGTGAATCTGAGACTAGCTAAAGTAGCGAAGAGAACCTGTTAGTAAGAAAATCTAGAGTCACAAGTAGAACATGAGGAATTAGCATTGCCTCCTCAAGATAATCAACCAGAGGTGTCTTCTATTCTAATTGAGGATACTAAAGAAGTCAACATCAGTTCTTCAGAGATCCCTAGACTTGTTCACATTGTTGCATCCCTATCGCAAGACCAAGCTAATCTCCTCTTTAAGGTCTTATGAGAGAACATTGGTCAATTTGCATGGTCGTATCAGGACATGCCAGAACTTGATCCAAAGCTTGTAGTTCATCATCTTGTAGTCGATCCAAAGATCAAGCCCATCAGACAAAAGCTTAGAAAAATGCACCCAAAGGTAGCATTACTGGTCAAAGCTAAATTAGAAAGAATGTTAGCTACTAAGGTTATCCGACCTATTGACTACTCAGAGTGGATCTCCAACATGGTCCCTGTCACTAAGCCTTCCGATGACATCAGAATCTGCACTGATTTTAGAGATCTTAACAAAACTTGTCCAAAAGATAATTTTCCCTTGCCCAACATAGATATGATTGTAGATATTATAGCTAGACATGAAATTCTATCCCTCATGGATGGATTTTTTGGGTACAATCAAATCAAAATTGTAGAAGAAGATTAGCATAAGACAACATTCACTACCCCTTGGGGAACCTTTTGCTACAACATGATTCCTTTTGGCCTAAAGAATGCTAGGGCTACCTATCAAAGAGCTATGACATCCATTTTTCATGATCTCATCCATAGCATTTTGGAGAATTATGTGGATGATATCTTGGTTAAATCTCACACCTTCATGGATCATCTTGCTGACTTGGAGAAAGTTTTTGATAGGTTAGCCAAATATCATCTCATGCTGAATCCCAAGAAGTGTGTCTTTGGGGTCACATCTGGCAAGCTTCTAGGCTTTATAGTTTCTAAACGAGGTATAGAGATCGACCCCAAGAAGGTCAAGGCTATCTTAGACATGCCTCCTCCCCAGACACTGCAACAACTTTTCTCTCTTTAGGGAAAGCTTCAATTTGTTCGATGCTTCATCTCCCAGCTTGCAGATAAATGTACGCCATTTGCACATTTATTGAAGAAGGATGGAAACTTCAAGTGGGATCCTTTATGTCAATGCAACTTCGATCATCTCAAGCAGTATCTCACCAATCTCCCTATCTTGGTTCCACCAATTCTTGGTCATCCCTTGAACTTGTACATATCAGCAACACATACTGCTCTAGGGGCACTTCTAGCATAGCTTGATGACTACGGCAAAGAAATAGCCATCTACTACATTAGTAGAACCCTAGTTGGTTATGAACTCAATTATACTCCTATGGAAAAAGCTTGTTTGGCAGTTGTTTTCTCAACTCAAAAAATTCGCCACTACATGCTAAGACATACCATCCAACTAGTCTCCAAGATCAACCCTCTCAAGTAAATGCTCTCCAGAACAACACTTACAGGCCGTTTGGTCAAATGGGTTATGCTCCTTAGCGAATTTGACATCCAGTATGTGGACAGAAAGGAAATCAAAGGGCAAGCTATAGCAGATCACCTAGTTGATGTACCTCTAATAGATGCATATCCTTTGATCATAGAATTTTCAGATGAACATATCTATCTAATTGAAGAACAACCCCCATGGAAACTTTATTTTGATGGCTCATACACATCTCATGGATTAGGGGCAGGAATATTGTTGGTCACACCTCAAGTAGATTACATTCCAAAAGCCTTCAAGCTACAATTCCCTAGCACAAAAAATACAGTTGAATATGAGGCTCTCATAGCAGGATTAAAGATAGCCGCATAATGGAACATCACTGAGTTACAAATCTTTAGAAATTCTTAGCTCATCATCAAGCAAGCCCTAAATGAATATCAAACCAAAGATGAAAAGCTATTACCCTAAAAAGAGCTAGTTGATCAGCTAACCCAACATTTTAAAAAGCTTCAGTTTACACAAGTAGCTCAAATGCAGAACAAAGCAACAAACACTATGGCTACTATTAGCTCACTCTTGAAAATTCCCCAAGTAGCTACACAGTATGAGTTTTTAGTCAAGCAACTCGTCACACCTGCCTATGCGAATGATGAGTCAAACCGTGTTTGTATCTTGGTTGGTCCCTGTTAGAAATGGGAAAAGAAATCTGTAAATAAACAATACCAAGAAAGAATCTAAGTGAGTAAATGCATGAAAAGATATTACCATAAAATAGGAGAGAGAAAGCTTCAAGCTCCAACACCATGAGACAAGATATTTGGAAAGGGGAAAGCAAAGAAAACCCCTTGTGATATTATGAATGAGGTATGAAAAGCCTAAGAAGGAAGAGAGAGAGAGAGATAGAGAGCAATGCTCATACAATAATTGAGAAGAGGAAGAAACCTCATTGTTAAATGAGAGAAGAGGGTCATCTCTTAAATAGAGATGAGAGAGAGGAGTTGGAATGTAACTCCCATGTCTATGAATGCCACCATTCATAAGTGTGTGAGGCCAAGTGTGAGATTCCTCTTAAGGAGGAATAATCTAAAATTAAAAATTACAATAAATAGTTGTCCTCACATATTCCACTAGATGACAAAATAAGATGTAGTGGAAAAAGGACAAAAAAGAAATATATTAGGATACCTTGGCTTATATCCTAATATATTACAACAATAAAGAAAGGAGTTCTAACCTTGGTTTATAAACACACCAAGGAAAGATTACAACTTCTAACAGTCCCCAATCCCCTTGGTACCATGAGATTCACGCTTACCTTAACAATGGTATCATATCCCCTCACCTCACACGTACCCAACGCCAAAACCTCATCCAAAAATCATCCCGCTATGTAATCATAGCCAATACCCTATATCATTGGGATTATCATGATACTCTCTCTCGATGTTTAGACCAAAATGAGGCTGCAATGGTGTTAAAAGAAGTACACTCCAGACTTTGCAGTGCCCACATGAGTGGTATTGTCCTAGCACGACAAATCCAATGGTGAAAACTTGGCAATTCAAGCGCCTTGGATAGGTACTTTGGTGAAGACCTGGTAATTCAGGCACCTTGTGTACTAGGACTAATCCATTATCTATCACTATCCTATCCCTGATCCATCCATCCACCATCCCATAAAACACTTTCTTGTTCCCTTGGTGTTCCAACCAAGTATCCAAAATCTAATGAAGCTTGTAAATACCTCCTGTACAGCTTGTAAGTCTTGTACCTCAGCTTGTAAATCTCGTACTCCAGCTTGTAAATCTTGTATAATCCCTTGTATCATAGCTTGTATATCCAAATCTTGTCCAAAGCTTGTACCATATTTCAACTTGTATTATATGCCAAATCTTGTATCCTAGTTTGTATCCTATCACATGCACACAAAGAATCCCATTTTCCTTAAGCTTTTCACAAACCATCTACCTATCTGCCTATCAACTATTACAGACATCCCACCCTTCACAAACATTTCCATCTCACAAAAACCACAACATGAACAACCTTGTACATTTGTAACATACCTTGGTTTGTTAGCTTGTATATCCTCTTTAGCTTAGCAGCATTGTATCTATCCAGATTTCATGTCAGTTCCTCCTTGATCAACATCTTGCACACATCGCACAACCCTTGGGTAGCTATTCCAATGCATCCTTTAGCTAGCTCTCCTATCACCAAATTGTTATCCTTCTTAGTTCAGCTTGCTAGATGCATCACTCATCCAGATCTATTAGTTTAGGTGCTCTCCGATAGTTCGTTATAGGATATAGCTTTCCTCATGTCTGATCTTGGTCCGTTAGTACCTCATCCTACCCATCTCATTGGGAAACGGTTCTCTTTTGGATTTTCGCTTTCTTTTGATTTGGAATCTTCCCTTTTGGGTCTTGAAGTATCTTTTCAAAGCAATCTTTTTGTTCCCTCCTCAAGATTGCCACGATCTTCCATATCATGGTATGCTGTGAATGGGGCAATCTGAGCATAACGTCTTGATCAGGTCTTTTGTTTGTTTTTCTTTTCTGCTTGTGGGTTACCTAGTGTTGGTTCCATGCTACTTCCTCTAGAATTTATGTGTGATACTGGGGCAATCCTTGTGTGTTTGTTTTGAGTCAATTCGTTAGTCCTCTGGACAGTTGGTGACACGGCCTTGATGTTCTTGGAAACCTTGGCAATTAACCAACAATCCTATAGCAAATCTAGTGGTCAACTACATGGTGGTACTTCTCTTTGAAGTATCCCCCTGCTCAAAAAGCTTCAATGGATTCCCTTCATCTCCATTATCCCCCATCCATATTTGGCATCCGTCTCTCCTACCCTAGCTTCTGCAACTGTATCTCTCAAAATCAATCTTCACTCTTAGCTTTAGGGATCCATAATCCTAGTCTTAGGGATCCACCAAACCTCATCTTTCGAGATCCACAATCCTAGTCCTAGGGATCTCCGAAACCCATCTTCTGCCAATTTGACTCTTTGAAATCCTATTGCATCAGCTTTATAATCCCCTCATCCTTCTCCCTATCCTAGATTCATTTTTATAGCACTTCACTCCTTCATCCTGTGCAATACCTAAGATCTTAAGCTTGCTTCCTCTTGTGCCTCTAATTGTCCCTTTATCATTCTCCCGTAGTGAGAGTTTGAGCTAACTAAACCTCTTCTCTTAAGCCAATTTGAGTCTCCTTGCTCATCTTGGATTCTTGTAATTTTCAAGAAGCCGTCAAGCCTCATTTTCTCTCCCCACTGCCTTCTTGAAGGGGCATCTCGTAGTCCATTCTCTCCTCTTCTGCTCTAGCCTTAGGCATCTTATTTTCTTATCTTTGATGACATGCCACTTGCGGCATCACATCAAACAGGGGCAAAATGTAGATACCCAAAATCCCTTAGAAAATAAAGTATTTTTATTTTCTGAAAAGTCCCTGATGACATCATCATTTATTAATTAATTAATTAATTAATTTATTTATTTTTATGTCATTAAATCCCTTTATCTTAATTAAAAATATTTAATTAAAGAATCCCTCCCAAAAATGTTTAAATCTTATTTAAACATTATTTCCTTATTTATTAATTATTTAATTAATAAATTGACTAAAAATTCTAAAATAAATAATTTATTTATTTTTTGCCCAAAACTTGGCCAATTTCCTTAAGACCACTAACCTCTTCCAAAATCTTCTAATCCTTCTTTAATTTTGATTAAAGGCTAATCCCATCATTTTCTACCCTTAATCCCAACTCAAAATATTTAATTAAGGTTAAATATTAATCCTCATGTTTATTAAAAATGTTTTAATGAATATCTCCTCAACCCAAACCCATGAAATAAATAAAACTTTATTTATTTCCTAAAAAACCTTTTATCCTCATCCTAGGAAATTCTAGACTCTTCTAGAAGGTCTTCATCCTCATCCTAAGCCTATCTCTAAACCTCCATTTTAGCCTAATCCACCCCATCCACCCATACTAACCAAGCTTAGCTACTAACTCACCCACCCTCATTGAATGCCATCCACTTGCATATCTCTAACATCCCTAATCTAAATCTTAAATCACCTCTAGTCCCCCCCCAACCTTGTCACATTCCTTAAGCAAGCTCAAGACTTTTCTAAGCCAAGAAAAGTCAACAATCTCAACTCCCTCCAAAATATCCTAACCACCCAACCATGAATGCTCTTACAAGGCCATACAGACTCTTACAAGCCCATTCATTGCTCTTACAAGCCATTTATGAGGGTCTTTAAGGCCTTGAGCCTCCTTTGTTGACTCATTCTTGCCCTTTCCTCCATCCACTCACCTTGTGACATGTGTCACTCTCTGATTGGCTGTAAGGAAGCACAATCCATGTGCTATCCTCTCATGCAATACTAGCCCTCTTTAACCATTTCTGTCATGTCCTCTTTTCAAATAATTAAAAATAATAAACTTTGCTAAGGCAGGCAGGCTCTAGAAAGGTGAAGTTTCAGAAAAAGGGGCTAATCTTTGGAAACCAATGGACTAATAAATAAAAATTATTATTAAATTATATTTTATTAACCCCTCTTGGACGTGAGTTAGGGTTATGCCCTCTTTTAAGGGGTTTGGAGACATTTTGGGCTCATTCCAGAACTTGATTTTTGCTCATTTCTTTGTTGTTCTTCAGAGGCTGCCAAACTTATGGAGAAGGAGACCCAAGAACGGGAGTTTGCAGGTTTCTAGGAAGGCTAAGGATGGGAATTTGAAGCCATTCTATGTGCATGCAGAGTTTACCTTTGTACTGCATAGTGCAGATTTGTGAGTTTTCGGGTGTATTTTTTGTAAGAGTTTGGTGTTTCCGGTTGAGTATTTCATATCAGTTTGGGTTGCTGCTATATTTCAGACTTTTAGATGTTAAATAGAGCTGAATATATATATTTGGTCATGATTATACTTCTGTGATAGATTATTAGTGTTTTTGTGGTGTTTCTAGGCTATTCTGTGTTGTTTTCGGGAGCTCGATGAGCATTCTTTTTATCTTCCGTTTAGGAGCTGTTGTGTAAATGTTATACAGATCTGGAAATATCGTTTTGTAGGCTGTTATGTTGCTGAAATTTTTGTAAAAATATCAACTTTCAGATTTATTAATAATATGTGAAGCTATGAAGTTTTTGGCACTATTTTCGGCATACCTGATTTGGAGTTTATTGAGAAATTGGTGGATCTTTGTAATATTGGTTGTTTGATCTTAAAAATCTGATTAGAGGCTTGAAATATCATATAAAATTAGAGAAGGGAAATTTTAGTGGTATCAGAGCTATGATCTTGCTAGCCTGAGGGTTTGTAGAAGTTTGCATGTCAGTTTTGACAACTACCCAGATCTTGCATGTCATAATTTATGGTTGCATGTTGCTTCTAATCAGTTGCATGTCAAAATTTATGGTCACATGCAACTAAGTGAAAGAGAAAAAAGATATTTGCAGTGAGAAAAGAATAAAGAAATTTTGATCAAACCTCCAGTTAAAAGTAAAAGTACAAAATCCAAGGAAGGGAAAAGTATGGCTGATCCAGATGAGATGGCAAAGAAATTCTTCCAAGACATCCAAAATACTCAGAAGCAAACGGTGGATAGTTTGGCAGAAACTAGAGAGGCTTTGCGAATATTGACAGAAAAACTACAAGGAGTTGCATCTATTAATGAGAAAGGGAGCACTTTAGAGGAGCCAAGAAATCTGAAATCCACACCATCTAAGTCAACCGAGACTATTTTCTTGCCTGTAGATGAGCCACCAGTACCAAATCCAGCCATTAATCCCGTGGAAGAGGTTATAGGTAACTTGATTGCATTAAGAGCTACTTACAATGGCTTAGATAATGACTTTCGTAGTTCAGTTTCTTTTAGAGAATATGTGGATATGATGAACACTTTGATGCCCAAGAAAGAAAATAGGAGGGAGCATGACATAAGTGGAAGAGAGCTCAAAAATAAAATAAGCAAGTTTACATCACCTACTTTTGATGGAACAAATAAAATTTCAGCTAGAGCATGGCTACAAAAATTATAGGCTTCCTTCAGACTTAACCCCATGAAGGAGAGTGATGCTGTTCAATTTGCAAGTCTACACTTGGAAGATGTAGCCTATGATTGGTGGTATCATGGAATGACTACTCAAGGTCATGATCAGGTAACTACATTTGATGATTTCAGTCAAAGAGTGATAGATAGATTTGACCTCAAGGATGATGAAGAGTACTTTAAAGAATTGTCAAAGTTGAAGCAAACCAAATCAGTTAATGAGTATATAGAAGAGTTTCAAAAAGTGGCTATTATGGTACCTGATATGAGTGAAAAGAGGATTTTTTATCTTTTTCTTGATGGTTTAGAAGATTCTGTTAAGGGTTTGGTTAAGGCTTTCTCACCCTCAACCTTACAGGAAGCTATCAAAAGAAGCTTGCAACTTGAAACTTGCGTGCCTATGAAATCAGTCACTAATCAAAAACTCCCAAATCTTTGGCAACATAAGGGAAATTTTCAGAAAAAGACTTTCCCAACACTACCACCAAAAGATGTGATAAATGTGGCAAAAAAGAAGGTAGATGAAGAGACTAGGAGTGAATTACGAAGGAAAAAGCTTTGTTTTACTTGTAGAGAACCATGGGTTCCAGGACACAGATATTTGGGGAAAGGTCAAGTGCATTATATTGAAGTTACTTTAGAATCTGATTCAAATGAGCATGAGGAATTTCATGACACTAAGGAGGAGGTAGAAGAAGAGAAAGAAAAAGAAATAAAAAAGGATGGCATTTTAGCAGCATTATCAGAAGTCCCAAGATAACATCCCTTCCGAATAAGAGGGGTACTAGCAAGGCAAAGGTTGACAGTTCTTCTTGATAGTGGGGCAACTCACAATTTTATTGATGAGGGATTTGTCATGAAAAGAGGGCCTAAAGCAAAAGATTTTGAGGGATTCAATGTTACTGTGGTTGATGGATTCACTATGCCTTGCACACGAGTAGTGAAACAACTCAAGATGACCTTAGGAGATTATGAGTTATGTGATGACTTCTATGTGGTTGGTATTGGGGAGACAGATCTTGTATTGGGTGTTCAATGGTTGCACTCTATTGGAGGCTATTACATGAACCATCAAACTATGGAGTTTAAATTTCATTCCAATGGGAAAGAAGTCATATTGAGAGGCTTATCAAATGGACAACCTAAGGCGGTCTCTGCAAAGAGGATGGAGAGGACTTTTCGAAGAGGACAAGTAGCATGGTAATGTCTTCATGTCCAGTTCTAGCTCTACCGAATTTCACGAAGCCTTTTGAGCTTCATTGTGATGCATCAGGTGATGGGATTGGAGCAGTATTGATGCAGGAGAAGCATCCCATTGCATTCGAGAGTAGGAAGCTCCGAGGAGTTGAGAAAAGTTATTCTATCTATGACCGGGAGATGTTGGCCATAATGCATGCATTGGCCAAATTTCGATCATATTTGATAGGTGGATGTTTTGTGATCAAGACTGATCACAACAGTATTAAATACTTCATGAGCCAGCGTGATCTTAATGACCGGCAACAAAAATGGGTGACTAAATTGCAGGCTTATGACTTTGACATAGAGTTTGTCAAAGGTAAGAAAAATGTGGTGGCTGATGCTTTATCTCAGAGACCTCACTTATGTGCTCTGGCAGAGATTTCAAGAGATTGGAGAGATCGGATTATAGCAGAGTATGTCGGAGATGCTTGGGCTTCTGGATTGATTTCAGGTACCATACAGGATGATCGCTATGAGGTGATAGATGGATTGATCAGAGTTCAAGACAGGGTTTATTTGATTCCATCATCACATTTGAGAGAGGCGATACTGAAGGCATTTCATGATGCACCCACAGCTGGACATCCGGGGGTCTTCAAGACCTACAGGAAGATCCGAGAGCAGTTTTCATGGAAAGGGCTCAAGGATGATGTTCAGAGGTATGTCAGGGAGTGTGTGGTTTGTCAATAGAATAAGGGAGAACACACATTTCTTACAGGTTTATTACAACCCTTGTCCATTCCTGATAGGAAATGGGAAATTATTTCGATGGACTTCATCATTGGTTTACCATGAGTGCAGGGAAGGGATTGCATCTATGTGGTGGTGGACGGCTTGACGAAGTTTTCTCACTTCATTTCTATTTCGTCCACTTACACAACAGCACAGGTGGCAGATCTTTTCTTTAAAGAGATATTCAGGTTACATGGGTTGCCTAGATACATTGTCAGCGACCAGGATAGTAAGTTTATGAGTGTTTTTTGGCAAGAGTTGTTTAGGTTGTATGGTACAGATCTTACACCTAGCACTAGTTATCATCCGCAAACAGATGGGCAAATAGAGATTGTGAATAAATGGGCAGAAGGATATTTGAGGAACTATGTAACTACACAACAAAAGGCTTGGATCAGATGGTTGCATATGGGAGAGTATTGTTATAACACCACTTATCATATGTCCATCAAGATGACTCCTTTCATGGCACTCTATGGTTATGAAGCACCTAGCTTCATGGATTTAGTTTTGGGGGACAGTAGAGTGCCCAAAGCCAAAAAATTATTGCAGGATAGTCAGGACATCCTGAAAGTGCTCAAAGAGAATATACAACAGGCCCAGAATCAATAGAAATTGTATGCTGATCAGCACCGAATAGAGCGCAGTTTCGAGGTAGGGGATATCATTTACTTGAGGCTACAACCATATAGACAGTCATCGCTCAAGAAGAGCAGAGCTGAAAAGTTGAAACTTAGATTTTATGGTCCCTACAGGGTGATTCACAAAGTGGGCAAAGTCGCCTATGAGCTTGAGCTTCCAGAGGGCAATCGAGTGCACAATGTGTTTCATGTGTCTAGGCTTAAGAAAGCCATTGGTCAGAGTGTAGTGCCTTCTGTAGATTTACCCCCTTTGGATGAGGAGGGGAAGCTTGTGTTAGTACCTGAGGCTATTCTGGATACCAGAGAGAGGAAGCTTAGAAATAGGATAGTGAAGGAGTATTTGGTCAGATGGAAAGATCTGCCGAAGGAAGATTCTACATGGGAGAGTGAGCAAGTTATTCAGCAGGCTGGACTGAGATTGCTTGAGGACAAGCAATTTCAAGGGGGGCGGACTGTAATGTCCCCATTTTAGCAGTTGACCAAGTGTGTGTGTGTTAGCCTTGTTCTACATGGTCCCGAGGGCTAACGAAGGGTTTAATGGGATCTTGGAGTGTTTTGGCCTAGTCATTTCCAGTTTGGGCCAAAACGAAGTTGATTTACTCAGTTTCAGGCATACTATTTTTAGTAAGTCGGCAGGACACAGTGCAGGTCAATTTTGGTGATTGGATTTGATAATCCTCGGTGAGAGCTTTCCGATGAGCTATCACTCACATTATTCGGAGTCTGATTGCTAATACATTTTAATGCTTGAAGTTTTATAAAAGTAACGTCTAATTTAATTGTAAAATATTAAAGTGTTACTTTAATATTTATTTTATGGTGATGTGTACCGAAGGGAGACATAAGGGGTATTTTAATATATGTTTTATATATTACACATCTTTTATCCCACATTGCCCATATGAGTTGAGCGAACCTTTGGGAATAGAATAAAAGGAAGCATTTGTGGCTTCATTAGATAGGTTGAATATGAGAAGAAATTGGTGTATGAGTTGCAGCTCCGTTCTTGGCATTTGAGGACGTTTATCCTCTCTTGTAACATTCTAGATGCCATTCCCTTGGAGTTTGACATTTGGAATTCTTTGTTATTGGCTTCATTATCAGGCAATTTAGTTGCATTTTCAGCTACAGGCAGATTTGGTATTTTGCTCATATCCTCTTCACTACTTGTCCGACGCTTATGCCGCTTTGAGGGAATGGTATTATAAAGGTAGTGGACTGATTGAAGGACAAAGTATTGTAGCAGCAAGTTCGAAAGCATGGGCTGGAGTATTATGTCAATACTGCTGAAGTAATTAGTGAGTTGATAAATCTGCCATGTATTTGGTTTTATGAATTCTGAAAATAACATTTTATTAACAACAGTTCATTTCCACTTTGCATATCATTGTAGTTTCTTTCTTGTTTATGTTGTATGATACCAATTCCATGCACAAAACACAACAAACAAATAAATGTTTGATTTCCGGAGTTATAAGGGGTTTAAAACATTAAACGGAGAAATAAGGAGTTGAATACAAACTGTTTGACATAATTCCTTTCAGCAATTTGGTTTAGTTTTTTTGGGACATCCAGGGGTGTCCATTATAGTGGTATCAGAGCTATAAGTCCTGCCATCCTGTGGAGGTCTTATAGGGAATTCAGAACAGCCGGATAGAGGGAAAAAGTAAGTAAAAAACACAGGCTAAGCATTTATGTTTGAGCATGCGACAGGGGTCTTATAATTTCCGTGATACCAGAGCAAGACAAAATAGGATTTCAGACTTGCAAAGCAAACAGTCTAGTACATCCGTGCAGGGGGACATTGAATTCAACCATATAGACACAGAGGAGATATTCTGTGATCAGAACAATAATATGGGTGATCGAGATGACAGGAATACAGGATTAGGCGGAGGCAGAAATGCTGGTCCAGATCAGGGGGAGGTACTATTTCGACAGTTACTGGATACATTAGAGCAGGGGCAGCGTATGCAGCAGGAGAAGAATAGGCGAATGGACATGATGTTGCAGCTCATGGCTAGACAGATGGGTGTCAATATTAATCCAGGTGATGCCAACAATAGAAACAATAACAACGAGGGAAACAATAACAACAGGGGAAACAATAACCATGAAGGCCAAGGCAACAACAATGGTCCTGAGAATAACATTAATGGTAATAATGGACATGGCAAAAATGGGAATGAGGCTGATAACTTTAGACACGTTGCACGCCTAGCATGGACTACGAGCTCGAGACCTCTTCTACCAACTTTTCCACCCAGAGATCCGGTTCATCCAGTAAACGAACCGCAGATTACCGAGTTACAGGATTAGTTCAGGAGGGACTGGGAGGCTAGTGGACCAGAGTTTTAGGCGGATATTTCTCTTAGAGATTATATGGACTTGAGGATGAGACACATGCCTAAAGCAGGAGGGAGGAATCAAAACTTTGAGCTGAGGAAGAAATTCGAAAAACTTTCTTTACCTTATTATGATGCTTCAGGGAAGATGATTGCACGAGCTTGGGTGTAGAAGGTAGATACATACTTGTAGCTAAATCCTATGCCTGAGGAGGAGGCTATCAAGTATGTGGCTATGCACTTGGATGGCATTGCACATGAATGGTGGCATCATGGCATGGTGACTTTGGGGCATAATCAGATTACATCCTATGAGGAATTCACCAAAACATTGATTGGGAGATTTGACCCTAAGGATCCCGAGTTAAATTTCAAGGAGCTAGCACAGTTAAAACAGTCAAGTTCTATGGATGCTTACATTGCCGAGTTTCAGCGCTTGTTTGTACTTGTTACTAATATCTCTCCTAGGAGATTGGTGGTGTTATTTTGTGATGGTCTTGGTGATCCATTATGAGGTTGGGTGAAGGGACATGATCCAATCACGTTAGCTGAAGCAACTAAAAAAGCACGAGATTTAGCCCCTTCGGTATACAAAGGAAAAAACTATTCAACAGATTCTTCCTACCGCAAGGACAAAGACAAAAAATCATTTCAGAAAGAGTATAGCAAACCTAAAGAAGGATCAAAAGGACTAGACAATGAAACCTTGAATGAACTTCGAAAGAAGAAGCTGTGCTTCCATTGTAGAGAGCCTTGGGACTTATCTCATAAATGTTCTCTCAAGGCTAAGGAAAATCAAATGGAGTATTTTTTAGCAGAAGAGTCAGAGTCAGAAGGGGAGGATCAGCACTCCGATTCAGATGAGGGTAACACTATAGAGGAGAGCAACATTCCTAAGGATGATAGATCATTGGCACGCTTGACAGGGGCCCAAAAGGCAATCACATTTAAGGTCAGGGGTACTATCCAGGGGCAAAAAGTGATATCTCTTATTGACACTGAGGCTACACATAACTTCATAGATGCACAGTTGGTAGCCAGGAGAGGGTTACAAACAGAGGAGCATGATGGGTTTAGAGTCATGGTGGCTAACGGTGATAAGTTATTATGCACTCGGAAGATATCTAATCTTCGCATCAAGTTTGGAGATGGCTACGAGTTGGAGGATGAGTTCTATGTTGTGGACATGGGAGATTATGATGTCATCCTCGGCATGACATGGATGGCTTCACTAGTTGAGTTCACACTCAATCTAGCGAAATTGGAGATGAGATTCCAGCATGAGGGCAGAACTGTGGTACTTAGAGGGCTTTCAGATGGAGGTTGCAGAGTAGTGTCCTTGAGGAGAATGCAGAGACTTTTTTGTCATGATGACATAGAGTGGGCGACAGAGTGCCACATTATGCCAACTTCACCAGAGCCACAAGAAAAGAGTCATCCACTAGATGTCTAGAAGATACTTGATAGACACGCTAAAGTATATAGTGATATTCCTCATGGGGTTCCTCTTGACAGAGGGATGGAACATGTTATTGAGCTCGAGGAGGGAGCCAAACCAGTTATGATTACTCCCTATCGTCATCCTAAGAAACACAAGGATGAGATAGAGAAGGCGATTAAGGATTTGTTGGAGATGGGGCATATCAGGCCCAGTAAGAGCCCTTTTGCTTCAGTAGTAGTATTGGTAAAGAAGAAGGATGGTATGATGCACATGTGCATCGATTACAGGGCACTGAATAAGAAAACAATTAAAAACAGGTATCCCATTCCTAGGATTGATGAGCTGATTGATGAGTTGCATGGGGCATGCTTCTTCACCAAAATTGATTTGCGATTCGGATACCATCAGATCAGGATGAGAGCAAAGGACATTGAGAAAATAGCCTTCCGATGTCACTATGGCCACTTTGAGTTCATGGTTATGCCATTTGGTCTAACCAATGCACCTACTACATTTCAAAGTTGTATGAGCCAGGTATTCAGGAAGCAGCTGAGGAGATTTGTCTTGATCTTCTTTGATGACATCTTGGTCTTCAGTAAGACCTGGGAGGAGCACTTACATCATCTAGAGGAGGTGTTATCTATTTTGGAGAGAGAGTCATTGTATGCCAAGGAATCTAAATGTGAGTTTGGCATGACTGAGCTCCTTTACCTGGGGCATATCATTAGTGCAGATGGTGTTCGGGTTGATCCCGAAAAAATTAGAGCTATTGTAGAATGGCCTACTCCCACAAACCTTACACAGCTTAAGGGATTCTTTGGTTTATGTGGTTTTATAGGAGGTTTGTTAAGGGATTCTCACAGATTGCTACACCCTTGACAGATCTTACTAGGAAAGGAGCCTTCGTGTGGACAGGGGCAGCACAGAGGTGTTTTGAGCATTTTAAGTAGGTAATGTCTTCATGTCCAGTTCTAGCTCTACCAAATTTCATGAAGCCTTTTGAGCTTCATTGTGATGCATCAGGTGATGGGATTGGAGTAGTATTGATGCAGGAGAAGCATCCCATTGCATTCGAGAGTAGGAAGCTCCGAGGAGTTGAGAAAAGTTACTCTGTCTATGACCGGGAGATGTTGGCCATAATGCATGCATTGGCCAAATTTCGATCATATTTGGTAGGTGGACGTTTTGTGATCAAGACTGATCACAACAGTATTAAATACTTCATGAGCCAGCGTGATCTTAATGACCGGCAAAAAAAATGGGTGACTAAATTGCAGGCTTATGACTTTGACATAGAGTTTGTCAAAGGTAAGAAAAATGTGGTGGCTGATGCCTTATCTTGAAGACCTCACTTATGTGCTCTGGCAGAGATTTTAGGAGATTGGAGAGATCAGATTATAGCAGAGTATGTCAGAGATGCTTGGGCTTCTGGATTTATTTCAGGTACCATACAGGATGATCGCTATGAGGTGATAGATGGATTGATCAGAGTTCAAGACAGGGTTTATTTGATTCCGTCATCACATTTGAGAGAGGCGATACTGAAGGCATTTCATGATGCACCCACAGCTGGACATCCGGGGGTCTTCAAGACCTACAGGCAGATTCGAGAGCGGTTTTCATGGAAAGGGCTCAAGGATGATGTTCAGAGGTATGTCAGGGAGTGTGTGGTTTGTCAACAAAATAAGGGAGAACACACATTTCCTGCAGGTTAATTACAACCCTTGCCCATTCCTGATAGGAAATGGGAAAGTATTTCGATGGACTTCATCACTAGTTTACCACGAGTGCAGGGAAGGGATTGCATCTATGTGGTGGTGGACCGCTTGACGAAGTTTTCTCACTTCATTGCTATTCCGTCCACTTACACAGCAGCACAGGTGGTAGATCTTTTCTTTAAAGAGATATTCAAGTTACATGGGTTGCCCAGATTCATTGTCAGCGACCGGGATAGTAAGTTTATGAGTGTTTTTTGGCAAGAGTTGTTTAGGTTGTGTGGTAAAGATCTTACACCTAGCACTAGTTATCATCCGCAAACAGATGGGCAAACAGAGATTGTGAATAAATGGGCGGAAGGATATTTGAGGAACTATGTAACTACACAAAAAAAGGCTTGGATCAGATGGTTGCATATGGGAGAGTATTGTTATAACACCACTTATCATATGTCCATCAAGATGACTCCTTTCATGGCACTCTATGGTTATGAAGCACCTAGCTTCATGGATTTAGTTTTGGGGGACAGTAGAGTGCCCAAAGCCAAAAACTTATTGCAAGATAGTCAGGACATC
The DNA here is from genome assembly GCA_028749045.1 of Cupressus sempervirens. Taxonomy (NCBI): domain Eukaryota; kingdom Viridiplantae; phylum Streptophyta; class Pinopsida; order Cupressales; family Cupressaceae; genus Cupressus; species Cupressus sempervirens. Next base: position 678,924,448 of record CM053785.1, read on the forward strand.
TTGAAAGTGCTCAAAGAGAATATACAACAGGCCCAAAATCAACAAAAATTGTATGTTGATCAGCAATGAATAGAGTGCAGTTTTGAGGTAGGGGATATCGTTGACTTGATGCTCAGGTTCTTCTTGAACCAAAGGGATTTGAATGATAGTCAACAAAAATGGGTAAGTAAATTGCAAGCTTATGATTTTGATATTGAATACATGAAAGGAAAGAATAATGTGGTTGCTGATGCTCTCTCAAGAAAGCCCACTTTGTGTTCCTTAACATCTATCTCTGCTGATTGGAAAGTCTCCATAATTTTAAAGTATGCTAAAGATTCCTTTTCCACCAAGATTTTGGATAAGTTAGTTGATGATAACAGGTAAAAGGTTGTTGATGAATTGATTTATTACTAGAACAGGATCTTCTTAGTGCTAGGATCAAAAACTAAGGAGAGGATATTGAGGGCCTTTCATGACACACCTTTGGCTAGTCATCAGGGATACTTCAAGACATACAAGAAAATTTGAGAGTGGTTTTCATGGAAGGGTATGAAGGAGGATGTCCTTAAACACATTAAGGAATGTATGGTATGTCAACAAAGCAAGAGTGAGCAAAATTTTCCTGCAGGGTTGTTGTAGCCACTTCCTATTCTTGAACAAAAATGGAAAAGTATTTCCATTGACTTCATCACTGGGTTGCCCAAGGTTCAAGGTAAGGATTGTATATATGTGGTGGTAGATAGACTAACTAAGTATGCACATTTCTTTCCTATCACATCTAATTTCAAGGCATCACAAGTGGTTGAATTGTTCTTCAAGAAAATTTTTAGATTACATGGCTTGCCTAGAAACATTGTTAGTGACCGGGACAGTAGATTCCTCAGCTCTTTTTGGAAGGAGCTCTTTCATTTGGCAGGAACTAAACTCACTCCCAGTTCTAGCTATCACCCTCAAACAGATAGACACATAGATATAGTTAATAAATGGATAGAGGGATATTTGAAGAACTATGTTTCAAATCAACAACATGCTTCGGTGAAATGGTTACACCTAGGGGAGTATTGTTACAATACATCTCATCACATGTCTATTGGTATGCCTCCTTTTTGTGCTCTTTATGGTTATGATGCCCTTTTCTTTTTTGATCTAATACTTTTCGATAGAAGAGTACCTGCAACAAGTGATTTCGTCAAGCAAAGCCAAGACATAATAAGGTCCTTCAAGGATAATCTACAACATGCATAGAACCAACAAAAGTTATATGCTGATAGGAAAAGGATTGAAAGATCTTTTGAGGTGGGAGATTTGGTATTTTTTAGGTTGCAGCCATATAAGCAAAGAACCTTGAAGAGGAGTGGGGTAGATAAACTCAAGCCAAGGTTTTATGGGCCTTATAAGATCATCAAGAAGGTAGGAGAGGTAGCTTATGAATTGGAGCTCCCAACAAACAGCAAAATATATAATATTTTTCATGTATCTTTCCTAAAGAATGTTCTAGGCCAGAAAACCATAGTATCTACAGAATTACCACCTCTTGATGATGAAGGAAAATTAGTTTTGATACCAGAAGAGATTTTGAATACAAGAGAGAAAAGATTGAGAAACAGGAGCGCCATAGAGCATTTGGTCAAATGAAAAGGATTACCACTAGAGGATGCAACTTGGGAAGGAGCACATATTCTTGAGAATTCCAAACTTCATTGCTTGAGGAAAATAAATATTTGGGAGGGGAGAACTTGTCATGTCCCCTTTTCAAATAATTAAAAATAATAAACTTTGCTAAGGCAGGCAGGCTCCAGAAAGGTGAAGTTTCGGCAAAAGGGGCTAATCTTTGGAAACCAATGGAATAATAAATAAAAATTATTATTAAATTATATTTTATTAACTCCTCTTGAACGTTAGTTAGGGTTATGCCCTCTTTTAAGGGGTTTGGAGGCATTTTGGACTCATTTCAGAACTTGATTTTTGCTCATTTCTTTGTTGTTCTTTAGAGGCTGCCAAACCTGTGGATAAGGAGACCCAAGAATGAGAGTTTTTAGGTTTATAGGAAGGCTAAGTATGGGAGTTTGAATCCATTCCATGTGCATGCTCATCCAGAGTTTTTCTTTGTGCTGAATAGTGCAGATTTGTGAGTTTTCGGGTGTGTTTTTTGTAAGAGTTTGGTGTTTCCGGTTGAGTATTTCATATCAGTTTGGGTTGCTTCTGTATTTCAGACTTTTAGATGTTAAATAGAGCTAAATATATGTATTTGGTCATGATTATACTTCTATGATAGATTATTAGTATTTTTGTGGTGTTTCTGGGCTATTCTGTGTTATTTTCGGGAGTCCGATGAGCATTCTTTTTATCTTCCGTTTAGGAGCTGTTGTGTAAATGTTATAAATATCTGAAAATTTCATTTTTTAGGCTATTATTCTTCTGAAATTTCTGTAAAAATATCCACTTTTATATTTATTAATAATATGTGAAGCTGTGAAGTTTTTGGCACTATTTTCGGCATACCCGATTTGGAGTTTATTGAGAAATTGGTGGATCTTTGTAATATTGGTTGTTTGATCTTAAAAATCTGATTAGAGGCTTGAAATATCATATAAAATCAGAGAAGGGACATTTCAATTTCCCCATCCTTGCATCTTAGCCCTCAAACCCTCAAGCCCTTAGCCTATAAATTGAATCCCCTCCCAAGCCATTTCATCACAATCTTTGAGCTAAAGTTATAATGTTAGTTTGAGAAACAAAGCCTTTAACCATACCCTTATAATGCCAAATTGAGAGCTCACAAAGCTACCAAATTTCCATTACCCATCCCCACCATTGAAGCAAACTTGAAGCCCTTTGGGCATACATACCAATCTTTCATTTAGACTCATCTACCAAACAAAGAGCTAATTCCTATTGGGAGAATCCATACATTTGGCTCACATTCCTATTAGGGGTTCCTCTTTTGTCTATCTTATATGTTATGTTAATTTAGTTAATGTTAATGCTTTTGTTTTCATTAAATTAGTGTTTCTAGCATACTAAAGTAGCATATACACTTACTAGTTTGGAATCCTCTAATCCAAAAGTTTTCAATATTTCGTTGACATATTTTAATTGAGTGACGTATATACCATATTTCATCTGATATACTTGCAAACCCACAAAAAATTTGATCTCTCCAAACATAGACATTTCAAATTCTTGTTTCATCTGATTTGCAAAATCCTTACATAAAGAATCTTGACCTTCGAATATGATATAATATTTTAGATAAAAAAATACCTTTTCCTTTCTCTATCTTCATGTTTAGATTGTTGTTATCATCAGTCCTTTCAAATCCAATCTTCATGAGATAATTATGAAGTCTCCCACAAACATATATAGTTTACCTAATTTCTTTAGTTAAACCCTAGTTAGATTTATAGAATAATTAAATCATTTAACTCTATCATTAATATATGAAGGTGGCCTCAACTATCATTTTCTTTTTGTTAGCATTCCTACAGAGTTAGTCAAAACTCACCATAGTATAGAACTATAATAGTTTACAAAAAATATTGTTATGAATTTCTCTATTTTTAGCTCCTAATGCTAGGTTTCCAAGTTCCTTCATATTTTACAAGGATTCCTGTGAAGGTATATGTTAGATAATTATTTATCATCTAAATTGGTTAAGCTATAATTTTATTTAGTGCATAAGAGGAGGGTTCTTATAGCCTTCTACTTATCATGCTACTTCATGCACCTAGCTACTTACTTTCCTAAATTTAATCCAACTACTTATATAGCCATCTAGACCACAAGTTGGCCAATTAGGCATTTAATTACATTTTAGGTCTAGTCTTGGAGATGCAAAGCATAACCCAAGCAATGGACATCAATTGATCACATACTCTTGAAGGTAGCTCCAAACAAAAGTCAAGAGTTAGCTTCCAACTACACAAGACACCATGTAATCATAGGAAACCACACAAAAGAAAATAACATGCCTCACATGATACAAACAACAAGAAATAGGAACTAGAAAGAATAACATATAACTCAAGGAATATGGCACATCAACATTTGTGCTCTTAGGGAAACAACTGAAAATAGATCATTAACAACATGTAAACTATGCATCACAAAAAAAATCAAGGTAGAAATGGCTACAATGCAAATAATAAAGATGTACAGAAAACAAGAAATTCTTTTAGGTGATGTAAGATTTCCCATTGATGTAAAATGCTCCTGCATCAGACACCTAGGTAAGTAATGGACTCATGGACCCATATCAGGAAACCCTAATGCTCTAAGCTGAATCATAAAGATCCAACTCAACTTGCATTATCCATAAACTCTCTTCATTTGGTTCATCTTTCCATTGAACAAGATATTCCATGTAGTCTTTTCCTTTGGTACTCTTACTTATTCAACTATCCAAAACCTTCTCAATGATGTCAACCTTTTTCTTAGGATAATCCAAGTTATCTTTCAATTCCTCACCTACTTCAGAGTATTGAAAGATGCCTACAATATTGAATATAGGTGAACTATCGATACCTCCAAGTAATTCAACTTCAAAAGAATTTTCTTTGTCAAACTTCCTTAGAACTTTACTAGGACCAAACTTCTTTCTCTTTAGCTTATTATAACTGCTAACTAGAAATCTATTCTTCTGCAAATGAACCATCACTTTATCTCCAACCTCAAAAGATTTATGTATTCTCCCTTTGTTTTCTCTTTGTTTATATACAAGGTTACTATTGACACAAAAGTATGCACCCTTTCTTGAGGTATGACCCTCAAGCAACCTTGTGTAACATGGAAATAACCTCCAAGTGTGGGACTTTCACTCTAAGGCTATGTCTCTAGAGAATGCTAGCTTCCTGACTATCAAGGTGAACCTATACTATTAATTGAGAGGAAAAGGAAGAAGGAGAACACAAATTTCAATGCAGAAAAGGAAAGGGGGTGATGCACCAAGATAGATATATGGTTACTACCTCTACCTATGAATGCATTACACATCAATGAAAAGCCAAATACACTAATCTTAACTCTATTCTACCTTCTAAGAAACCACATATAGGTTTGGAACTCATTGAAGTATTGAAAGAAAAGGAATTTCACTATACAAGAATCACTAATAGACTTAACACAACACATAGATCCAAGAAAATGGAAAAGAAACATTCACAACAAGAAAATAAACATGCATAGATTAATGAATGGCAAGAAGAGGTAAGAACATCAATATTTAATTAATAGTAAGAAAATAGAATACAATAATAGAGCATAAGGCTATTGTCATGAACCAATGAAGAACATAGAAGAACCCAAATAGATTATTTACAATTTGCCTTGATAGATCAGGCATAACTTAGATCTAGATTTGAAGTTTGAACCCCCACAAGATGGAGTCAAGTTGTAAAGAGAAGCAATAAATGAATATCAGAATTGAATCTGATCTTGAAATCAATCTATTGTAATGGAGTGATAGGCATGGAAAAACAAATGCACCCAGCCATAAGAAATCAAATCCCATGAGATTTGATCATTACAATCAATAAAGAGGCATGGAGATGTAAAGGTGTCATGCAAACAAGGCCAAAGAATGTTGTTAAGTATTAAAGAACAATCCTTGTAACATGTCATGGCCATAATAAATGAATTTGTGTTGTCAAAAAATATGGGATGAGATAACACACAATGTTAATTTTTTGTGAAAATGCAGAGTTGACCCACATGGAATAAATTTGATTCCCCCCAAAAAGACAAACCATTAATGTAGATCTTCATTCTAAAATAGATGGCTCAGACGCTGCAAAAATATCCTCAACAAGTGAATAAAGCCCAAATTTAGATTAAGATCCTCCTCATAACAAATGGACAACTAATATGCATTCATAAATATTCAAAGATATGTCTAGATCTAACGACCATCACATGTTCACAAGAGAAAAAGGCATCTATGAAAAAATATGAGAACTGTTGGATCAAAGGAAACCCAACATAAGAAGAATCTACCACATGGCATGAATCTTTTGGTCAGCACATTTCCAAATGCATAGTGGAGGAGGTAGCATACAATTTCATGGAAGCAAAAAGGTAAGTCTTTTGAAATAGAAAAGTTTTCTATTGCAAAAAGAGTAGCAAAGTCATTCTCCAAAATGGTGAAAATGGTTAACACAAAATGTTAACTTCAACAGAAAATGTGTGTTAACCCACAACTTGAAAAATGAACTAGCTCAATCAATGAAGAAACTAAGCCAACTTAGTTCATAAAGAGATTGAGTTAACATGAAATGTTAACCCCAACCAAATCACATGTTAATCCACATCAAAGAAGACAACCCATTGAAGATATCTTAGATCAGTTATTGATGATGGGTTGAATGGGGGATAAAAATGGCCAACATTCTTGCTGACTCAAAGGGGATGCTTTCTTGCTAAGCATAGATTAGTGGCCTTAATAAAACTATTTGGAATGGAGTCACTAGAAGAAATGACATGTTATCTCACCTACAACTTTGCAAAATTTGAAACTAGAGAATAAATAAAAAAGGCTCTAGGGAGCTGTAGATAGCTTCAAAAAAGGAAGCAAATGTGCTCGTGAACTTCTTGGAAAGCTAGAAAATCTTACTCTACTATATACAATTATTTACAAACAAAAATGATCAAACAAAGCCATTGACCAGCTTGTTTAAGTGGTTGCCCTTCCTCACAAGTTGATTTCTCCTTCCATGCATGTGGGTAGTTGAAAATAACAAGCACAATAAGCACACTGCTGCATAGAGTTCCTTCCCAATGTTGAAAACAAAGAAGCTTCTCTCTAGCATTGGGATGCCTTGATTTTTAGAAAGACAAACTTGCTCCTCCTTTTGGTCTTCACCCTTATGCTCTAGAATGAGCATGACCTAGGGAACATGCATTTCTACAGAGCTAGATGCTTGATGGGGCCTCCTCTTGATGGCTTCAAGTCTAGGAAACCAACCTTGACCATGTTGTGCTCTGCAATGGTAGCATCCAAATAATTTGGAAGCGGCTTCATCTCTTGTGAAGAAATAATCTCCACCTCTTGCTCATGATGCTCATGAGCCACCTCATCAAGAACTACTGGTATAGCATGAATCTCCACCTTATACTACTATAGAACATGCTCTTCATATATAGGAGATGATGACTCAATATATATGGAAGAGGAAATAGCAACAAAATCATCCAAAATATCATCCACATCATTGATATCCTTCATTATAGCTGCAATAACATGCATAGGTTGAGAAGCAACCTCATGCACATCAACATATTCCTCCTTAAAGATAGAGCTATCCTTGGAATCCAATATGAGGGTTGAGGAATATAATTTTCATGATATGGATGGTGGGGCATAATAGTAATTTCTATTAAATGGATCCATGTTTAGAGCTTCATAAAAGATGCAATTTCATAAAAAATTTGAAAATCACAAATAGATAAAAAATGATCTTTACATACTAGCACTGTATCATCTTGAAACTAGTAGATGTGCACTAGAGTTGTCATGGTGTTTGATGGAATGTCTCTAAGCTGATGGCACTAAGAATAATACCCAAATTATTAGTGAATGAGATTGCAATATCTACCAATGAACTTGTGAAGTTGAAATTGATTGTCCCATCGAGCATGCCAAAAATTGTTGACACAAAAGTCTATACCCTTGCTTGAGTTATGACCCTCAAGTGACCTTGTGTAACATGGAAACAACCTCCAAGTGTGGACTTGCACACTGAGGTTGAATCTCTAGAGAAGGCCAACTTCCTTACTATCAGGGTACACCTAAAATACTACTTGAATGGGTTAAAAATAATAAAAAATAATTAGTGAATTAACTCTCCCATGCCTTGAGTGTTAGTACTAGCTTGGATGGGAATAGAGAGAATTCTTGGTTGTAACCTTGCCTCGTTAGTATGCCTTTTCTTTAAGAAATGATATTGATGCCCCATAGATTCACTATGGGGCCAGAGTCTAGAGAGGCTCCCAGGGTAGCCTTAGAGTTGGCTTATGTGATGACACATTCACACTTACATAGTAGGTTTCCTCCATGTCTTTGTTGCCTCTAGGATTAGATGTTATGTGTGTTTTTGGTACCTTTGAGATAGATTGCTATCAGGATTTCTTTGACTTGGATTTTGGTTATGACTCTTAGATTATTATTCATATGGGACTTGAGATTATCTCCTCAACATAGTGGGAGTGGACCATTTAGGCTCCATGAGGTTGGGTGGTAGTGTTTCTTATACCATTGAGATCTGGCTATTGGACGCCACTGCTAGATGTGCTTGTCTATTTGTTCATTCTTCTAATCTTCTAATTATGTTCTTTTGTCATACTTTGATGTAATATACTTGATTATTGGAGATCTTTTGAGATGTTATGTACTTGATTATTGGAGATCTTTTGAGATGTTATATATATTCATGATGTATATTCTTTTAGCATTTCATACCCTGTGACTTGTATAGAGGATGATTATGAATTCGAGTTATGCCATGTGTGATCTTATGTATTTGTATATTAATTCATTTAGTTCATACTTTTGGTTATTTTATGATGTGGATTTTGTTATGAATCAAATTTAATATTAATAAAACTTTGTATGTGATTCAACGTCATGGAACCCTTAAGAGATGTAACTATTAATGTATTACTTTGTATGTATGTGAGTTATTGCTTCCACTATGTTATCTCTTGTTTTTTTAATCTATAATTTTTTTTTTTGGAAAACTTAATTACATAATAGGTTAATTTCTTTTGGGTTCCTTGTTAGGGCATTACATCTGGTATTAGATCCCGAGTTTCTACATTGGGAGCTCTAGGTATATTGGAATGCCACTAGATGACAACTAGTTAACTTAAACAAAACTTAAACAACTATATGCATCTATTACAACTTGAACACCATGAATTTTAGAGTCAAATACTTAAAACTAGAAATAGGAAAAATTGGATTAAATCTTGATTTGATTTCAAAACATGTTTCTTATGATTATGCTTTACAATAGTAGGCCCTTGTTGATTTGTTGGAATTTTGTTGATTTTTCATTACAACATTTGGGGTCAAATTGTGATGGAGGTTTAATTTGTGTTGATTTTCATGTTTGTTTTTTGCAATTTCCCTTGATGTTATTGCAATACTAGCATTGACATCGTAATTATGATGCTCCCATGAGTATAAACAAAATAAAAAATATGACATAAATCATTCCCTATTTTTTTATTGTGGAAAGTTGTGCAAGAAAGACGGTTGAGAGGTCTGAATGAGGGTAGAGAGTGATGAACATTACCATGCCTTTATGATTGGTGCATTTTGTTGTTGCTATCTCTGCATTTCATTGCCATGCCCTTGCTCATAAATTTCATTTTTGTGATCTCTGCAATTTGTTGTTGTGCCCTTATTCCCATGCCCTTGTGATCTTTTTATTTTATTTTCATGCCCTTGCTCTGTGATTTTATTGCCATGTCATGCCCTTGCTTAGTGATTCTTTTGTCATTCCCTAGCTCTGCCATTTTCTTCAAGGGCTATATAAATGTTCATTTCCTTTCCTTCTAAATAGTCATCTCTTTATATTTCCTTCTAAAAAAGTATATTTAGAGATCTTTTTAAGGTGCTTATTACATCTTAGCACAACAAAAAAATTGATCCAACTGCATACATATTCCAGAATCCAAATGATATAACAATAAAACTCACTCAACCCATGCTAAGTGACTTACTTCAAGACCCTCCACAAAGATAATGTAGACTAGGAAAAAAGGGCAGAGTTTGTGAGAAATTTTACAAAAATATATCATAGTTGATATTTTAAGAAAGAAACTATCCATAAACTAGTAAATTGGGTCTAGTTATTGATTAGGTAGGTTGATTACAAATTCTTGTAGAACTATCATCAAATTAGGTGAAATAAAACAATAATTAGTTGTTCCCATCTAGCAGGATCAAATACAATTTTCCATGGTGATAAAATTGTGTATGTAGATGAATCACTTGAATGCCATACATGAAGCACATTCCCCAATATATAATGAATGGTTGGATATAAAGGCTTCATACACTAGCCCAACAATGGAAGCCAAGGATGTAACCATACATGCGTTGGCACGTTGTCCCTGTGAGGATCCCAAGTATCTAATATTGCTATGATCCAAAATGTTATGAAGTACTAAAGCCAATAGTGACTTCTCCCATGTCTCCAAAAAATATAGCATAGGTTCAGGGTCCCTTGGTTTTGAGGAATTTGTAGTAGCTATTCTCACAGTTGGAAGAATAACTTCAATGAAGAGTTGAGTGTAAGGAGTTGAAGAAGCAAAATCTGCTTCTGTGTAAATGCCATAATCATGAGGCTCATTCCCTTGTAGAAGCCTCTACCATAATGAAATTACCTCTAAACCATGCAAAATTTGTTGAAGTGGTTCCCAACCTTGAAACACTCTTATAAGCATTTGATATTTGGACTGTAAATTCTCAAAAATACTTGTAGTGATTCTAATGTCATAGTACCTACCGCAACACTTTCTTGGATTCTATCCAATGGCTCCCATAATATCCTTAATGTTGTCTAGATGTTGTATTTGCAGTGTGGTCTCTTTCTAAAGCCACTCCTCCTTCCCGCTCATGCCTTAAGTTTTGATTATCAAACTTTTGAATATTTGCCTCTACATTATCTAAAATCAACTTCACATTATGTTGCAACTTTGGTATAGGTGTTTGATCATTGATAGCTTTCATTTCAGCATTCAATTTTTGAAGATTGGTCAACACCCTTACTTGTGAACCTCTCATGTCAAGCACTTTATGTACTATTTCAACACCATGTTCTTGCTACTGAGTGAATAGTTCTTCAAGTGCATTTTCTTGTAAAACATTAATCTTGTTGAACAACTATAAATTCTTAGATAGTACATTGTTGCTTTCATGTATGTATGTATGTATATATAATAATGAATTATAATAATAATATTTTCATGTATGTCAAAATAATAACTAACATTACCATTGGACCATATAATAATGAGGTAATCAACCCAGTTAATCAGCAACTGAACCAATTCAACTAGTATTTCCAATGTCATAGTACTTACCACAACACTTTCTTGGATTCTATCTAGTGGCTCCCATAATATCCTCTATGTTGTCTAGCTATTTTTTCTATCATGTAGTCTCTTTCTAAAGTTACTCCTTCTCCTTATCTTTCTAAAGTCATTTCTTCTCCTTTGCTCTCATGCCTTAAATTTTGATTATCAAACTTCTAAATACTTTCCTTTGGCATAAGTGTTTGATCATCGATAGCTTTCATTTCAACATTCAATTTTTCAAGACTGGTCAACACCCTTAGTTGCAGAACTCTCATGTCAAGCGATTTTTTTATTGTTTCAACAACATTTTCTTATAAAAAAATAATTTTGTTGAATAATTATAAACTCTTAGAAAGTGCATTATTGTTTTCATGTATTTATGTATATATGTATAGATATGTATGTATGTATATATGTATGTATGTATGCATATATGTATGTATGTATGTGTATATATATGTATGTATGTATGAATTTATGTATTTATGTATGTATATATATATATGTATGTATGTATATACATATATACATATGTATATGTATATATATACATACACACACATATATTTGTTTTTCTATATATGTGTGTATGCATATATACAGAGAGATCTTGTAGATTGTATATTATGGATTATAAACAAAAAACAAAAGAAAATATGACATTAATCATTCCCCATTTTTTTTGATTGATTGTGGAGAGTTGTACGTGAAAGAGGGTGGAGAGATTCAAACAAGGGTGGAGATTAGTGGAGATCTAGGATTTTGTTGCCATTCCCTTGTGATCACTACATTTCATTTCCATGTTGTGCCCTCGTGATCTCTATGCTCTTGTTCATATATAATAGCTTTGGTTAGATTCAAGGATAACTTATTATGATGATTGTATGTATATGTGCATGTATGTATGTATATCAATTCACTATGTGAACTACTTTACATGCATAAATACACACTTGCATAGTACTTGTGCTAAATTAAATTGATCATTCATGTCTTGAATTCACACAAGCAATTATCCTTGCATTCAATCAAAACTATTCATACAAAACTAAGTATGTAGAAATCTATACTTATAGATCATATTATCTCTTGGTGATTGAGTAAAGATCTTGTGCATAATATCCTCTAGGTAATGATCAGATGCATTCACATAAAGTCATAATAAGATTGAGAAGATGATCCATTTATGTTACTTCATACTCTATTACTTCATTAAAATTAGGACTTGAACAAAGCCAATGATTATTGCATTTCATTGTTATGCCCTTGTGATCTCTGCATCTTGTTGTCATGCCCTTGTGATCTCTGTATATATAGTATGTATGCATGTATATACTTATATCTACATATGTATATGTAGATATACACATTTATATGTGTATATGTATGTATGTATGTATATAAATAGAGAGATCTTGGCACAATAAAAAAATAATAAAACTCACTCAACAGGTAGCATGGCCACAGATGCATAAATCTCATTGTCTCCTGCATAAAATGTCCTCAGATGGCCTTTTGAGACATTCAGGAAGGATCTATGTGCCGCTACTGGATGAGCTTCGCATATTGATCCTATCGGAAGCCCATCGTGCACCTTACTTGGCACATCCAAGTGTCAAGAAGATGCATGCAGATTTGCGACGTTTATTCTATTGGTCCGGGATGAAGCGCGACATTGCTGATTTTGTGGCTAGATGTCTTGAGTGTCAGAGAGTCAAGGCAGAACACCAACATCCGGCAGGACTTTTGCAACCGAATCTCGTTCCTTCATGGAAGTGGGACATCATCTCTATGGATTTCATAGTAGGATTACCTATGACCCTTCGTCGTCATGATGCTATCATGGTCACCGTTGACCGGTTGACCAAGGTGGCACATTTTGCACCAATCAGGTCTTCCTACATTGCAGCTTCAGTAGCTAATGTCTTCATGCATGACATTGTGAGACTACATGGTATTCCCCGAAAGATCATTTTTGATAGGGATCATGTTTTCACTTCCGCATTTTGGACATCACTTCAGCATGATCTTGGAGCGCAACTGAATTTCACTTCAGCATATCACCTAGAGACAGATGGGTAGACGGAGAGAGTGAATTAGGTTCTCGAAGATATGTTGAGGATGTACGTGATGGATAGGCAGACTCATTGGGAGGACTATCTCTACCTAGTGGAGTTTGCTTACAACAACGGGTATCACAGTTCTATTGGCATGGAACCTTTCCAAGCCTTATATGGACACCCTTGTCGTACACCTTTGAGTTGGGATAGCCTTAAGGATCGCATCCTGTTGGGCTGAGAGATGCTTCGTGACATGGAGCAATAGGTGGTGCGTGTCCGAGAGCACTTGACAACGGCACAGGATAGGCAGAAGAAGTATGCTGATGCACATAGGTCAGATAAGTAGTTTGCTGTGGGAGAGAAGGTTTTCTTGAGAGTGCGTCTACGGAAGAGTCCGATCCATTATGGAAAGGGCTCAAAGCTAGCACCTCACTTTGTGGGACCATTCAATATTCTTGAGAGGATTGGTCCAGTTGCCTATCATCTTGCTTTACCGCCCAACCTTGCTCGCATTCACGATGTTTTCCATGTTTCAGTACTTAGATAGTATATCCCTAATGTTGTACATATTCTTGATTGGAATGCATTGCAGGTAGAGGATGGACAGCTGGCTTTGGAGCCAATACGTATTCTGGAGCAGCGGGAGTTGACCCTCAGGGGTCAAACCATAGAGCAGGTAAGGGTCCAATGGGACCCTACTGATGACTCTTCAGCTACATGGGAGGATGCATCTAGATTACGGGATTTATATCCCTATTTGTTTATAGGCTTCCAGGAGTAAGCCTAAGTCTAGGGGGGGTGGATGTAGTGCCTGCCCCTAGTTTACATTTTCGAGCTACATTTATGATATGATTGCCAAACTCTTTTAGGCCAATTTATGTTTGATGAGTAGTATTATTATTTTAGAGATTATCAGATGATGTTTACACTCAGTTTATTATATGATGAGATTACTTGGTACTCTATATTTCATGCATGTATGATGATTATTCAATGGTTTCAGTTATTGACGATGATTAGTTAGATGGCTTAATATTTCATGTGCTTCTTATGGATACTTACCCCATACTGCATGTGTATGGTGTGCGTGTTGTTTTATTTATGTATGGTGTTTCTGATATGGTTAAGGAAGGGAGTCGTAGTCACCTGCTAGTCGGGATCTACACGATGCACCACTTCCTGCCATTGTCTATTTAGCTTAGAATATTGTGTTTGTACATGCGTGAATTTTATGCAGGTTACAGGTACCGGGTATCGACTTTCCTGAATTGTCAGGATGAGCGTACCCTATCGCACTGTCTCAATGGTAAGAGAGGGGAGATAAACTCTTAAGTCCAAATCCTAAACCCTTTAGCCAATTGTCCTAATTGATAATTAGGACAAGTATCTGAGTTAAGTACCCTTCGAATGCATCAAATGATGTAATTTTGTGATTATAACCCTTTTGTTTGATTTGGTATGTATTTTTCTATGATGGGTTTTCGTATGTTGCTTTATGAGTCCTTGGTGTATTTTCTATTAATTAAGTCTAATTAAAAAGACTAATTAATGATTTAATTTAATAAAGAATTATTATGATATCTTTATATTTAATTAATTAATTAATTAAATAAAAGAATTAAAGTTGGAGATTAAAGTTCAAGATATATTTAGAACAGGATAATATTTATTTAATTTAATAATAATATATTTGGAGTTCATTTTTAAATAAATGCTAAATATTATTGTTATTTAAATTAATTAAATATGTTATCAATTAAGTTCTAAAATAAATTAAAAGTTGAAAGATATTAATTTATTAAGAATTCTAGATCGCATGATCTAAACATGAGTTAAATTTAAGAATTAAATTAAAAGATTAAATTATAAAAATGAATAATGTTATTTTAATTTCTTAAAAGTGCACATAAGATTTAAGGTAATAAATTAATTAAGAATTGAAGTCAAGTGAAATTTTAAATAAAGTTATTTAATAATTCAACTTAATGTGCATGAAAGTTGAATGCAAAAGAATAAGAAAAGATAATAAAAGTTAAATTGGAGTTAATTGAGTTGTGCAAAGAGTCTTCTCGGGTAAACGCACAATTAGTGCCCCGAATTGAGGAGAAATTGCTTATCACAACTTTGGGGGTTCATTTTTGAGATAGACGAATTTGGACGGGAATTTTTGGGAGACAATTTTTGGAAGCAAATTTCAGAAGGCTGATACGAAGAAAGTCTTCGAGGGGAAGGTTATTGAGAGGAGCGAATTCGCATACAGTTCCTGGAGATTGCACAATAGCATCAGGATTAGGTAGGGTCTTGTGTTTTGACTATCCATTAAATATGCAATTATCCCTTCCTGTCTTCTTCGTGTCTGGGGTTTGTAGATCTAAATTCTCTGTGATGAAAGTTTTAACTGTTCAATATTGTGAATTTATTAATTGCTCTTCAATAATTTCTATATCCATGGAGACTGGATGAATTATTAGAACCCTTGTTTTCTTGATTTAGAAATTAACATTTAATTTAGTAGGGGTTTTGATTTTTTTTAAATTGAAAAGTTCTAGATAAATAAATAAAATAAATAAATAAATAAATAAATATATATATATATATATATATATATATTTATATATTACATATTTATCCTTTGGAAGAAATTGTTTTTATTAAAAATTAAACTAAATTAATTTTTAAAATAAAACTTATTTTATTTATATTAAAATAAAATAAAATAAAATAAATATATATATATATATATATATATATATA
Source organism: Cupressus sempervirens (assembly GCA_028749045.1). Classification (NCBI taxonomy): domain Eukaryota; kingdom Viridiplantae; phylum Streptophyta; class Pinopsida; order Cupressales; family Cupressaceae; genus Cupressus; species Cupressus sempervirens. Next base: position 678,940,323 of record CM053785.1, read on the forward strand.
ATATATAATAATATATAGTGGGGGGGGAGGGAATCACCCCGTACCCGCCCCCCACTGTCGGAGGCCGACAGTACCTGCGTCGTAGGTACTGCGACTACAGGTACATAGTACCTGCCGCCGCAGGCCCTGCGACCGCAGGCCTGCGGCCAAGCCGACGGGCTATAAATGTTGTGTGAATAAAAAAAATAATATAAAAACTTTGTTTTCGCTTTTGTTTTTTTTTATAATTTTTAATTTATTAAAACAAATTTTATATTATTTAAAATTTTTAAATAATGAAATTATAATATATTTAATTTAATAATAGTTTAAACTTTATTAATATTTAATAAATAAACATTAAATGCATAGACATAGTTTGTAAATTTTAATTTATTAATAAATTAAAAATTAATGGTTAGATTAAAATAAGTAATTAGATCAAATGATTATTGATTAATTTAATTAAAATTAGTTTAATTAAGTTAATTAATGATGAATTTTATTTGACTAAATTATAAATTTGGATATTGATTTAATGAAAGTTATTATAGAAAAGGGATAATCGTAAAGGGTAGTTGAGAAAACCTAGTTACTTGAATTTGACATTAAACTGAAACATAAACCTTACCTTAACTCAAACAATATACTTTCAGATCCAATCTCTGAGACTTTGATGTTGTCTTTGTACTTTGAATGTTTTGGGGTTGGTTTAGCGTTGACCAGTTCAGGTTGTTACCAGAGGCTCGGGGTTGTGAATGTGATGTCATGATGATTTGGTCTCGATCTTTCTTAACCTGACCATGGTAATGTGATGAAGTGCTCTATGACATGTTTGTGTTACTGTTTGTTGTTGCTTTCTAGTTTCCTTGTGTGAAGCTGAGGTGTATGTATTTGAGAATACCTAACTTAACCATTTTTGAGTCTCGATCAGTTATATTTGATAACCATTTCTGAGTCTTGATCAGTTATACTTGTATTACTTTCTGGTTGCTCATTAGAGAACCATTGGATTTTGTGACTTATCATTGATGCCTTCAGTTGCTGATAGAGAACTATCGTGATTACATGATTACTATTTGATGTTATCTGTTGCTCATGAAGAACTGATGTAATTTTGTGGATTATCTTTTTATGATGTTTTTCAGTTGCTCGTATAGGACTGAGATGGTTTTATTATGATTCTTTGATTTATGAGTTCATGAGCTAGGGTAGGTTATCTATGTGTAGAGTCAGGAAGTGGCTTGCAATGGGGGTCGGAGCCCTAAGAGGCTACCTTGAGAAACCCATTGTAAGTCTTTTTAATAAGTGAAAACATTTACACTAAATGAGAGAAAATGAACCTAACAAGATAATTGTATGTTCTCTCCCATGCCATGAGTGCTAGTACAGACTAGGATGGGGTAGAGAGAACGCTTGGTTACGACCTTGCATTCCATAGTATGCCTCGTCAGTACGAGAGGATACTAGTGGCCGTAGGATCGGTAGGGACCCGGGATTCCTAAGGGATTGCTTGGGTAACTTCTACATGACTTTTGCGATGACACTTTCCCGCTTGCATATTATGTTTCCTACATGTCTTGTGGTACCTCTGGGAGTTAGATGTCGATCTTTTTTAGGGACCCTTGAGTTAGCATACTTATAGGATTTCTTGGACTTAGAGAGTATTTTTGATTATAGTTTTTGTTATCCTATTTGGGACTTGAGACTATCTCCTCAACGCGGTGGGAGTGGACCATTTAGGTTCCACGCAGTCGGGTGGTAGTGCTTTTACTCTTATCATTGAGATCTGTTCCGTGGTCACCGTGGCTGGAGATTTCGTGATTGGCATTTACCTTCACTGTGTTCTTGGATTATTATGATGGATGGTTAGATTTTATGATAGATGTTTTATCATTATGGATGTATCATGTATGGTGAATAGTTTCATATATTTTACTTTACTTTGTATCATGGATTTGAGGATGTTGTATATTGATCTTTACATATGTATATTCTTTTAAGCCTTTCATACCCTGTGACTTGTACAGCGGATGATTGAGCATTCCGAATTAATTTGCCAAGAGGCATTCGGAACAAATGTATAATATGGACATGGGACTTCTGATTATTCTTTCATATTTATGTGGTATTTGTTAGACTTAGAATTAATTAAATTTAAATGTGACTCAATGTTTTGGGATCTTTAAGAAATGTAACTTGCAATGTATGTTTGTCGATGATTACATGTTGTTTCTTCCGCTACTATGTGTTTGATGTGTATGTCATACTTTCTTATTTTAAAAAAAAAATGTTTAGCAAACTTAGTGAAACTTTAGGTTAATTCTTTTGGATCCCTTGGCAGGGCGTTACACATGCCTATAATCTATACTAGAATGTCACCTATCACCCTCAACATCTCTACCCCAATTACTTCTTACTCCCATTGTCTACTTCTATGTATATATGTATGTATATATATGTATGTACATATGCATAGACATATACAAACTAGGAAAAATGGGTAGAGTTAATGTCATTATTAATGGGCATTATATTTCTCCTACATAAATTATATATATATATATATATATATATATATATATATATATATATATATATATATATATATATATATATATATATATATATATATATATATATATATATATATATATATATATATATATATATATTTGTGTGTAAGATTTTGAGGCAAGTCACTTAACACAGGCTTAGTGAGTTTTATTGTTTTATTATTTAGATTCTAGAATATGTATATAGCTGGATCAATTTTTCTATTATGCTAAGATGTAATAAGCACCTTAAAAATATCTCTCTCATACTCCACCATGATCATGGTAAAATATCTCACATTGTGAAATTCATCTACCCTCTATTGTTTCCACTATTCCGGTAAGAAGCAATCATGAACATTTTTAAGAAACAATCCCTAGGTAATAGTGTTCATATCCACACCTAGATTCTTTTCTTAAATATTTTGCCATGTGGCCATAAAGACTTCTAGGTGTGTAATGGAATACCTTGCTTTGACATTGGAGTTAAAGTCTTGCGTCATGAAACATCTATCCAAGGAAATCAACCACTACTTTATAACATATCCAGTACCTATTCCAATGAAAGGTTTGATCTTGGACCATTATAAGTCTTTCATTTGTGTGACCTTGGCCGACCTTTGTCTATCACTACGGGGTTCTCCCAAATGACTCTTGGATCTCTATCTCTCCTCATTCCCAACATGATGTGATTCCTCCTGATCAGAACCTTTTAGAGGGGGTATGTGCTCTAAGGTAATCGCCATCATTTGTCTCAAATTAACCTCTTCTAAATCAACTTGATGCTCTCATTATTCTCCTCCATGTTCTCTTCCTAAATAGGATTCTCATGACTAGTCCAATGAAAGCTCATATCTCTCCCTCTCCCATGGCCTCTGCTATGTCCTAAGTTATGACCTCTCATAGTTGATCTAGTCCTAAACACCATCTTACAACAATATCCAAGAAACACTACTACTTCTAGGCTTGAATTGTGATGGCCACCCATTGCCCAAGAGACACCAACAAGAATTAGCTCTTGTCAGACAAGCATCACACTTTTTCCATCACAAATTGTGATAGCAAGGGCTTTCATCACAATTTTGATAGATAAGGTTTTCATGAATTGAAGCCAGATGGGGAAATACACTATTAAATTTGTGATGACTATCCACCGGAGACCTTGTTGCATGTGAGACATGTATGTGACATCAATATTGTGGGATTGATAGCTAGCCGTCAAATCTATCCATCACCATAACAATAGATTTATGGTAGAAATTATATGGAGCTGACAACTAGCTATCAAAATTGCAATGACTTGCTATATATATATATATTTAAATGCTAGAAAAAAGTTGAAAAACTATGATGCTCTCATAACTCATAGTAGATTTACATAGTTAGTTGTTATCCAATCATAAGTTAATATTGAGCTTCACTTGGTTTTGAGAATAATTTAATATTCTCTACTAATCAAGACCAACCACATGAAGATCTTGCATTGAATTTTTTTGCAGCCTAGACATGATTCTAGAATTGCTCAATAGGCACTATATGCAGTACAATGAGAAGATTAAAGAGGCTGATGAACCTCTCTGAATATGATTTCATATACTTGCTACTAGATTTCAAGTATATTAAATTTTCATCGAGTTCTGTATTAAGTGATTAGGTTTTAAATAGGTGCAGTTAATAAAAAGATTAATTTGGTTGTGGTTTTTTCAAAAATAGATATAATTTGGGCTATGCATTTGTGAATTTTATATCTGATAAAGCTACATGGAAGTTCTATAAAATATTCCACAACTATCATTGGGCTGAATTTAATTCCAACAAGAATTTTGAAATTACATATTTCAGACTCTAGCTACTATGTCATCTCAAGAAAAGATTTATATATATGTACACGTGTTTGACTTGTTATAATTTTCTATTCTTAATATTTGTATTATCTATATTGAAATAACCTTTCACACTATTGTTTATTGTCTTTGAGAGGGCCACCATCTTTTAGAGGATCACTTTAGAACTGCTAGGCTTGAATGTGACACAATATTTTTTTTTTTGCATTAGTCTTTGATCCTCCCCACAATGGCTAGAATTTGACAGTCACAAGAATCATCTGGTCTCTCCCAAAAGATAAAAAAATAGGAAAACTAGTTATAGGGGTAAGAGTGTTGCAGTCTCCTGATAATGTTCATAACCAAAGTTGAATTTTAGAAATAGATTTTTTAGGAAAGCACACTCTCCAATGTCATACATTCCATTTTTTTTCTATTACAATTACAAAATTTAAAGTTACTAGATTCAAAATTAAATAAGATGGTTGATGTATAGATTGATGTAGATAAGAAATTTGTATTTAGAAATATAAGAGATATCAATGAATTTCACTATATGTACGTATATATACAAAGAGATATTTTAAGGTGCTTATTAGATCTTAGCGCAATAGAAAAATTGATCCAGCTATATATATATATATATATATATATAATCTGCATTATTTGTGTGCAAGATTTTGAGGTAAGTCACTTAACATAGGTTGAGTGAGTTTTATTGTTTTATTATTTAGATTCTAGAATATGTATATAGCTGGATCAATTTTTCTGTTGTGCTAAGATGTAACAAGCACCTTAAAAATATCTCTCTCTCTCTCTATATACATACATATAGTGAAATTCATTGATATCTATTATATTTCTAAATACAAATTTCTTATCTACATCAATCTATACATCAACCATCTTATTTACTTTTGAATCCAGTAATTTTAATTTTCACAATCGTAATAGAAAAAATATGGAATGTGTGACATTGGAGAGTGTGCTTTCCTAACAAATCTATTTCTAAAATTCAACTTTGGTTATGAACACTATGAGGAGACTTCAACACTCTTACCCCTATTACTGGTTTTCCTATTTTTTTAATCTTTTGGGAGAGACTAGATGATTCTTGTGACTATCAAATTCTGCCCATTTTGGGGAGGACTGAAGACTAATGCAAAAATTTTGTTTGTGTCACATTCAAGCCTAGCAATTCTAAAGTGATCCTCTAAAAGACAATGGCCCTATCAAAGACAATAAACAATAGTATGAAATGTTATTTTGATATAGATAATACAAATATTAAGAATAGAAAACTATAATAAGTCAAACACATGCACATATATTTAAAGCTTTCCTTGAAATGACATAGTACCTAGAGTCTGACATAAGTAATTTCAAAAATATTATTGGAATTAAATTCAGCCCAATGATAGTTGTGGAATATTTTATAGAACTTCCATGTAGCTTTAGCAGATATAAAATTCACAAATGCATAGCCCAAATTATATCTATTTTTGAAAAAACCACAACTAAATTAATCTTTTTATTAACAGCACCTATTTAAAACCTAGTCGCTTAATAGAGAACTTAATGAAAATTTAATATAATTAAAATCTACTAGCAAGTATATGAAATCATATTCAGAGAGAAGTTCATCAGCCTTTGTAATCTTCTCATTGTACTACATATAGTGCCTATCAAGCAATTCTAGAATCATGTCTAGGCTGCAAAAAAATTCAATGTAAGAACCGTCACATGGTTGGTCTTGATTAGTGGAGAATATTAAATTATTCTCAAAACTAAGTGAAGATCAATATTAACCTATGATTGCATGAAAATTAACTATGTAAATCTACTATGAGCTCTGAGAGCATCATAGTTGTTCAACTTTTTTCTCGCATTTAAAAAAAAAATTTAATATAGCAAGTCATTGCAATTTTGATAGCTAGTCATCAGATCCATATAATGTTTGCCATAAATCTATTTTTATGGTGATGGATAGGTTTAATGGCTAGCTGTTGGTCCCACAACATTGATGTCACATACACGTCTCACATGCGACAAGGTCTTTGGTGGATAGTTGCCACAAATTTAATAGTGTATTTGCCCATCTATCTTCAATTCATGAAAACCTTATCCATCACAATTGTGATGAAAACCCTTGCTATCACAATTTGTGATGGAAAAAGTGTGATGCTTGTCTGACAAGAGCCAATTATTGTTGGTGTCTCTTGGGCGATGGGTGGCCATCACAATTTGGGCCTAGAAGTAGTAGTGTTTCTTGGATATTGTTGTAAGATGGTGTTTAGGACTAGATCGACTATGACAGGTCATAACTTAGGCCATAGAAGAGGCTGTGGGAGAGGGAGAGATATGAGCTTTCATGGGACTAGTCATGAGAATCCTATTCAGGAAGAGAACATGGAGGAGAATAATGGAGAGCATCAGGTTGATTTAGAAGAGGTTAATTTGAGATAGATGATGAGGATTACCTTAGAGCATGTACCCCCTCCAAAGGGTTTTGATAAGGAGGAATCACATCATGCTGGGAATGAGGATAGACAAAGATCCAAGAGTCATTTGGGAGATCCTCGTGGTGATAGACAAAGGTCGGCCAAGGTCACACAAATGAAAGACTTACAATGGTCCAAGATCAAACCTTTCATTGGAGTAGGTACTGGATATGTTGTAGAGAAGTGGTTGATTTGCTTGGATAGATGTTTCATGATGCAAGACTTTGACTCCAATGTCAAAGCAAGGTATGCCATTACACACCTAGAAGTCTTTATGGCAACATGGTAGAATATTTAAGAAAAGAATCTAGGTGTGGATATGTGGTGGCTCCTGATTTAACAGTTTTACAAACAACCAAGAAACTAGCCAAATGCATCTAAGGCTAGCAACTTCCTATGACATATACACCTGACTGCAATCTTGGGCCAACTATAAGGCTTGACCCTTCTTCTACTTCAAGCTCTGCAAGACCTAGGTGGGTAGACCTTAGATTCAATTGATATCGTACTAGTGCAAAACATATCCCTGAATCTATTTACTATAGATGAAAACCCCTTATATCTCCTAATAACTCATGAAATGACATAGATCTATAGTAGCTAAATCCAAATCTATGAATCTCATAAGCTAAGTGAGGGTTAAACTGTTCTAGCTCTTCAACATAAAATGTAAAGATGGTTTGAATTTGATTTGATTTTACGTGGGTGGGGAAAGTGGGTGAAGACCAGGTATGAACAAAAAACTTATGGTCTTGTAATAGATCAGTGCCTCATCCATTGGGCAATTCATGAATCTCCCTCATGCATTTTGGATATCCTAGACACAATTTCTATGCTAAGACTCCAGATCTATCCATTTGCCTTGTAAATTGGATATCCATGTTCGATTTAAACCTCATTCTTACCTGATATCCTCCTCTGAAAACCTACAACCCTGTTGAATCTCTGAAGCATTTACATAATTCCTTGAATTACAAGCAACAATGAAGCAACATACAGCCTTAAGGGACTGCACTTATGATCTATGCTCTTTGTTCAAAGACCATAAAACATCACAACTCAACTAAGAAAGGAGATAAGATGTAAATTGAAACTAAACACTTGCTACTCGTTGTATTAATTTCCTTGAAATAATATATAAAAATGCATGAAATTAACTCATAAAGAACCTAATAAACCATACTATTCAATGAACAAATGTTGTCATAAGAGAGAGAAAATGGCAAGAACGAGAAACTGTTGGGATGGGAAGGAGGTATCACAGCCAAAGCAAAGCTTCATGCTCTGGAACCAACACATCCCAAATCTTCCATTCAAAATTAATCAATTCCAAGGCCAATTAGATTAAATGCCTTCATTCTAGAGAAACTTGCCAAAATTTTCCAACCCTTACAATGATTGAAAGAAAGAAAGATATAGGAGAAGATGAATTCCCAGATCTAATCTTTGCATGACATGTGTCCACTTGGAATTCAATCTTTTGCAGTTGAACAACTTTTTTCTCCCTTCTCCCATTCTGATTTGATTTGTTTTCATCATTACATTGTAACTGATTTCTAAATATCTCAGCTAAGTGATGAAACCTTTATGCAACCAAAAATCTGAACTGCATCATGAAATGCTAAAGAAATTAAAATTTAACTAATTTGAATGTAACCCAATTCAACCCTAACTACATTTTTACCATGTTTTATCAAAATTTAACTCATTACCATGCCAAAACATAGTTTTGAACTTTGTCATCTGAATGTGGTTGCCTATTAGGAATCTGGGACAAAACCTCTTGTAGCAAGAACCAGTTGCATTTTGTGCAAAAAATAACTCTGTATTCAGAAAATTTAGTTTCTCCTGGTTTCGACAATATATAACATCACGTATTTTGCCTTCCAGAAACCCCTTAAAAGTCAGTTTAAAAAATGCCCTCCTGTTATTGCTTCTTTGACTGAAACTTGAAAATTCAAAAATTTAAAATAATTTCTAAAGTTTCAACTTTAGAATAAAATCTTTTTGAATTTAAAAGATTTTTCTATGTGCAATTCACTTTGAAAAAATAATTAAAAATAATTTTTTGTATTCTAAATTTTTTTCCTCGTCCTTATCGGGCCCACTAGGCACCACTCGAGGTGCCATGTGGCAACCCCTGATTGGCTATTTGGTTTCTATGTCATCGCCCAGTCACTGCCTACCTCATCATCACTACATCACACTAGGTGGGCCCACTACCATGTGGTGACAACCCACTTACCCGCATTACCTATCCACCTTGCAACTTTATTTTGTGGGCATGCATCATTCGTTTGATGCGCCACATGGCATGATCTTGTTGCCTGAGTCCACATCAACTCACTTGTCTTTTTGTTTAAAATTTTGCCTTCTTTCTTGCAGCTGACATCATTGGTGGGACCCTTCAAAGCCTACCTGAGCTTCAAAAGATGATGGCTTCGAGATACTAACAATTATTGTGATGGGGCATTTAAACAAGTTTAAAACCACCCGTGCTCCCAATGTGGGACTAAAAGCATGAATGCTTTTGTCACATCTGCCACTACCTTCAACTTTGACTATGGTTAAACTTTGCCTCCATTGCTACCTTTACCATATGGCTTTAAATGTGGTGTGTTCTCTTTGTCTTATTTGTTTCTTTAGGCGGCTTCCTCCTTCTATGCTCTATCCTTGCTACTATGGTGTGGGAGTTGCCTAGGTGTGAATACTCTTTGCCACATGTGTAAGGTTCCCTGCCAATGCGTGAAATGAATCATGTTGTGCTTAGTTTAACCCTACTCCCTACACATGACCATGAGAGGAACTGAGAAACTTACACATTCTCTACTACAGAGATGAATAGAGAGCAGGAAAGCATTTTAGATGAGTAAGCTCTAGCCGATATAATCAATGACATGAACACCTCTATTCCATCCACTCTAAAGAAATCTCTAGGGAGGAATGGCTTTTCTGATGATGTAAATGGCTCTATTGTTTATACCGAGCAGTAGATCAATAACATGATTGAATCCATCCTTTCAATTGGTAAGAGCAATGAATACAACCCAATCTTGGTTGGCAGGGGGCACTTTGCTTCTCCTCTGGTGGTAGATTTGGCAGATAGAGTTGCAGAATGTGTTGAGTTGGGTCCAATCGGGGATCTGTTGGCTTTGTCTAGTGTTCAAATCTATGTCTCCCCCTATTTATGTGGGGGTCTTTGCTTCATATGCTACCGCTTTTCTTTGAAAATCTCTCCCACCTTCTTGTCATAGGCTTCTTTGATGCATGGTGCTTCTTTTAAAACTGCAAGTCTTTCTCCTTTTACCTTTTTAAATTGCTATGTGGTCTTTGGAGTTTTGACTAGCAGCTTGCTATGTTCTACGTGAGACTCCATATTCAGGTCAGCTCTACTATCTATTGGTCTTGGCACGAGTTGGGGCCGCTTGGTTTTCTTTAATGACAGGCTGCCTTAGAAAATAGATGCATCCTCTATGCTTAGTTTGAACAACCTTTCCATTTTAGCCATATCAACTAGATATAAAGAAGGTGACACCAATCCTATTTGTGATTCTCTATAAGCAATAATAAGATCCCCATGTGAATGCTCTGATTGTACAACATTTATTACCTTCACCATTGAGTAACCAACCTTCTTTGCAAATAAAAAGTAGGACTTTCCATTTCACTTTCTAGTGGAAAGATGACTGGAAGATACTCCACCTCCATAAAATTGTGAAATTGAGCTAGAGTCTAAAAAATGAGTTTCAATAAAAATATTTTTCCCCAAGATGGATCAAAGTGTACATGAGGATATCTCACAACAATAGGTTGGACTGGAAAACTAGGAATAAAAGCTCCAAGTTGAAAGGAAATCAGTTTGAAAAGGGGAAAACATAAAATCTGATTTCCCATCTATTTCATAGTGAGAACTTCATGTAGCTGCTAGACCCAACTTATATTTTTCCAATAAAAGGTTAGTACCTTATCAATTTGATAGGACTAGTCAGACCCCAAAGCAGGTCTGGCTAATTTTTTTTTTTTTTTTTCCAAACAACTGAACTGTCAAACTGACCCACCAATCATCTCAAACTATTTTGAAACAATTTCGATCACTGAACCATCAATTAAAACTCACTATCATTTATCTACAAATTGTTAATTTGACATTAGGAGGTCTGTTGATTGGTCTTCAAAACTAACTAGAACACGGAATCGAGCTTTGCAAGCTGGCACACTGATTCTTTGTTCCACACACTTTCACCCTATCGAATCTTCTCTCATGATGAATTCAAGGTCAAAAGATATCCACTATCAAAGTTGACCTTTTAGAACTGCCTACAACAAAACATGTTAGAAAATAACAAATTGCATTCAGAATCAACTTCAAAAACTAGGCAAACTGACACTTGGGAAGACGAAAACTGGGGCATTGGTTCTCTGTCATGAGGACATCATAAATTTGTGATTTGGGCTCATGATGAATAACAGGACACAAATGGAAAACGTTCAAAGTAGACTACCTGGATTTGATAACTGAAAACACTGACAAAAAACATTTTTTTGCAAATGGAATTAGCTTGGAAAAATGTGCAAATGGATTTGTCATGATTTGAAAACTAGCACACCTAAAGTATTTTTAGCGGGAAACACAATGGTACAATCCATTTGATCTCACCAATCATGGATCTCAAGATATAACATCTCGAACAGGGGTTCTGACAAGACTGCAAATGCTGACACCAGTAAAAAGATAGAAATTGCATTTGGAATCACGTTTGAAAACTGATCAAATGGATTTTTCATGAGCTAAAACTTGAAACATAACAAGTCTTTGATGTTTACAATGTAATGCAAAATGAATTTCAACATTTTGGTCAACTAGTCAAAAGTTATTATAGGTCAAACAGGGCTTCCCATAAATTTGCACAATTACACAAAAGCATGAAACAGTAATTGACCAACTTTGAGGGATTCAAATCTTAATCAAATAGACTTGAAACAACTCAAAATATGAAACATAGGCTCTCAGGTATGGAAAGTAGATACTTACAAAGCGATGAGTCATGAAACATTTTTGGGTGCAAGATATTCAATGACAAACATGCCCTCCTGTCACTGTTTGACACTAAGGTGAAAATGCAGATTTGACAATTACTCAAAATGGGCCTTCACGAAATGGCTCAGAATGTCAATTTAGCTTCATGAAACAAGAAGACACACTAAATGAAGGGTGTTATAAACATTAAACACCTCACAGGTCTCAGAGGTATAGCTAGGTACATAGGCATTTAAAAGCATTTATAGGGCTCAATTTTCTCAACAATGCTCAAAATTAGGGCTACAATTTTGAGCACCAACAATATGAACACTATTACTTGGGGGTTAATCCTTGAAAATGTTCATGATTGCTTCTTACTGGAATAGTGGAAACAATAGAGGGTAGATGAATTTCACAATCTGAGATATTTTTCCATGATCATGGTGGAGTATGAGAGAAAGTTCTATGAGCTCATGCCTTATAAAAGAATCAACAAAAAATCATCACTAATGGTACAAAACTTCATTTAGGGTCTAAATAACCATTTCATTGGGGGTGTAAAGGTAGTCTAGCCTAAGACTCTTAAGGATGTGGTACATGAGGTTATTCTTGTGAAGTAGAATGTCACTTTGGGACATTGTGGTTTTGTAGAGGCACCAATGAAATTGGGGTCTAAGGGCACAAAAAACCAAGGCACATGTAGAAATATGAAGCCTCTTTACTCCAAAGGAAACTAGGGTCAACAACATCAACAATGACAACAACAACACCTAAAGAGATCTTATCCTCCAGCACAAAGTGGTGGCGGTGGTTCCAATTCTTAGAATTTCTAAAACTTTTAGTGCAATAGGCATAATCAAAAAATTCATCCTGCATAGAGTAACCACTCCTTTGCTTGTATAGACAATCATCATTTTCCTATAGAGATAATTGTCAATATTCTAGTGCACCTCTAGCATGGAGAAGTTGTAGTAGAGGTAGAAAATGTTTCTAATGTGGAAAATTTGGACATATTGCAACCAACTTCCTACAACATACAAGTCACTATTTGGGACCCAAGCCAACAACATCTAAGTGTATAGTTGGTGATGCTGGTAGATCACATAGAGTTTTTGGAGTAGTGGATCAGCTTTAGGAAGATCACCAAGGTACTGTAGTTGAGACTACAAGAGAAATAAGAGGGTGCCCCTTTCCATCTTATTCGATTCAAGTGCTACAAATTCCTTCATATCACCTTCTATAATTGTAAAGTGCATGATCTTGAGATAGTTAAGAAACACATAGGTTGGCAAGTGGAACTAACTTAAGGAGATAAGATACCCATAGATTCTCTAGTGTAGTAGTGTGAGTTGAATTGAGGAGATTTCATTACTTCAATAGACCTTTGAGTTATTCCCTTTGGTTCTTATGACGTAGTGTTGGGCATGAACTATTTTGGTTCTCATAGAGATAAAATTGACTATAGGAGGAAGAATATCTAGTGCAAGGATGACCAGGGTAAGGAATCCAAGATTGTAGGCATCTAGATACCCATATGCCTTTGGATGATCTTTGCTATGTAGTTGAAGCAGAGTATCTGTAAGGGTTGTCAAGTGTTTTCCATTATTGTGAGTAAACTTGAGGAGGAAGACCCTAAAGGGAAGACCATAGATCACCCTATCCTATAGGAGTATGTTGATGTCTTTTTTAGTGAGATTCTAGGTATGCTACCTAAGAGGGACATTGATTTTCACATCGACCTCATCCTAGGAGCAGAGCCCATGTCTAGAGCTCCTTATCAAATGACCACTTAGGAGTTGAGTGAATTGCACTTGTAGCTAGAGGACCTTTTTTCTAATGGTTGTATCAAGCTGAGTGTTTCTCCATTAGGAGTGCCAGTGCTCTTCATAAATAAGAAGGATGAATCATTAGGCTTGTGCATTGACTATAGATATTTGAACAAGGTAACAATCAATAATAGGTATCCTTTATCAAGGATTGGTGACTTTTTTGATGAGATCAAGGGAGCCAAAGTATCCTCTAAGATAGATCTAAAGTAAGGATACCATCAGTTATGCATTCAGGATGTTGATATACATAAGACAATCTTCTGCCCTCATTATGGACACTATGAATTTATAGTGGATCCATTTGGTTTGATGAATTCTTCATCAATATTCATGTTCTTTCTGAATGGAGTATTTTGTTCTTACTTAGACCATTTTTTACTTGTGTTCTTGGATGACATATTGATATATTCCAGATCTAAGGAAGAACATGAGGAACACCTATGGTTAGTCCTTCAATGTCTTGGAGACAATTAGCTTTATGCCAATTTGGCAAAGTGTGACTTCTTTTAGCCTAAGGTATAGTACTTAGGACATGTCATTTTAGAAGATGGTATCTCAGTGGATCTTGTGAAGATCCAGACAATAGTAGATTGGTATGCACCCACTATTGTATTTGAGATTCATAGCTTTATGGGTTTGGCTAGTTATTACTACAAATTTGTTGAGAACTTCTCTAGAGTTGCATACCCCATCACTTCCCTCCAAAGAAAGGGGAATAAGTTCATTTGGAAAGAGAAATATGAGGAAGCATCTTAGAATCTCAATGATCTTTTGACGAGCACATCATTTCTAGCAATACCTGGTCCAACATGTGATTTTATGGTGTGTATTGATGCTTCCCTAGAAGAGATTGGACTAGTCCTAATGCAAGTTGGACATGTGATTGCCTATGAGTCTTGCAAGCTAAAGGATCATGAGTTGAACTATCCCACACATGATCTTGGGCTAGCTACATCTATTCATGTTCTTGTGAGATGGAGACACTTCTTGTTGGGACATCATTTTGAGCTTCATAGAAATCATCATAGTTTATAGTATATATTCACACAACCTAATCTAAATACTAGATAGAGGCATTGGATAGTGTTTCTATGTGAGTATGACATTGAGGTGAATTATATTTAGGGAAAGGAGAATGTGGTGTCCAATGCTTTGAGTCATAGGAGACATGAGACATTTTTTTGACTCTTAATGTGGAGTTGAGGAAACATTTAATATACTTCAAGCACTTCCTATAGATACTTGGTATTAGGAGGTAAGCACAGAGATAGATTCAGGTAGACCTTTAGAGGGCATATTTTTAGGCTATTTCCTAGAGTTAGATGGCCTTTTGTGTTATATAGGGAGGATTTATGTACCACTTTTGAATGTGCTTCACACATTGATCCTATTTAAGGCCCATCATGCACCTTACTCGACACATCCAAGTGTCAAGAAGATGCATGTAGACTTACAAGGACCATACTTTTGGACAGGGATGAAGCATGATATTGCTGATTTTGTGGTTAGGTTTCTTGAGTGCCAGAGGGTTTAGATAGAGCACCAACATCCTACAAGACTGTTATAGCCTAATCATATTCCTTCATGGAAGTGGGATATTATTTCTATGGATCTTATTGTGGGACTACCTATGATTTCTTATTAACATGATGCTATCATGGTCACCATTGACTAACTAACTAAGGTGGCACACTTCTCATATATGAGATCATCCTACATAACATCTTTAGTAGCCAATGTCTTTATGCATGATATTGTGAAATTTCATGATATTCCCCAAAAGATCATTTCGGATAGGGATCTTGTATTCACACTTGCATTTTGGACATCCTTGCAACATGATCTTGGAGTATAGTTGAACTTCAACTCAACATATCACCCAAAGATAGATGGTTAGACTGAGATAGTGAATCAAGTTCTGGATGATATGTTGAGGATGTATGTTATGGACCGACATACTCTTTGGGAGGATTATCTATACCTAGTAGATTTTTCTATGATAATGGTTATCATAGGTCTATTGGGATGACAACTTTCCAAGCCTTTTGTAGTCATCCTTGTCACACATTGTTGAGTTAAGATAGTTTAGAGTGTCGCATCCTATTGGGCCCTAAGATGCTTTGAGATATGGAGAAACAAGTAGTGTGCATCCGTTAGCATGTGTCTACAACACATGAAAGACAGAAGAAGTATGTCGACACTCACAGGATAGATAAGAAGTTTATAGTGGGTGAGAAATTTTTCTTGAGAGTGCATCCATAGAAGAGTCTGATCTATTATGGAAAGGATTTGAAGCTAGCACCTCATTTTGTGGGGTCATTTGAGATTCTTGAGAGGATAGGTTAAGTTGCCTAACGTCTAGCATCACCACCCATCTTAGCTCATGTGCATGATGTTTTTCATGTTTCAATACCTAGACAATATATTCCTCATGTGATACATGCTCTTGATTAGAATGCATTACAGGTGGATGATGGGAAATTGGCTTTGGAGTCGATGCACATTCTATAGTTGGCTTTGGAGCTGGTGTGCATTCTTCAATAGTGGGATTTGACCCTAAGGGGTTGAACCATAGATAAGGTAAGGGTCAATGGGATCCTACTAACAAGTCATCAGCTGCATGGGAGGATACATCTAGATTATGGGATTTATATCCACTTATTTATAGGTTTCTAGGACTAAGCCTAACACTAGGGAGGGTGAATGTAGTGCCTACCCCTAGTTTACTTTCAATGTTATATTGCTAAATTATTTTGGGCCAGTTTTATGGTTATGTGCTATGTTTTAGTAATACTTGGCTATCTGATTTGATTGATGTTATTTCATACTTAGTTATTTAATCAATGAGCTACTTGATACTTGGTTATTTCATGTGCACATGTTTATTCTTTTGATGATGATGCTTTATATGTTCATATAGTGATTTCAATTGTTTCATGATGACAGATAGATGGATGATTTATATATGATTTTTTATGGTTACTTACCCCATACTTGCATGTGTATGGTGTAAATATATGTTTTACTTTACGTTTGACATTTCTAATGTGGTTGAGGGAGTCATAGTCACCTACTAGTCAGGATTTACATGATGTACCACTCCTCCCCATTGCTTATTTAGTTTAGATATATATGCATGTGTACATATTTGACTTTTATGTAGATTGTAGGTACCAGACATTGACTTTCCTAAATTGCTAGGATGAGTGTGTCTTATCATAGTATCTCAATGGTAAAGAGGGGAAATAATTCTCGAGTCCAAATCCTAACCCTAAGCCAATTGTCCTAGAATATGTGACAAGTATCTGAGTTATTCACCCTTCTGAATTTGTCAAATGATGTGAATTCGAGATTTTGACCCTTAAGTTTGAATCTGTACTTTGTCTTTTAAATAGGTGTTCATATTTAGTTAGTGGGTCTATTGTGATTTTCAATTATAATTAAATCAAATAAAGATTTTATTAAATGATTTAATTTAACAACAAATTTATAAAGAAAAGTCAAATTTTAATTATATTTAATTAAAGATCCATTTTGGCATAATTATATTAATTTAATTTAATAATAATTAATTTAGGAGTTACATTTTAATAATGAACTCAAAATATTATTATTAGTTAAATTAATAAATATACCTTTTAAACAGGTGTTGTTTTATTAAAAAGTAAGTCAGAAAAAATTAAATAAACTTTATTTTAATTAAAATGCAAAAAGTTTAAACATGAAATTAAAATAAATTAAAATAATAAAGAAAAGGATTTGCGTGTTTGTAAAATTGAAACCCTAGGTTGAGAAATTCTTTATTAAGAAATTAGAGCTCATTTCTCCATATACAGGTTTTGAGGAGCAAATTTTGCAAAAGGGTTTCAAGGGACAAGAATTCTCGCAATCTCCGAGTGTTCATCTGGTTAGCATCAGATTGAGGTAGGAATTTGGTTGAGATTAACACAATAGATTACTTTGAATCTTTCCTCTACCTTCTTTGTGTTTGTTTGTGGATCTTGTTTTAGAGATTGATTTTTGGTTGAATTCCTTGTTTGGAAATTATTATTATTCTTCATTATTGAAACGTCTGCGAATGAAAATCTAATTGGAAACCCTCATGTTGCGAATTGATGCTTGGATTACAACATAGCTAAGGTTTTTTTTTCAAAATTAGATTTGTATTAAATTGATAATTGATTTGAGAAAATTGTTGTTTTCTTTATTTTAAAAAAAAGAACTCACTAGAAAAAGTTGTATTCTAGGTCTGTACTAGAAAGAAAATTAAAAAAATTATACAATTTTTTTATTACATCAAATAAAATGTAATTAAGAAATAAATAATAAATTTTATTGGGAGGAAGGCCATTACCCCCATCCCACCCACCTCCTTCTCCAATGTTGTCGAGCAGTATGACTCCCAAGCAGCGTGTGGCTACTGTAAGTAGACCCTAGCTGCTAAGCAACCTGCGACTACTTCCAAGTAGCACACAGTTGCTTGCACAACCATCTTTGAGGAGAGGGGTCGCATGAGCCCAAGGGGCTATGATCACAAGTCGTACCAATAAAATGAGTTGTTTTTTAAAATTAGTTTTTTAATAATAATTATTAATATTATAATAAATATTACTTTATTAATATTTTAAATAATTATTAATAAATTTTAAATATTAGTTAATTAAAACCTTTGTAATATAGTTTAATATTAGTATATTAAAATATTGAAATGTTGAGTTTTAATTACTATTTTAATAATATTAAATTGTGTTTCCTTTTTAGGGTTAAATTTAATAGTTATTTATAGTAATTTTTATTTGATTTTTATTGGATCAATATTAATAGTGGATCATATGTAAGCTATGCTATTTTTGTAGTATATCAATGTGAGATTGTTTCGAGCACATTTAGAAAACATAGTTGGTTAAGTTGTGTAAATGAAACCTATATATTTTGATCAGTTCAAATTGGAATCCTTATTCAAATGGAATACTTAAAAAAAAAAAATGAAAACTTGAAAACCTTATTGTGAATCAATTTTTTTTCATGATATTATTGACAAACGAAATGAACTATGTAGCTACACTTGTTTTAACTACTTGATGAGATATATGATTTATTTCATGTTGGGATTCAGAAAAAACTTAGTATGTTGACCAATCTAGGCTGTTTACTAGAGGATTAAGAGATCTTATTTTATGATGTTGTGTGAATGTTGTGATTATTGTGTTTTTTCCTTTGAGGTATTGATAAGTATATGTATTGTGATTTCTAGTTGCTTGTATAGGACTGACATGGTCATTATGGCTTTATGAGATTTTTCATTATGAGCTTAGAGTAGGTTATCTTCATGTATGTTGGGAAGTGACTTGCAATGGAGGCTAGAGCCCTAATGAGGCTACCTAGATAACCCATTGTATGTTGTATTAATAAGTGATAATATTTCATTAAATAAATTAAAAATAAATTATAAAGAGTCAGTGGATTACCTCACCCATGCCTTGAGTGCCAGTACAGGCTAGGATGGGAGTAGAGAGAATGTTTTCTTGCGAACTTGCCTCGTTAGTATGCCTTGTCTATAAGAAAAGATATTGATGCTGCATAGAGTCACTAGGGGGCCGAAGTCCAAAGAGGCTGCTAGGGTGACCTTAGAGCTGGCTCATGCAATGAAACTTTCTCACTTACACAGTAGGTTTCCTACATGTCTTTTTTTCCTTTAGGATTAGATGTTATGTGTGTTCTTAGTACCTTTGAGATAAATTTCTATCAGGATTCCCTTGACCTAGATTTTGGTTATGACTCTTGGATTGTTATCCATATGGGACTTGAGATTATCTCCTCACAATAGTGGGAGTGATCCATTTAGGTTCTATGAGGGTAGGGGGTAGTGTTTCTTATACCATTGAGATCCAACAACTAGATACTATTGCAGGATGTGCTTGTGTAGTTGTTCTATTATTTTGATCTTGTGATCATGTTCTTTGGTCAATCTTTGATGTACTGTACTTGATTTTTGGAAATCTTATGAGATTTTATATCTGTTCATGATGTATATTCTTTTAGCATTTCATACCTTGTGACTTGTGAAAAGGATGATTATGCATTCAAGTTATGTCATGTGGCATCTTATGTATTTGTATATTAATTCATTTTATTTATACTTATGGTTATTCTATGATGTGAATTTTGTTATTCATCAGATCTAATCTTAATTAAAATTTGTATGCAATTCAATGTCATGTAACTAGGTTAAGAGATGTAAATGTTAATGTATTGCTTTATATGAATGTGAGTTATTTCATCCACTATGTTATCTCTTGTTGTTTTAATCTAATAAAATATTTAGCAAACTTATTGACATAATAGGTTTATTTATTTTGGGTTCCCTGGTGGGGCATTACATCATTTCCTATGTGTCTCTGTTGCCTCTAGAATTATATGTTATACATGTTCTTGGTACCTTTGGGATAGATTGCTATCGAGATTTCCTTGACCTAGATATTGGTTATGACTCTTGCATTGTTATCCATATCTAACTTGAGATTATCTCCTTAGCATGGTGGGAGTGGGCCATTTAGATTCCACAAGGTCAATTGGTAGTGTTTTGAATACCATTGAGATCTAATAGTTGTACGTCATTGCTGGATATGCTTGTGCAGTTGTTCTATTTTTTTGATCTTGTGATTATGTTATTTGGTCATACTCTGACGTATTGTACTTGATTATTGGAGATCTTATTAGATGTTATATCTATTCATGATGTATATTATTTTAGACCCTATGACTTGTATAGATTATGCCATGTGCCATCTTATGTATTTGTATATTAATTCATTTGATTTGTACTTATGGTTATTCTATGATGTGGATTTTGTTAATGTATAAGATTTAATCTTAATAAAACTTGTATATGATTCAATGTCATGGAACCCTTAAGAGATGTAACTATTAATGTATTGCTTTGTATGTATGTGAGTTATTGCTTCCACTATGTTATTTCTTGTTGTTTAAATCTTTAAAAAAAATGCTTGGCAAAATTAGTGACATAATAGGTTAGTTTCTTTTGGTTTCCCTAGTAGGGTGTTACACCTTTTTCCATCATTTTATTTCATGTTCTAATTTTCCATGTATTTTCAAAAAATAGTGCACTTGAAAATGTGTCTCCATGAGCCCAAATGAAGCCTCTAAAGTTGCAAAAACAAGGATCATGCAGGTACAATCACTGAAATCCATAAATGTTGTTAAATCTATTCACCAAAACTAGAAAATAGCTACACCAATGTGAAATTCAGGAAACGTAGGAAGAAAAAAAATGTACTCACTTTAGAGCTAAAATGACCAAGCTATGAACATATGAAAATGGCCTCACAAACTTAAAAAGACAATCTATGAGGGGTTTGATTTACAAGAATGTCATGATGTCAGTAGACTTATGAGGAAAAAGAAAACAACACAAATATGAAGGTTCGACAACCATCAAAACTAATACATTTGACCAAGATGAAATCGATAGATTATAGTTGACGATTTTAGGGCTATTAAGGAAAAAATAAAAGAATGCTGCAATGACACCCGCATGAGCCTAAGTATTAATCAACCGAGAAACTTCAGATATATGTTTTAAAAAAATTAGCAAAAATTACCACTTTTGCTTTCAATGACATGGCAACGGGCTATGTTTTTTGGGCCACCCTTAAACACCACACACTAAGACGAAAATTAAGCTTGGAAAAAATAAGTCAACTTTGACTATTTAGCACTTTTAGTGTTGAAATGAAGCTTAGTGTGTGATATTTAAGTTGTTCGTACTTTCTACATTGTCTTCCCACTTGGATTTATGCAATGTCTCATGCTCATGGATTTGGCCAGCCTATGTGAGAAACCATGGATCTTTGCTTGGGCTATGCATTCAAAATGCATCTCTTGGATGCCTTTCCTCTAATCAGGTGCCAATGCAATCAATTCTTATTGAATGTTGATTTGCCAATGCTTGATCATTGTTGGAGTGAAGACTCTTTACATTACAACTAGAGATCATTTAAGGATGCTTAATGTCACAGAGGAAAGGATATTCCTTCACACCATACATAGATCATTGTCTAAAGTGGGTGGATGATATTCAATGGGTCAGATCTATCACCTTGGAGCTCTTGCTCAGACAGTTTAAATGAAGGATCTAAGAAAACTGCAATCAAATGTTGACCACTAATGATATGTTACTCTCAAATAAACATGAATGAAAAGGTTTGAAGCAATGACTACCATTGACTTGGCTTTGAATATGATCGCTAAACCTAGATTGATAATGCTTGTTGTGAATGAAGTGGCCACAAATATGGAAAAGTACTTCTAGATGGTGTGCTTGACTCAAAAAATTTTGGAGGTCCCAAAATAATAGAAAATGTTGATCCAAAAAACAAAATATTTTCCAAAATTTTTACCCAATTTGGTAAATCTAGCTATCAAGTCCGATTTTGATTATAATTTTTTTCCCTTGATTTTGACTTTCATCAAAAATAGGCAAACGTATAGTAAAAAATTAATGGAAAGGGCATGATGATGTTAGATCGTTCCCTAGACACTCCCAATAATTGTTGATACTTCATATTTGAAGTGTGGTGCTCCAAAATGTGAGACAAATATTCTTTCCAATGACTAACTAATGAACACTCCTTCAACTTTGATACCATTTAAGAATCTACCTTAAGCTTTGATACTATGTAAGAATTAGCATAAGGAAAAGAATGAAATTGCCATGACATAGAAGCTCAATTGATAATATAAGAGAGACAAAAATGATATGATCAAATGGATGATTCTTGATATTGATCAAATAATAATGGGTAATGAAGTAAAGAGATAGAATACATGTATATGTGTCTAAATATATAGGCAATGCAAGATATCTAGGACTTACGCAAGTGATAAGCACAACAACTAAACATATGTCCCTTAAAGGTGGATTATCCTCCATTATTCATGAAAGTATGTGCAATAATTAGAAGATAAGAATACAAAGGTGTATCACACATAGTGAGGTGTGAGACAACATGTGACCAAATAAAATACAAGCTCCTATGTGTTTACATGACAACTAATATGAAAATGCATTATCCTAAGTTAACTTAAGTAAAGTTTAATTAGTCACATTGTATTTGACCAACAATTATATATTGATGATCTTGCTAAGAAAAGGGAAGCTACTCATGGGATGGTGTAAATTGCTAAGGTCAACTACTTGTATACTTTCAAAGTAGCAAGATGAACCTTCTGTTGGATACAATTGTTCAATTATGTGTTGTCTTTGATGTTACACAAATGTCATATCAGTTATCAGTTAGAGTCTACCAACCTCAGAAGGTTAGCAAAGAGAATTATAGAGTCTACCAAATATTTCTAGAGGTTACATTGTGAAGATAGTTTCTACTGAGCTCACTCGAGCGTCAAAGGATTTTGAGACAGAGGTTATCAGTTATCAGTTAGAGTCTACCAACCTCAGAAGGTTAGCAAAGAGAATTATAGAGTCTACCAAATATTTCTAGAGGTTACATTGTGAAGATATTTTCTACCGAGCTCACTCGAGCGTCAAAGGATTCTGAGACAGAGGTTAGTGTTAACTGAGCTCCCAAAGTTAACAAAGGAAATTTAGCTTCTACTAAGCTCACAAGGTCAACGAAGGAAAATAAGTTCTTATCGAGTTCACTTAGTCTCCAAAGGATTTTGTAGAGTTCACAATGTTTATCGAGCTTCACTCGGTTAACACTGGAAATGATTTTTGGAGCAGTATTTACCAAGCAGGGTAGGCCAATGAAGGATTTCATTATTTTGTGAAATAAAGTTTATTTGTTTCATGTAATGTTTGTAGCTGACTGATATATTGTTTATTGGTAAATGTAACTTGTAATTGAGCTGACTTGACAATCTGTAATGTATAAATAAAAGATCAAGTTGTGACAAATGTATGGATGGATGTATGAATGAGAAAGCATGTAAGTGAATTGATTGTGTGAAGAGGAGGTGTGAGCGAATTCTAAAGAAGGATCAGATATCCTTGAGGAATAGAAAAGTTGTATTCAATCAGTGAGGATCTATTGAAATAGAGCAGAGATTTGTATCAACAAAGTTTAGTTGCATCTCATTCAGGTCACTTATTGTTACTTTCTCACCATTGTAGCAGTAATTCCTAGATCTCTTAATAGAGTTGGTCTAATAGCCATTTTGTAAATCCTCTAACAAGGTGGGTAGTTCTACTGAATTGTTCTAAAGTCCTCTAGCAAGACCACTCCTAATAGGGTGAGTAAATCTTCTAACAAGGTCACACCTAACAGTGTGTTTTTGTAACCTTTAACAAGGTTGGCTCCTAATAGGGCTCACTTTAGAAGAGTAAAAATTGGTAGCTAGTTACATGGTGGTTTTTCCCATATTGGGTTTCCACATTAAATTTGGTGTCTCTTGTGTTCATGTTATTTTTCTTTGCATGCATGTTAATAATTGTGAATGCTTAAAGATCAGTAACCAATTAATCTACTAAGTTATAGCATTTTGTATGCGGCCACTGAGTGATAGTAGTAATTAAGTTTTAAGACATCTAAGGGATCTGTGGATTTTTTTTAATGGTAACTGATTCACCCCCCCCCTCAGTTACTTCATCTATAATTCAAACAATTGGTATCAAATCTTTTTGGTGCTTTTAGGAAGGATTTCAAGGATCTAAGCTAAAGATCAGTATGTCTTACAAGAGGGAAATTCCAAGGCTCAATAGGGATAACCTTTCAGCATGGCAAGGTCTCATGAGACTCCATCTGACTTCCATTGGAGACACAAGATTGAAATGTTTGGATGAAGCATATGTGACTCCTTTTGGTACATTATCTATGAATGACATTGCTGAGAAGAAGACTAACAACACCATGATGATAGACATTGCATCTGCCCTCAGCTATGAAGAATTTGATGGTGTCAAGGACTTCAAAACTTCCTTTGAAATGTGCAACAAGCTGAAAGATATCTATGGAGGAGATGATAATGTGAGAAGAGCCAAAGCAGAAAGTTTAAGAGGAAAATTTGATTAGATGAGGATGAGAGAGGATGAAAACATTGCAAAATATGTTGAAAGAGTCAAAGCAAGTGTTAGTGCAATCAAAGCTTCTGGAGGAGTTATCAAGGAGGAAACATTACTCCCTGTTTATGCAATTAGAGTTTCCACAATTCAAGAAAGAAGATGTGAAGCAAATCATAAGATAAATTTAGAGGCCATATTTGGAAGATTGACTTCATTTGAGCTAGAAAACTATTATAACTATGTTCTAGCTACCAAGAACATTGAATCAACATTTGAAGTCAAGCTCTCACTCAAGGAAAAGGGAAGAATATAAAGGATTCTCACTTAGAAAGTGAAGAAGAATTAGAACAGAGTTCTGACAGTGATCTTGAGGTGGTTGAAGATCTATTGGCAAGGAAATATTCTAGAGGCAAAGGGAAATACATAGGTAAGGTTCCTGTAATATTTTTTTCATGTGAGGAAATTGGACATATTGTTGCTAGGTGCCCAAATGAGAAGAACAAGGATGAGAAGAAAGGTCACAAGTGCAATGGAAAGAAAGACTTCAAATCATTCAAGGACAAAGGTAGGGAAACATGTTTCATGGCTAAGGATTCTAATGATTTTGATGATGAAGAAGATGAAATTGTTTACTTGTTGTGAAAGATGAATCTCATAATGACGAGAAAATGACACTTATTTCTCATGTGAGCAAAAATGATACATGGATCATAGATAGTGGTTGCTCTCATCATATGACTGGTGATAAAACAAAGTTTGAACATTTTGAAGACTATGATGGTGGTAGTGTGAGGTTTGGTAATAATGAACCTTGTTGAATAAAAGGAAGAGGAAGAATCTCACTAACCAAAGAGCTTGTATGTGATAATGCATATTGGGTAGAATGACTAAAACACAATCTGTTGAGTGTGGCATAGCAACTCAATAATGGATTCAAAGTGGAATTCATGCATGGAAAAGAAAGATTGCTAGATGATAAAGGAAACCTGATTGGATTAGGAACATAGACAAAAGGTAACTTGTTCTATCTTGAACTTGGTGAATGTTCATGTTTTATTGCTCAAGTTGAAGAAAGTTGGTTATGGCATAGGAGGTTGTGTCATGTGAACTTTGATAACTTGTTGAAAATAAGTAAATTTAGGAAAGTAAGAGGCATTTTTAATATAAAGAAACCTGAGGTTGGTCTATGCAAGAATTGTCAGATTGGTAAGATGGGAAAGACTGAAGAAGTTTTAGAAATTGTGCATATTGATTTGTGTGGACCTATTGGAATTGAAAGCTATACTAGTGAAAATTTCTTCATTCTTTTTGTTGATGATTAGTCAAGAATGATGACTATCATGTATTTAAGAGAGAAATTATAAGTATTTGAGAAGTTCAAAAGGCATTTGGTCAGAGTAGAGAAGGAAACAAGGAAAAGACTAAAATGCTTGAGGCTAGACAGAGGTGGTGAATTCAATTCACATGAGTTAAATAAATTTTTCATTGAAAGAGGAATCAAAAAATAGGTATCAACCCCTAGAACACTTGGAAAAAATGGAATAGCTAAAAGAAGGAATAGATCTATCATGGACTGTGCAAGAACCTAAATGATTGAAAAGAGCATTGCTATCAAATACTGGAAGGAAGCTATCAAAATTGCAGTTCATACCTTGAACTGAGTATAGCTAAAGAAGGATTCATTAAAAACTCCATATGAGTTATGGTATGGCTATAAACCTAATGTAAGTTACCTAAAAGTATTTGGAAGAAAATGTTACATTTTGAAAGTATTTGGAAGCAAATGTTAATATAGATCTATGATTGGAAAGTTGCAATATGTAGTGCATACAAGGCCATATACTACCCTTTCAATTGGTATTGTACAAAGATTTTTAGCAAAACCAAGAGAAAATCACAGGATGGAAATTAAAAGGATCATGAGATATTTGAAAGAAACTAAAGATTATAATCAAGTGGATCTTTCTTTCTTGGAAAGAGGTTGGTTTCTTGGACAAGTAAAAAGCAAAATTGTACATCCCAATCTACAAGTAAAGCAGAGTATGTTGCAGTAGCAGTAAACTTTCTAATATTGTTTGGTTCAAACAATTGTTGGAAGGCATGAAGGAGGAAATCAAAGAACCTTTTGTTATGTTTTGTGACAATACAAGTACAATTAACATATCCAAAAATCTAGTGATGTATTAAAAAACCAAGCACATTGCAATAAAGTATCACTTTGTTAGAGAATTAGTGTAGGACAAGAAGATTAGATTGGAATATGTCTATATAAAAGAACAAATTGCTAACATATTCGCCAAGCCTTTACCTAAGGATGCATTTTTTAATCTACGAGTTAAGTTAGGGGTCATTCCCCTATCTAAATCTCACTAAAATGAAGTTTTAGTGATACATCAATAGATATCAAGTTGAAGATCTTTCAGTTGATGTAGAATAATCATGGAAACATTGCATATGAATATGTACTTAAGGTACATTTCTATTCATTTGGTTTGTGTTGTCTTTGGCATGTGTTATCAAAGAGGGATAGTATATCATCATATCTTTCTGAAATTTGAATTTTTTGGTGGAGAATTTGTTGATTATGTAATTCCTTCATAGAGGGTGATTACTGTATTTGAGGAGTTTAAGGAATGAATTGTAAGAGGGAGAAACATTCTGTCAAAAAAGACTTGTTTTCAAATTTCATTCTACTATGACATGTTGCGTTGCCATCAATGCCAAAGAGGGAGATTATTGGATACAATTGTTCAATTGTGTGTTGTCTTTGATGTTATACAAATGTCATATCAATTATCAGTTAGATTCTACTGAGCTCAAAAGGCTAGCAAAGAGAATTATAGAGTCTACTGAACATTTTTGGAGGTTACATTGTAAAGACAGTTTCTACTAAGCTCACTTGGGCGTCAAAGGATTCTAAGATAGAGGTTAGTGTTAACTAAGCTCCCAATGTTAACAAAGGAAAGTTAGCTTCTAGTGAGCTCACAAGGTCAATGAAGAAAATTTAGTTCTTACCGACTTCACTCAATCTCCAAAGGATTTTGTAGAGTTCATAGTGTTTATTGAGCTTCACTTGTTTAACACTGGAAATCATTTTTGGAGTAGTATTTACTGAGCAGGGTCAGCCAATGAAGGATTTCATTATTTTGGGAAATAAATTTTATTTGTTTCATGTAATGTTTGTAGCCAATTGATGTATTGTTTATTGGTAAATGTAACTTGTAATTACGCTGACTTGAAAATCTATAATGTATAAATAAAAGGTCAAGTTGTGATTTGAAATGTATGGATGGATGTATGAATGAGTGAGCATGCAAGTGAATTGTATGTGTTAAGAGGAAGTGTGAGAAAATTCTAAAGAAGGATTAGATATCCTTGAGGAGCAGCAGAGTTGTATTTGATTAGTGAGGATCTATTGAAAAAGAGTAGAGATCTGTATCAGTAAAGTTTAGTTGCATCTCATTCAGGTCACTTATTGCTACTTTCTCACCATTGTAGCAGTAATTCCTAAATCTCTTAACAGAGTTGGTCTAATAGGCATTTTGTAAATCCTCTAATAAGGTGGGCGGTTGTACTGAATTTTTCTAAAGTCCTCTAGCAAGGCTACTCCTAACAAGGTGATTAAATCCTCTAACAAGGTCACACCTAACAGTGTATTTTGTGACCTTTAACAAGGTTGGCTCCTAATAAGGTTCACTTCAGAAGAGTGAAAATTGGTAGCTAGTTACTTGGTGGTTTTTCCCATATTGGGTTTCCTTGTTAAATCTAGTGTCTCTTGTGTTCATGTTATTTTCTTTTGCATGCATGTTAATAATTGTGAATGCTTAAAGATCAGTAACCAATTAATCTACCAAGTAAAAACATCTTTTTGTGTGGCTACCGAGTGACAATAGTAATTAAGTTTTAAGACATCTAAGGGATCTATGGATTTGTTTTTGTGGTAATTGATTCACCCCCCCTCTTAGTTACTTCATCTATAATTCCAACACCTTCATTAGATCAAAATCTTAAGCCTAAAATAACATGTCCAATCTACAAAAATGAAAGAGTTGTAGACTACAAGTGGTTCTAAAGCTACCTAGTTGGCCCTTGATGATCTTGATCTTTCCTATAAATATTGGACCTATGATGAGAAAATGTTGGTGATGAACTATATAGATTCCAAGTCCAAGAGCAAAGATTTTCTAGAAGATAAGCTAGGAAATCTGATCCATAAGATGGACAATTCTAACGCTACTCTCAAGAAGATTCTAGAGAACTCTTACATCAACATGAAGGGCTCTCCTAATAGGGAGGTTGGATGAATCAATCACATATTCATGCTCTTGGTCTTCTTACAAGACTCTTAGGGTGTCTCTCCCACACCACTTGTCACCTATAGGACCTTAATTTCCTAAGGATCCTCTGGTCTCTCTAGCCAACCCAACTACCCAGAAAGATTCCTCAATCAAGTCAAAACCTGATGCATTCTCAATTCATTCACTATAGCCCTCAAAGCATCATAAAGATTCTCAACCTCCAAATATTGAACGAAGTCTTGCAAGGGTGTGGAAGTATTGTCAAACACTTCAACTCAACCAACTAGGGGTGTTAGAAGTCCCATTTGATTCCTCTTCTCACCTATTTTTATCATTTCTTCACAAATAGGCCTAAAAGTAGCCCCTATTAGGTCTCCTATAGTGAAAAAATAGGGATTTTATCCCAATCCTTCCAAAGTAACCCTATAATTTTTCTTAGGATTCTTGGATCATGTGCCACCCTGTCAATGATTTTTGGGGTCTTGGGATCACCACCTTCCGTATAGTACCCTAACTTAATTTGAGTGATTTTAGGTGTTTTAGAGCTCTAACTTTTTGTTTTGCAAGTTGAGAGGTGTAAGGACATCAAATAGATTGGTATGGCCACACCCTCTTCAAAAAACCTTGGAAAGATTCCAATCTTAAAGCCCCAATTGGAACAGTGACTCTAGCTATCCACCTCTGCAAGTTATGTTGATTTCGTCTTAGCCTTTCCTATTCAGACTCACTACATGCTCACCTAGGGAATGGCTTTAAAAATGGTTTCCCTATATTTGAGGGCCCCTTCTTCTATACAAATTATGTACATGGAGTCTACTCACTATTCCCAAGAGGTCGTACAGATTGGACAATGGGAAAGTGAGTTAGAACCCCATCATTACCAACTGAATGGACAAAACCAAAGGCAGTGTAAAACTAAAACAATTTCACAAAAGAATCACAAACTGAATGAAACACCTACTTACTTCCACATAGAATCAAGAAAAAAAATTATTCATCAGATGCACAAGTTGTAGAACTAACTTCTAAATCCTAACTACCTATTGTCATAGAAAATAAGAAAATTGTTCACTAAATTGCTCCAAATGTTGATTGCTCAAATATTGTGTCTATATAATGGGTGTCCAAAATTCTTCATAGCTCTCAAAATTCCTTATGTAGTATGGTTGGGTGGTTATTTTCACCTTAGGGCTCTTCTCCATCGAATTGCAACTTTCTTGACAATGTTGCTCAAGCAACTTTTCAAAGTTGCAAAGTTGTACAATGCAACTTTTACATATTTTTAGCAACTTTTTCCCAACTTAGCTAAATGAACCCCAACACTTGTCAGACTTAACCATATACCTCAACTAAGGTAAATACATCACCCTGACCCATCTTAAACTATACTAAGCTCATGATGATTTAATCATCATGCTTGGGCCAATCATAGAGTTTTACAATTTGCTAGTCCCTAATTGCACCTAGCAAAAGGTTCTAAGACCCTATGAACAAAAACCCTATTGTACTACTACCATGTTCAATGTGACCTTAATAAAATCACATCAAAATTCCCTAAGGCTTGTACACACACAACTAAAACAAGTAACATTTAGACTGCCTGAGAAATCCCTAGGTGCTCCTCCACTATTCTCCCCCTCTGCACAACTTTCAAGGAGAAATCAGAGACATATCAATGCCTAAGTTTTTGAAGTTTTCTTCATCTACCCATGTAGCTTCAACCTTTAGTTTCCCTTTACATTGGACCAGATGCTCCATATAGGTCATGTGTCTAGTCGACTTCTTTACCCTGGACTCCAAGACTCCTTTAGCTTATTTCTTAGCCTGGGAGGTAAGATCTTAGTACTAACATCCTCAATTAATTCCTTTCTATTATGGCATATCTTTTACAATGGCCCCTTGTATTTGACCAAATCAGACACATTGAACACTGGTGAAATGTTCATATCTATAGGAAGATCCACCATGTAGGCACTCTATCTATATTTTGCTAACACCTTACATGGACCTACTCTCTTCATCTATAGCTTTTTTAGTACTCCTTTATGTAGTCTTGATTTGTTTAGGTGGACCATCACATAATCTCCCACTTTAAACTATATGTCCTTTCGTTACATGTCTACCTTGGCCTTCAACTGATGAGTAGCCTCTTTTATAGTCTTCTTCACTTATTCTTGTATCTCTTTCATGGTCTAAGAGAAATATTCTACATGTCCACTTGTATACTCCATAACTCCTAGATTTCTAAGTTTAGGCACTCCTCTTAGGTGCATTCCATAGACTATCTCAAAAGGACTTCTCCTTGTGGTTGTATGCATATTTAGCTTGAGGAATGATCAAGTCCCATGTTTTTCCATACTACTTGGTTAGGCATATTAGAAGGTTACCTAACACCCTATTGATCACCTTAGTTTGACCATCTATTTGAGAATGGTAAGTTGAACCTTGAAAGACAAATTAGTACCCAATCTGCTCCATAGAGTCTTCCAAAAATGACTCATGAACTTCACATCTCTATTAGATACTATGCTTAGGGGTAGCCCATGTATTCTTACAATCTCTTTGAAGAACAAATGAGAAATACAACTAGCATCATGGGAAATCTTGCAAGGGATAAAATGACTCGTTTTGCTAAACCTATCTACTGCCACATAGACACTATCCATCTCTATCTTAGTCTTAGGAAGACCTACTAGAAAATCCATGCTAATTCATTCCCATGGTCTATTGGGAATAGGTAGTGGTTGATACAAACCTGCATCACTAGCTCCTCCTTTGGCTTTCATGCATGCCACACATTGTTCCACATACCTTCTGACATCTCTTGGAAACTTGGGTAAATAGTAAAATCTTAGTACCAACTCTATGGTCTTATTGATGCCAAAATGGCCACTAAGACTACCATTGTTGAATGTGGTTCTCTCTTATGGAACTTTGAGGAACACACAACTGATTCCCCTTGAACAAAAGTCCACTTTGTAGTGTGTATTATGAGAACTAACCATGAAAATAAATTATATGCTTCAGAGAAGTCTTCATCATCCCTATAAAGGTTCTTGAAACTCTCTATGCTAATGCTTTGGAGTTGTATCTCTTGGACTGTCAATATCCTCCTACTTAGTGCATCTTCCACTTTGTTCAACTTTCCTTTCTTGTGCTTGATAGTGAATGTGAAAGCTTGCAGATTTTTCATCCACTTCAAGTGTCCATTTCTCAACTTTTCTTGTGTTTTAATATAGCTAAGAGCTTGATTATCTATAAACACCACAAATTCCTTGGGTAGGAGATAATGTCTCCACTTCCTAAGTGACTGCACTACAACATATAGCTCTAAGTCATAAGAAGAGTACATTTTCTTGGCTTCATTGAGGTTCTCACTAAAGAAAGCTATGAGTCTTGCTTCTTGGATTAGTACTCCTCCTACTACAACCCCACTTGCATCACCCTTCACTATGAACAACTTATCAAAACTAGGTAACAAGATGATAGATTAGGTAGCCATTTCTTGTTTCAATTTCTCAAAAGCTCTCCCTGCTTCAAATGTCCATCTAAACTTGGTTTTTAGTCCACCCTTGATGGTATCTAATACTAGTGCACAAATACCACTAAATTTCTTTATAAACTTTCTATAGAATTTGTATAACTCATGGACTCTCCTTACCTTTGTCCCTATGGTTGGTGTTGGCCAATTTAAAATAGCCTCCACCTTTCTTGGGTCCATCTTCAATGAACCTTATGATACTACAAATCCTAGATACACAAGTTCTTGCTTGAGAAATTCACACTTTTTCAAGTTGATAGACAATTTCTCTTCTTGCAATCATTTAATCACAATCTCCAAGTGTTTCATATGTTCCTCCTTGGTTTTGCTAAAGATGAGTATGTCATCTAGGTATACTACCAAAAACTTGTTAGTGTAATCCTTAAGTGCTTCATTCATTAGCCTCACGAATGTGCTAGAAGCATTTATAAGCCCAAATGGCATAACTCTCCACTC